>CM069903.1:136621420-136909752 GCA_036172215.1 Camellia granthamiana | reverse complement strand
GACTGCAAAGCAAAAGAAAAGAGGGAAAACCAAAGCATCTGAGGGTGTTTCACCTTCCGCAAATTCCGTGATTATACTCCGGGTGTACCCCTTTAAGCCTTGTCAATGCTCCGAAGTATGGGTGTGCCTCTACCTCAAGCTCATAATATTTCTGCGGAAGTATCAATTCATGTCTTCGATGCGTAGCTCATTGTCAGTTGGCATGCACGAGTTGTATCCTTTTGGAATCTATTGTGACTCCTCCGAGAGGTAAATCGGAGGTTGCGTTTGAATTGATCTCGTTAAGGCGTGTATTTCCTTATTCGACATTTTATTTCAAACACACTGTTGAGATTGCATCGAATATGCATTGATTATTGTGCACAGAATGTGTATGCACACTCGTTCCACTTGCATTGTGATGCATGTTCCAATTGCATTGTTATGCACCCACTTCATTTGCATTGTTATGCACTCATTTCACTTGCGTTGTCGCGCATGTTTCGCCCACATTGTTATACGCCTTTTTACTTGCGTTGTTGTTCTTTCCTCTCTCGCGTGTACTACGCTGAGAGGCTTTCTCTTTCCTCTCTCGCGTGTACTACGCTGAGAGGCTTTTCTCTTTCCTCTCTCACGTGTACTACGCTGAGAGGTTTCTTTTTGCTTTTCTCTTTCCTCTCTCGCGTGTACTACGCTGAGAGGTTTTTCTTTTTGCTTTCCTCTTTCCTCTCTCGCGTGTACTACGCTGATGAGGTTTCTCTAAGCCTTTCCTTCTTCTCTTGCGTGTACTACGCTAAGAAATTCTTTCCTTCTTCTCTCGCGGTGTACTACGCTGATGAGGTTTCTCTTTGTCTTTCCTTCTTCTCTTGCGTGTACTACGCTGAGAAATTTTATCCTTCTTTTCTTGCGTGTACTACACTGAGAAATTTTATCTTTCTTCTCTCGCGTGTACTACGCTGAGAAGTGTTACTCTTTCCTCTCCTGTGTACAATACGCTGAGAGATGTTGTGTTTGAGACTCCGGGTATTCTCGGTAGTCACTTTTAGCCTTCTCCGCGCAAGACGCCGTGAGAATTGCATAATTTTCTTACATCCTTTCTACATGACATGTAGTTTGGTTCATGTTTACTTGTTTGCATAGCATTCGCTTAAATGTTGCATTTATTTTGCATAATTGCTTCATTACAGCATCCTTTGCATGATCATAAGTTATGCATTTGCATTGTGCATCGCTTTGCATCCTGCCCCTGAACTACGCTGGTTTAATTCCTTGCAAAGGGATACGTAGGCAGCCTGCGGGCACAACCATTTATTTATCTATATATTTTGTTTGTCCAAGTCTTCGGCCTTGTCAAAAATGGGTCGTCTCTGGGCTTTGACATTCACTCCCGTCATTGTTATGACTTCCGAGTTCTGTCAAAGAGGGGCAACTGTCGACACCCCATTTTTGACCGTCCTCAAGACTTCGACGTCACCGTTTGAACACCCGGTGATTATCCATGATTGTGTTCGCCTTGAGTTCCCGGAGATCCCGGCTGCGCGTTGTGCCTCAGGACCTCTCAACCGGCTCGTTCTGTGCTTTGGTTTTGCACCAAGGCTCGTGTGTTTTTGTACCAGAGGGTAGGGGGAGGCTTGTTGGCCACTCCTGAAATCCACCGGCTGCCCCTGGACTTCACCGGCAGTCCCTTTTGGCCACCGGCAGTGTTTTCATAGAATACAGTGCCGGTCGGCACTTTATTATGCCGACCGGCACATTTTTGTGCCGATGACATTTTTGGCTGGCCAGGTTGCACCCTTTGCACCCTCAGGGATGGTGCATGCCAGCTGTGCCAGCTGGAGTGCACCATCACCACCCCCTATGCACGAGGGACGCCATTTTGGGCCCTTTGACCCCCTCTCTCCTCTATGAGCTTGAACCCTTGGCCAAGCTTCTTGCAGAAGCTTGGCCAGCTGTCCTAGACTCTTCTAGAAGCCCTAGAGTCCCTTGAACCTCTTGCACCCCTTGAACCCCCCCTCTCTTGCTTAGCCATTAAGTCTTCTTGGCCTATATAAGTCCATCTCCCCTCCTTGAGCTAGGTTAGACTTTTGAAACAAAAAACCAGAGCTTATATCTATATACCTCTGATATATATCCATATATATCTATATCTCCCTCTCTCTCATCCTTGTGTGTGTGTTTTTGGCCTAAAAAGTGTATTTTACCTTACTTTTGCACCATTACACACACCATTACACCTTAGCTCGAGATTGAAGGACTTAGAGGGTTGTTTGTTGAAGTTTTGGACTGACTTTGATCACTAGAGTGGCTGGACCACCTGTTCTTCAAGGGATCTTCAAAGGTAAACTCTTTACTTTAGTTTCCCCATTCTTGCAACTAGATTCTACCCCTCTTGCTTTGTGTTTTGAGCTTTGTCTATAACTGAAAAAACTCTTGTTTTTACTTGCTCTTGAACCTTCATTAAGGTCATTTTGTGGTTTGAGTAAAGGCTCACCCTTTTAGGCTTTGTTTGGCCATTTTGGTGTCTTTTTGGTAAGGCTTTGTTTACTTGTTTTTTTTTGGTCTTCTCACCACTGAAAACCAGTGGGTTTTCAGTGGTGAGGCAGGTGTTTTGAAGCCTCATATAGGGGAGGGACACCCCTCTCCCCTTTGTCCCTTGCTTGCCTTTGTTTTTGGCCTAAAGAATAGCATGTGTGCATGGTTGGTTTTGGCTTCATTTCAGAGCATATTTGTGGTTAATATGATATCTTATGCCTCTGTTTTAGGTTGGATTTATGGCCCTTAACATGCCTCTCATACTTGCTTTGTAATGCTTTACTTTTCTTGGAAGTGTGCCATGCCATTAGCCTACCATATCCTCATGTTTTAGCCTTGCATGTTATAGCATTTGATCTTGATTTGCCATGAAAGGGGCTGTTAGCCACTGTTTTTGCCATGTTTGGCATATTTGGTATTGTTGTCTTGCTTGTTGGCTTGTAAGCTTTGGGTGTGTGGGTCCTTAGCATGATTAGTCTACCTTAATCTTATGATTTGGCATCATTGTAGATCACATTTTAGTCCCTAATCCATGCCCTCATGCTTGCATTCATTTCCTCATTTCATGCTTTGAAGGTGTGCCCCTTCATGCCTTGAAATGTGCATTGTGTGTACCTATGTTTTTGGAGCATTTTGGAGCTGTCATTAGGGGGGTTTTGAGTGTATTTTTGCATGCTGAAAATCTGTCTTGGGGTTGCTTGATTCATGCCATGAGTGGTCTTGTTGATGGTAGCAAAGTGTTCCCTTTTGGTGCCTTAGTCTTGGCCCCTTTTGGTTTGCATATTGGCATGTATATTGGTCACCATTTTGGGCATTTTTCGCCACTGTTTTGGGGTGGTTTGAGGGCTGCCCCATTGTAGTTAAATCCATCATTGCATGCTTGCCTCATGTTTGTTGCGTAATTAATTCATTAAGTGTTGTAACATGATGGTCCCGTTGCTTGGGTTGTCCATATTAGCATTACATTTGCATCTTGCATGTCTAAGCATCATACACTTGCCATGTTAGGTTGCATTGCATTTGGTGTGTCTTGTATCTTAGTCCGATGTTGCCTCACTTGAGCTATGTTGCATACATGCATTCCATGGCTTGGTTTGGGGTTGTCAAGCCAAGTATAAGGGTTGAGATGAGTTCATACTACAAGTGATGCAACTTGTCTCAACTCTTGGTCACTAAGGCCCTTGATCTTGACATGATAGGGACTTAGTTCTCATTTGTGTGTTGCATGCATATTGACATTGAAATGCAATCTTGGTTCCTTAGGCTATCATGCACCAAGATGCACAATTGATGGCCTAAGAACCAAAGACCATGTTTCCTTGAGTCCTATACATGATAGGAGGCATTGGTCATGCATAAATATGCTCAAAAATCCATGCCATGCACTGCTGGTCTGCTGTTGCTGTCAAAATTGTCTCCTGCAGGGATTTATTGCCGACCGGCAACATTTAGTGCCGACCGGCAAACTTTTTGTGCCGATAACTTCAAAGAAGCCGGTGAACATATTCTATAGCCGGTGGATATTCTCTTTAGCCGGTGATGTTCTGAGGTACTCAGGGGACCTGTCCCAGGATTTTGGCAATTTTCCAAAGAAGTAGGGCAGTAAAACAGAGGCAGCAGTGGTGCGGTGTGGGTTTTCCGGGCAAGTTGGATCGAGCATGCATCATTCGCGCATCCCGAGGCAGGGCTGAGGCCCCTCTTACTTGTTACATTTGATTTAATTTAGTAATTAGAATTTTGTAATAATTTATTCGTTTATTTTTGGACTGTATATTCTTTTGGTCCCTCCGAGTGAGGGCGAGTTTGTAATAAGCGTGTGTGAGTGGGTGTATGTCTTCCAATCCCCATTTCTTTCTTCCCTTTTATTTACCTGCTTATGATGGTAGAATAGGGCAGGTTTATTTTTAGCATACCATATGCGATGCATGTGGGCATTCATGCATTTGTTTACATGCACCGGGCTCGGTACATCATACAAACCGCATTGTACTTTCAATTTCCAAATTGAATACATGCTATTTGAATGCATTTCACATGTCATTTTAGGGTTAGCCGAGCCTACTCTAAATTGCATCATTGTTTGTGTTGCATTAGCCACTTAACATGAACTAGGTCATGCATGTTTGCTAACTAGTTTATTGTTTTGGCACGGAGTACGATGTAAGTCTTTATGCTTTAGCATATCGCATGCGTGTGAATGTTGCCATAATAGCATGTTTACCATGAGGCTAGCTGCTTATGTGATATAACTGCTTGAATGCCTGTGGGTGGAGGTTGGGTTGCTTGAGTTGGAAAACTCATTGAAATCCGTATTTTAGCCTACTTGCGAGTAGCAAACTCAAACTGTTTTCAAAACAAACGGATATGCAATGCTTATTTCCAAATTAGGCGATCTAGTCTATACTTGTTTGCTGTGCGCATAACATAGTAATTCTAGGCTAATAATTGGAATAAGAGCATGTAATGTTTTCAAAATCGGATATCACGGTTAGTAGAGGCCGGTCTTCGGACCGGGCGAAAGGGGGTGCTCATAGCTGACCTTCCCCGATCGTACCCAAGCTCCCGAGCCAAGACCACTTTGGTGATGACGGACACGTGGCCTTTGGCACCGAGTCAGGGTTTCCTAAATTTCCCAAAAATAAAACATTTAGGTGGCGACTCTGTATCTGGCAAAGCAGTCCATGTTTGGCACTTCTTTTCTAAAAATCTGTTTTTCTCAAAACGATTTGCCAGATTTTGACTCTTTGGTTCAAGATTAAGAACCGTGACATTTGAGTCCTTCGAACTGTAGTGACCCAATATCGAACCAGAACGGGGGGGATTCGCACTCCTTCCCCGGGATGCGTTCGGGGACGTCTACAGTTTGCCACGCGGCGAAGAGCAGAGGCCATTCGATCTGAAGTGCCACTTGCTGCCGAATCTTAGCGCTTCCTGCCTGTTGCCGAATCTGAGCCCTCATTGCCTGTTATTGAGGAGGAAACGGCAAAAAACTGAAGTGCCGAGTCCGCGGTGGTTGTGCAGGCTGATCAAAAGGCTAAGCAAAGGGCAGAAAAGCGTCCTGCCGAGGTCGAGGCCGGCTCAGAAGAAAACCGTGCCGACAAACGGCCACATTTAGAGGAATCGGATGTGATTGTGCCTTTTGTCATTCAACCGAAGATAAAAAACACTCCGATCTCCTCTGATGCTTCGACAATTAAAGATCCAGCCGTCGCACTCAGCATGGCTACGTCCGTCTCATTGCCAGCTGACAAGGCGGCTTTCCGGGCGAAGCCAGATCTACTGGCAATAACGCTAGCCGCTCAGTTGGCTCTGTTGGTATATACCTTGACCTTTTCTTTCCCTTTTATGCAAATATTGCTTTGGTTTTAATTTCCTGTTTTGCAGACGGTCGGGAGAATAGCCGAGATAGGTCGTCGCCAGCATGACGCCGTCGAATGACTTGGCCGTTTACAAACGGAAGTAGAGGGCCAAAGGAGCAGGGTTGATTTCAAGGCAGCGAGGGCGAAAATGGAAAGCGCCAGGGCCGAGGCCGAGATGGAGAGGGCGAGAAATGCGGATCAGCTGAGATTGGACGCCGAGAAGAGGGCAGACGCGAGCGAAGACGCGCTCAAGTTAGCCCAAGAGGCGATCGCCAAACTGGAGGCTAAGTTGGAAGAATTAAAGTAGGCGAAGGAAGCAGCCGACTTAGAGGCTTCCAAGGTGTTCAAGGCCGGGCAAAGTACTGCTCTTGCCAACTATGTGGAAGAAGTCCCCAAGTTTGAAAATCGGGGATTCAAACACGGCTGGCTCAAAGCCCTTGCTGCTGCTGATGTAACATTGGCTATGCCGATTCCATACGAACAAGTAGATGTTGAGCCGCTGGAGTCTGACTGCAAGGATTAATTTGGGTGACACTTGTTTTTGTTTTAGGATTTTGAATGTATTCTTACAGCTTTTCGTTTAGTAGTTTTCACGTATTGCTGCAGTCATAGTTTTTTGCTAGGCATTTTCATGCGAACTTGTAGCTTTTTGTTTAGTAGTTTTCATATGTAAAATGGCTACAATTTGTGCCCAATTTACTAATGAAAATTCCCTTTGTACTTTGCTATTATTTGTGCTAAATTTTGTTATTGATGAATGGTATTGTTTTTTGCTATTTTGGATACATTCATGTATACTTGCCGATTAGATAACTAGGCAATTTTAATTTATCCTCGTTCAATAGCCGATCAGATTAATAAATCTGCCCTTGTCGATTAGATAACTAGGCAATTTTAACTCCAAAAAGCCAAATGCTAACAGTTCATAGAGTGGCTGTGGCACACATTGATTGGCATCGGGCTTAGATGCTTGGCCAATCAGATTAATAAATCTGCCCTTGCCCTAGCCAATGCATGAACTCCAAAAAGCCGAAGGCTAATAGTTCATGGAGTGGCTGTGGCACACATCGATCGGCATCGGGCTTAGATGCTTGGCCGATTAGATTAATAAATTTGCCCTTGCCCCAGTCAATGCATAAACTCCAAAAAGCCGAATGCTAATAGTTCATGGAGTGGCTGTGGCACACATCGATCAGTATCGGGCTTAGATGCTTGGGCGATCAGATTAATAAATCTGCCCTTGCCCCAGCCAATGCATGAACTCAAAAAAGCCGAAGGCTAATAGTTCATGGAGTGGCTGTGGCACACATCAATCGGCATCGGGCTTAGATGCTTGACTGATCAGATTAATAAATCTGCCCTTGCCCCAGCCAATGCATGAACTCCAAAAAGCCGAATGCTAATAGTTCATGGAGTGGCTGTGGCACACATCGATCGACATCAGGTTTAGATGCTTAGCCGATCAAATTAATAAATCTGCCCTTGCCCCAGCCAATGCATGAACTCCAAAAAGCCGAATGCTAATAGTTTATGGACTGGTTGCGGTGCAGGTCAATCGGCATCAGTCTTTTGGAGTTTAGCGTTAATGAAATTGCCTCGGGGGCACTACAAGCATAAGAAATAAATGGGATGGACTATTCGTGCCAGTGACTCCACTTATTGTGATCAGACTCAATTTAAAACAATTTGTTACGTGAGGTTAGATAAGTGCGAATGTCAAATAGATTGTTCTTCAACTGCAAAGGAGAAGCTCGAACATTGGCTGAGCTTGACACTGCAATGAATCGCAGCAGCGAACCCACCCGTGCGGGAGGTAGGACGTCCAAAGAACGGGAAAAACGTCAGCCTCCAAGTCATCGAAGTAGATCACCCCGAAGGGAAAAATAGCAATGGGGAAGCTCCCCACGACCGCGACCGAGAAATGAGGTCGACGCGACGCTGCGACCGTTGAGTTGAGTTTTACAGTTTTTGTGGGGAATAAACCGATGACGGAGGCGGACTCCATTGTCAATGACCCAGGTGTAGCGGTCGAGTTTGCTCGACTGATTTTTCCACTAGAAGTCTAGCAGTCGATGGTTGGTCGACAGGATTTCGAAGTATTCCAAGAGGGCATCCATGTGGCAGTGAAAGGGCTGTATACCGCTTACGAAGTCGGCATGCGCCTGCGCGCCACGCGGCGAGAAATAGAGAAAAAGGACGAATGAATTCGAAACTTGGAGGCCCGTGCGGAGAAGGCCGAGCATGAGTTTAGGGAACTTAGAAAGGCTCAAACCACCGAGCCGTGTGCGACAGGTCAATCCAACTCAGTCGTGGAGGAGAGAGTGACCCAATGACTGTTAAGTCATGCGATAGCCGATCGGGATGCAACAAGCATGTTTGTCGTGGAAAATGCAACGACTGTGGGTTATGAAAAAGGCTTCCACGACGGCCGAAGAGTCGGGATAGACAAGACCAAGGAGAAACTCGTAGAGAAGGTGTGCCGATGCGAGAATAGGGGCTTTAGGCGCGGGTGGATTAAGGCTCTCCAAGCCTTAGAGGCACTCCAAGGAGTAGGAGTTGAATCGGCGTCGCCATTATATCATCGTCAGGACTTTCCTTTTAACGCTTTCGAAATTGAGAAGAGCGATGACGAGGGCAATGTCAAGTAGAACTAAACTTATATTGTGAACGTTCCAACACAGTTTGGGCGTCAGCTATGTATCTATTGGATAGTTTAATAAAATGTTTTATTTTAAATGTTTGTGTTTGATTTTCAATATTTACATGCCTAATTAGGCATCTCGTTTCGAATGTTTGCATATTTTAATTGTTTATGCGGTTACGCCGACCCAACTTATTCAAGCATTGGATAGTTTAATAAAATGTTTTATTTTAAATGTTTGTGTTTGATTTTCAATGTTTACATGCCTAGTTAGGCATCTCGTTCGAATGTTTGCATATTTTAATTGTTTATGCGGTTACACCGGCCCAACTTATTCAAGCATTTCATTTTCAATGTTTGTATGCTTTTAAAGTGTAAACGGCTTTTGGCGGCTCAGCTTAACAAAACATTCCACTTTGAATATTTATATGCTTTAACCTTCGTGTAGGGCGCTCCGAATTCAGAGTATTATTCGGCCCAAACATGTTATGCACGACTGGGGCTCCGAATTTGGAGGCTTTTTGTCGGCCAATCATGATATCTACGAAGGGCACTTCGACTTCGGTAGTCTTATTCGGCCCAAAGGCGTCATGCGCTGATGGGGCTCCGAATCCAGAGACTGGCCAATCGTGATATCCACGAAGGGCGCTCTGAATCCGAAGGCTTTATCGGCCCAAAGGCATCATGCGCCGATGGGGCTCTAAATCCGAAGACTAACTTTGGCCAATCGTGATATCCACGAAGCACACTCTGAATCCGGAGGCTTTATCGGCCTAAAGGCGTTATGAGTTGATGAGGCTCTGAATCCGGAGACTTTGTTTGGCCAATCGTGATAACCACGAAGAGCGCAATGAATCAGGAGGCTTTATCGACCCAAAGGCGTCATGCGCCGATGGGGCTCCAAATTCGGAGACTTTGTTTGTCCAATCGTGATAACCACGAAGGCCACTCTGAATTCGGAGGCTTTATCGGCCCAAAGGCGTCATGCGCCGATGGGGCTCCAAATCTGGAGACTGGCCAATCGTGATATCCACGAAGGGCGCTCCGAATCCGGAGGCTTTATCGGCCCAAAGGCGTCATGCACCGATGGGGCTCCGAATCCGAAGACTTTGTTTGGCCAATCGTGATATCCACGAAGGGCGCTCCGAATCCGGAGGCTTTATCTGCCCAAAGGCATCATACGCCGATAGGGCTCCAAATCCGGAGACATTGTTTGGCCAATTGTGATATCCACGAAGGGCGCTCCAAATCTGGAGGCTTTATCAGCCTAAAGGTGTCATGCGCCGATGGGGCTTCGAATCCAGAGACTTTGTTTGGCCAATGGTGATATCCACGAAGGGTGCTCCGAATCCGGAGGCTTTATCAGCCCAAAGGCGTCATACACCGATGGAGCTCCGAATTTGAAGACTTTGTTTGGCCAATCGTGATAACCACGAAGGGCGCTTCGAATCCGGAGGCTTTATTGGCCCAAAGGTGTCATGCGCCGATGGGGCTCCGAATCCAAAGGCTTTATCAGAACACTTTTGAACTGGATTTCACAGTAAGTAAACAGGAATATTTGCATTACAAAAGTGAATGTGTACATGGTGAACCATTCAAAACTAGTATCATTCCCCACAGGTCGGCTCAATGATAGAATTTACGCAAGTGCGTTGAATTCCAAGGCCGTGGCAGACTCCTTCCGGACATGTCTTTGAGCCGATATGCCCCTACTCCTGCGATCGAATCGACCTGATAGGGGCCGTCCCAGTTAGGACCCAATTTTCCATCAGTTGGTTTCCTGGCAGCTGGAAGCACTTTCTTCAGGACCAACTCTCCTGGTGTGTAGCGACGCAGCGGAACACGTTGATTGTATGACTTAGCGAGCTATTGCTGGTATTGTGCCATGGACGCAAGGGCACGGTCTCTTCGTTCTTCGATCAGAATCAAATCCAAAGCCAACATCATGTCGTTTTGGCCCATATCAAAAACTTACGATTTCAGGGTTGGGTGGTCGATCTCCAGGGATATGATCGCCTGGGTTCCAAAGCATAAAGCAAACGGCGTTTTTCTAGTGGATCGCCTCGGCATTGTTCAATGAGCCTACAATACACTTGGCAATTCTTCAACCATTTGCCTTTAGCCTTTTCTAGCCTCTTCTTGATGCTGTCCAAAATGGATTTGTTAGAGGATTCGGCTTGACCATTGCTTTGGGGGTAAGCCGGTGTGGAAAAGTAAGGCTGGATACCATACTTGCTGCACAGCACTCGGTAGACGCCACAATCAAACTGGGTGCCATTGTCTAAGATAAGAGCTCTTGGAATGCCGAATCGTGTTATGATATTTCTCCATACAAAGTGCTTAACATCAGCATCTCGAATGTGCGTTAATGCCTTCACTTCGACCCATTTTGTGAAGTAATCTGTCGCGACGATCAAGTATCGCTTGTTCCCTGGGGCCCTCGGCAATGGTCCTATGATATCAAGTCCCCACTGGGCGAATGGCCAGGGATTAGTGATAGAGCTTAACTCTTCAGCAGGCAGATGGGTTAACAGGGAGAACTTCTGGCATTGTTCACATTTTTTCACAAAGCATTCGGCATCAATTCTCATTGTTGGTCAAGTGTTATAGCTCGATGGGCCAAAGAGCGCCCGCTAGAATGGGCACCACAACTGCCTTCATGTATTTCAGTCAGAAGCTCTTCGACTTTGTCTGGGTGTACACATTCCAGGTACGGACCAGAAATGGATTTTTTATAAAGCTTTCCTTGCGGATCCAAGTAAGATCACAGGGCTTTGTTTTGTAGCATGTGCGCTTCTTTCTTGTCCGCTGGGAGCTATTCGGAAGACAGGAATACAGCAATGGGGTCCATCCAACTCGGTCCTGACTCTATGACATTGACCTAGATTTCCTCCGAAGGGCCAATGCTTGGCTCCGGGATGAAACCTACTTCAATGGTCCGTTTAATCTCTGAGTTAACGGCGGAGGCTAGGCAAGCTAGGGCGTCTGCATGTGTGTTCTGATCACGTGTTATCTGATTCAATTCATGATGGTCAAATTTTGCCAGCAAGGCGCTAGCCGATTTCATGTAAGCCGTCATGCGGTCATTTTTGGCTGCGTACTCCTCCTTTAGCTGATTGATCACCAGTTTTGAATTGCAAAATACCAGCAAACGCCGAGCACCCAGAAGATGTGCATTCTGCAAATCGGTCAGAAGGGCTTCATATTCGGCCTCGTTATTTGATGCTTCAAAGCCGAGTTTGACGGCCTGCTCAATTATTGCGCCGTCAGGAGCCATGATTACTACTCCGGCTCTGCTGCCCCGTTGATTAGATGATCCATCACAGTACAACTGCCAAATATCCCCAACATAAATTCTCCAGTTCGGCTTAGGTCGAATTTTATCCGACATCAAGTCGGCAAGACCCCCAGTGAATTCGGCCACAAAGTCGGCAAGTACCTATCCCTTGATGGAGGTTCTAGGTAGAAACTGAATATCGTACTGGCCGAGTTCAAGAGCCCACTTTGAAACGCGCCCTGATGCTTCTGCACTACGGAGTACCGACTGGAGGGGGTGGTCCGTTAGCACCCCGATGGTATGCCCCTGAAAGTAATGCATCAGCTTTCTCGCTGCCATGACGAGGGCCAGAATGAGTTTTTCCAGTGGAAGGTAGCGTGTTTCAGCGTCAACCATTGCCTTGCTCACATAATACACTAGCCGCTAGTCCCCCAGCTTTTCCTTTATCAGTACGGCGCTGACAGCCAGGTTGAAAACCGCCAGATACAAAATGAACGGGTCACCTACCGAAAGCGTCATCAAGAGTGGAACTGATTGGAGGTAGGCCTTGAGGCCGTTGAAAGTGGCTTCGTACTCGGTGGACCATTCAAAAGCCTTGCCCTGCCGTAGTGTATGAAAGAATTGTCGGCAGCGGTCCGTGCAACGACTGATGAACCTGTTGGGTGCGGCAGTCTTTCCCATTAACTTCTGAACCTCCTTGACCAATCGAGGGGAGCCGAGTTCCAGGATTGCTGTGATTTGCCTTGGGTTGGCTTTGATTCCTCAGTGGTTGACAATGTAACCCAACAATTTGCCAGAGCCAATCCCAAACGCACATTTGGAAGCGTTCAGCTCCATTCCATATTTGCGTAGAATGCTGAATGTCTTTTCCAGATCGGCTATATGATTCTGCTCTTCCTTGGACTTGACCACCATATCGTCAATGTACACTCCCATAGTGTGGCCGAGTTGCTCCTTGAACATGGTGGTGACTAGTCTCTGGTAAGTTGCCTTTGCATTCTTTAGCCCAAAAGGCATAACCTTATAGCAATAGATTCCTCTTGGGGTGAGGAATGCAGTTTTGTCTTGGTCCTCCGGATGCATGGCAATTTGATGGTAACCTCTGTAGGCATCGAGGAAGCTCATACGCTGATGACGTGTCATAGCATCAACAAGTTGGTCTATCCTAGGGAGAGGAAAACAATCTTTGAGGCAGGCTTTGTTTAGGTCTGTGAAATCAACGTAGACTTGCCAAGTCCCATTTTTCTTCTTCACAACCACAGTATTAGAGAGCCATGTAGGGTAGGTCACTTCCCTGATTTCCCCGGCATCAAGCAGTCGGTCGACCTCTTCAACAACGGCGGTAGTGTGCTCTGCGGCTGATCGCCGGCTTTTCTGAATGATCAGCTTGCATTTAGGGTCAACATTTAAACGGTGCTGTGAAACAAACGGATCTACACCCGGCATCTCATATGGAGTCCATGCAAATACATCAAGGTTGCCGAGTAGGAAGGAAATTAGCTGCTCTCTGTCGGCTTGATTCAGGGTGGCGCCGACCATGAAGAACCTGTCTGGGTTTCCGTTGATTTCAACTCGATCTAGGGCTTTCGTGGCCTTTTCATTTGGGAGCTGCCCAACATCGTCGAGGCTCTCCTGATCCGTCACCTCAATAGAGTTCACTTGCAACTCTTTCGACATTTTTTCAGCAAAGAGATAACATGCTTGTGCCGATTTCTAGGAGCCACGGATTTGCTCAATGCCGCGTTCTGTCGGGAAGCGTAGCAGCTAATGATAGGTGCTTGGCACGGCCTGCATAGATCGCCCCATGATGAGATTATACGGTGATGGCAGCTTGACGACCAAGAACGCCACATCCACTGTTCAGGAGCCCGCTAGAACGGGTAGTGTGATTTTCCCCAACGGGTATTCTGGATTGGCGTTGAAGCCAAATAGTGGATAAGGAGCCGGAGAAAGATCTAATTTGGAGAAGCCTAGTTTGGTGAATGTCTTGTACTACATAACTTCCGATGTGCTCCCTAGGTCAATGATTACGCGTTCAACGGTGAATCGGTTTACGCGTAACTCGATTACCAAGGGATCAATGTGGGGAAGCGCTACTCCGGCCAAATCTGAATCATCAAAAGCAATGCTCACAACTTCATGGGGCCGTTTAGCCGGAGTGAGTTGATTTTGAGGGTCGGGATTCGACTGAATCGTATGCACCGCGGATGACATTGGTAGGCTGTATATCATGTGGATTACGCCGAGTGGAGGTGAATCCTGTCTCAAGGCTATTGCTTTGGTTGAGTTGCCTTTTCGGACGTACTGTTGTAGCCGACCATCTTGTACCAATTCCTCTAAGTGATCCTTCAATGCATAACAACTCTTAGTATCATGGCCATGATCCTTGTGATACTCGCACCGCCTATCCCGTCTTCGCGTGTCAGGAGGTCCCACTATTTTCGACGGCCATTTGAAGAATGGGAGGTGTTGGATTTTGGACATAACCGCGCTAATCGGCTCTGTCAACTTCGTATATTTCTTGTCGGTGCACCTTGTGCGCCTACTATCGACTTGCAGTTGTTCATTTGCTCGGTGGGAGCATTGGTCGCTTGATTGGCGAGAATCCCGTCTCTTGTCTCATTTAGCCCGATGCCGTGGTTTAGGGCTTTGAGGTGGTACAGAATTTAACGGCTGAGCAATTTGAGAAGGAACCGTTTTGTTGGCCACATTTCTGGCTTTAACCCGCAAGGCGTCATCTTCTACTTTACAGTATTCCTCAACTTTCTTCATCAACGACCAGACGGTTTTGGGGGGCCGTCTGGTCAAAGAGCTGCGAAGGGCACTGTCGGGATGTAACCCCATCTTGAAGGCAGTAATGGCCATGGAGTCATTGCAAGCATCATCTACCAGATTAAAACACTCCCAATACCGCGCCAAATAAGCACGAAGGGTTTCCCCCGGTTGAATCTGCATTGCCCAGAGGGAATCGGCTTGCTTTGGCTAGACCTCATTAGTGATAAACCTTACCCTGAAGGATTTTTGGAGTTGGTGGAAGCTCTTGATTGAAGTTTATAATACCACCTGATAGCCAGTGGTCCCAAACTGCTTGGAAATATTCTGCACATGAGAGCCTCGTCGTCTGCATGCAACGTCATGGCTTGCTTGTAATGGCGGATGTGATCGGTGGGGTCTGATTTACCGTCGTACAAGGTGAATGACGGTGCTTTGAATTTCTTGGGTAGCACTGCCCTTGCAATCCATCGTACAAAGGGATCGTGCTGGTCTTCTTCGTCTAAACTGTTTCTTCTTCGCTTATGCCTTATACGTGGACTCTCTTCAGAGGAACTGGTAGTTTTGGGTCGTCGCTTCTTCTTGGGCTCCGGGGATAATGAGTCAGAGTCGCTTTTAGTGTCTTGTTGTTGGGCTCGAGGTCGTCGACCACCTGCCCTCAGAGGTAGTCCCGAATCTTAGCGTACGGCTTGTTTGGACTTCACCACTTCCAAGGCCAAATCCTGACGGAGACGTTCATTCTCAACGATCATGTTCTCCAACCTCTGTTCGTTTTGCTTTGCCTGTTCCATGATCGCTTGCATTGTCTTATGCACTGAAGTCGACGGTGAGGCGAAGTTCAAGGCGCATCTTGCGGCGATAGTCTCTAGTCTAAGCATGTTTGTTGGAGTGAGGTCATCTCTCTTTGTGGTTTCGTCAGTGACTATCGGAGGGTCTTCCGTTGCGCCCTCCATGGATGTATTTGAGTATTCCCACAGACGGCGCCAATTATGGGGAAGTGGTTTGGAAATACTCTTTCGATCCTTGAGGACGCTCGTAATCCTCAGCTAGCCACCTGAAAAGGAATGAACACTCCAGTCGGGGGTGCTGGAATTAGCACTCCGACGGATAAGTCAGTGTATACTCTCTTGATTGCTTATATCTTAGGTTAAACATGCTAGTTCTCACATACCTCTTTTTGGCTGATGTTCTTCTATTTATATCTTTTCTTTCTTGGGCTTCGGGATTGGGCCCACTTTCAATTCGCCATTCGGCTTCTTTTGTAGCAAACCGCTTTTCACTCGGCCCCTTGCTCAACCTGCTATTTGGCCAAATAGGGTAGGATTTGAATGTGCAAGACGGGGCCGAGTGCTATGTATATTTTGACTCTCCAAGTTCAACTATTCAGCCTCTTTACGACTCCCAATATTCGGCCCCCACACTTCTAACCCTATTTCTTTCTCCCTTTTATTTATCCACTTATGATGGTAGCATAGAAGCATCATGTTTATTTAGCATTTTCCATGATTTACGTCCCATTTGTCTTGCATGCTTGGAAGCTCGGCTCATCATTCTAACTTGCATTGTTAGTTAAACACTTCTTTGAATACGTGCTTAAATCACATGTCTTGATTTGATTCACATGTCATAGGAGTAGCTAAGCCCAATAGTTGCATCGTTGCATGCGTTGAATTAGTCATTTTGCATCCGTAGGATCATGCATTTGTTCTAACTCTATTGTTTCTTTTGGCTTGTCTTGGAGTACGAGGTGAGAACTTATTGCTTTAGCATACTGTGTGAGTGTTAGTGTTGCCATATTAAGCATATTACCATGAGGCTAAGTACTTAAGTGATATACCTATTTGAATGCCAATGGATGAAGGCTAATTGCTTAAATTGGGGTATTTGATGACATGTACATATGAGATCGCTTTTTAAGTGGTACATATTTAAACTCTTTTTTAAAAAAAAAAAAACAAACAAACATGAAATCAAAATGTTCTAACTTTGCAAATTAGTCTATACTTGGTGCAACACATAGTAATGTTAGTCTAATAATCGGAACAAGAGCGTATAATGTAAATAAAAATCACATCATGATTAGTAGAGGCTGATCTTTTATCGGGCAAGTGAGGTGCTGAATTCATGACCTTCCCCACTCGTACCTAAGTTTCCAAGCTGAGACACTTTGGTGATGACAGACTAATGGCCTTTAGCACGAGTCTCGGGTTTCCTAAATTTCCCAAAAATATTTAGGTGGCGACTCTAAAATCTAGCAAAGCAGTCCAATTTTGGCATTTGATTCAAAATCGATTTTCCAAAAGAATTGTCTGATTTGGACTCTTTTTGTGTTTTTAGTGTTTCACATTGGACTTGTGAAATCAGATTCAAAACCATGGGAGTCTGAACTGTAGGGCTAGTTATATCCGAAAGGAGTGCGAAAAGCAAGGGAGCACTGGCTCTCTTTGCCAAGAAGAAGGATGGCACATTGCGACTCTGTATTGATTATCAGAAGTTGAATTGGGTAACTATTACAAATAGGTACCCACTGTAGACACCCCATTTTTGACTGTCCTCAAGACTTGGACGTCAGCGTTTGAACACCCGGTGATCATCCATGTTTGTGTTCGTTTGGAGTTCCCGGAGGTCTCGGCTACGCGCCTTGCCTCAGGATCTCCGAACTTGACTGTTTAGTGTCTGGTTTTGCACCAAACACTTGTGTTTTTCCTTGGAGGGGTAGGGAATGCCTTGTGAGGCATCCCCACACATCACCGGCCATGGCCAGAGGCCACCGGCTGGTGTTTTGTTGCCATCGGCAATGTATATTGCCGGTCGGCATTCTTTGTTGCCGGTCGGCAGTCCATTTTGTCAAAATGGCAATTTTGAGCAGCCGACTACTGTTCATCTGCTTTTGCAGATATTTTAATACAGCTGTATTGCATTTTGTTCCCCTCCTATGGAGGGATGGCCTTCTTGTTAGCTTCCTTGGTAAGCTTTACAAGATTGGTTTGCCTATAAGAAGAGGGCTCCTCTCTTGGCATGAGCGTTAGACAAAAAGGTGAGAAAACTTCAGAGGAAGCTCTGGTTCTAGGTTTAGGATTTTGTATCTATCCTATATCTATATATCTCCTTCTCTTATATTTGTGTGTGTTTAGGCTTACTATTGCACACAAACACATAGTGTTACACCTTCCCTTGGCTACTGAGGTTCTAAGAGGTTGTTCTTGAGGTTCTTGGGTGGTTTTGAGCTTGGAGGAGCAGCTGGTCCACCATTGTTGAAGAGGTTCTTCAAGGGTAACAATCTTGCTCCTTTTTACCCCATTCTTGCATGCTATTTTTGCCTATCTTAAAACTGTTCTTGAGCTTAGTGTATAACATAAAAAAGTCTTTTTTTTCACTGCTCTAAATAGTTTGTTAAGAGTGTTTTGTGGTTTGGAGGTGTTTGACCCCTCCTAAGCCTTGAGAGGCTCCATTTTGTGCCATTTTGAGTGAGCTCCGAGACTTTGGTGTTTAGGCCTCCTCACCACTGAAATCTTGAGGGATTTCAGTCGTAAGGATGGTGCCTTGAAGTCCCAAGAAGGAGAGGGCCACCCCCTCTCCTTGTTGTCCTTGAAAAGGGCCATTTTTTTGCCTCTTTAATGAGCACCTAGCTAAGCCTCATGTTGACCATGCCTTGGTTGTTATTTATGCTTATTTTGCCATGAAATAGCATTGTTGTATGTTGATTTTGGTACACCATGCTTGCTTAGCATACATGCCTTGTAATGCCATTTTGTTGCCTTAACATGCCTTAGGTTGTAAGCCCTTGTTTTAGCATGTTTTAGGCTTAGCTTTGTGAAGCTTTAATGCATATTTTTGTATGCTTTAGCTCTGTTTTAAGTTGCTTTAGTCATACTTGCCATGTATTGCATAGCCCCTTTGCATTGTTAGCTTGTAGGCTTTGAAAATGAGAAGTGTTGAGCACGCGTTGCTTGAGTTATCTTAGTAGCTTGGCATCATTTATAGCATAATCTCAGTCCCTAAGACATTCTTGTATGCTTGCCTTGGATGTCTCTTTGTTGCTTTGAAAGGTTGTGCCTTATGCTCCATGTTTGGTCATTGTGCATGCTTTTGAATTCAAGTCATTTAGATGCCATCTAAGTGGTCTTTTGGGCTTTGTTTTATGTGCTAAAACTCTGTCTTGGTCATTAAATTCATGCCATGTTTGGTCTTGATAAGTGTAGTCCAATGCCTCTTTGGTGAGCCTTAGGTTTTGGACCTTAATTGCATGATCTGCTTGCTTTGTTTAATTGGTTTGGCACCATTTTAGCATGATTTTCAGAGCCTAGTATGCATGCCATAAGTCCATGTTTCCCCCTTTTGAGTGTGCTTGAAAGTTGCTTCATTATGCTTACGTCTTGAACCATGTATCCATGCATGCTTGTATGTACATTTGCCTTCATGAACTTAGCATTATGGCCACTGTTTTGGGCCTAATTAGAGCTGCCTAAATCATGTTTAAGTCCATCCTTTGCTTGCTTGCATGCTTACCTTGCATGTTCGTTTGCATGCTTGCATGTACATCTTGCATTCCTATGTTGCATCCTTAGCTTGCATGCCTAGGTTGCATTGCATCTAGCATGCATGTCTTGTTCCTTGATCTAGTGATAGGAATTGGGCCCCTTTGGTTTGTTGGTTTGCATTGCATTTGACATCAAAATGTGCACACTTGGTCCCTTGGGCTATCACGCATGGAAATGCGCGATTGATGGTCTGAGAACCAAGGAGCATGTCCTTTTGAGTCACTAACATGATAAGGGACATGATTGGTGCATATATGGCTTGAATTGCATTGCCATGCAAAGCTCTGTCCTCTGCTGCTGTCAAACAGGTTCTGCAGGAACTTTTTGCCGATCGACTGCACAGAGTGCCGACCGGCAAACAATTGGTGGCCGATGGATTCATTCTCAGCCGACGAACATCTCCTACGGCCGGTGGCCATTCTCCCCAGCCGGTGGTACTGCACAGTGCTCAGAGAGGCAACCCTGAGCCTTTGGCAGTCTTCAAAGGAGTATAGCAGGGAAAACAGAGGCAGCTTGCGCATGGCAGTGTACTTCCGAGCAAGACCGAGCATGCATTGCATCAGGCTCTCCTCCCGAGGCGGTTTACTGTTTTCCCTAGATTAGTTAATTTGCTTAACTAATTAGATGGACTGTAATATTTAATTAGCTTGTAGGTTAATTATCTATAATATTTATTTGGTCCCTCCGGGCGAGCGCGAATCTGTAATAAGTGTGGGTGCGTGTGTATGCATGTCTTCCAATCCCCACTTCTTTCTTCCCTTTTATTTACCCGCTTATGATGGTAGATTAGGGCATTTTTAAATTAGCATACAGTATGACTGCATGCGTGCATCCATACATTTGTCTTGCATGCACCAGGCTCGGTACATCATGCTAACTGCATTTGTACTTCAATTCCAAATTGAATACGTGCATCAATTGATTGCATTTCACATGCCATGTTTAGGTTAGCCGAGCCTACTCTAATTGCATCCTATATGTGTTGCATTAGTCAAACTTAACATGAACTAGGACCATGCATGTTTGCTAACTAGTTTATTGTTTTGGCACGGAGTACGATGTAAGTATTTTCATGCTTTAGCATACCGCATGCGTGTGAGTGTTAATATGACAGCATGCTTACCATCCGACTAATTGCTTATGTGAGATAAGCTGTTTGATTGCCTGTGGGTGAAGGTTGGATTGTCTGAGTTGGTAAAACTCATTGAAATCCGTATTTTACCCTACTAGAGAGTAGCAAATTCCAAAGTGTTTTTCAAGACAAACGGATATGCAATGCTTATTTCCAAATTAGGCAAATCTAGTCTATATTTGTTTGCTGCGCGCATAACATAGTAATTCTAGGCTAATAACCGGAATAAGAACACATAACGTTTTCAAAATCGGATATCACGGTTAGTAGAGGCCGGTCTTCGGACCGGGTGAGAGGGGGTGCTCATAGCTGACCTTCCCCAATCGTACCCAAGCTCCCGAGCCGAGGCAACTTTGGTGATGACGGACACGTGGCCTTTGGCACCGAGTCAGGGTTTCCTAAATTCCCCAAAATAAAATATTTAGGTGGCGACTTTGTATCTGGCAAAGTAGTCCATGTTTGGCAATTCTTTCAAAAATCTGTTTTTTCTCAAAACGATTTGCCGGATTTGGACTCTTTGGTTCAGATTTAGAACCGCAAACAAAATCGAGTCCGAACTGTAGCGTGTAGCGCGGGGTCCCCCCGTGGACCTGTCTACACCCACTACCTTGTATAGACGACTTGTTTGACCAGTTGAAGGGGTCTTGTTGCTTTTCTAAGATTGATTTTATATCGGGTTATCACCAGTTGAGAGTGAAGGAGGACGATATCCAAAAAACGACATTCCGTACGTGATGTGGCCATTATGAGTTTCTACTGATGCCTTTTGGTCTAACCAATGCACCAGCCTTGTTTATGGATTTGTTGAATCAAATCTTTCGTGAGTTCTTAGACTATTTTGTGGTTGCCTTAGTTGACGACATTTTGATTTACTCACCCTCTGAGGAGGAACACGAGGAACACTTGCGGGTTGTACTTGAGTTACTTAGAGCCCACCGTTTGCATACTAAATTCGGGAAGTGTGAGCTCTGGTTAAAAGAAGTTAAGTTCTTATCTCAATTTTATCGAATATGTAATTAAACTTCCATGTGGTCCGATACTCGAAATTAAAATAATTCGATTCACAATTATACTCTCTTGAGCCATTTAGGCTTTCAATTTCTAATTCCAAAATAAATCCTCAATAGAATTATATATGAATCAGTCTCCATAATTTTCATAAATCCCAAATTAAATTAGAATAATAAGTAATTCAAATTCAAATCTCCTTAATTAATTAAATGCTAATTATTATACGTGGTGGGGTCATCACACCAATGTAGCGGCCGACACCTTGAGTAGGAAATCCATTAACAGTGCAACTAGTATTGTCATCCGAGAATGGGAGATGTTGAGTGCTATTAGCGAGTTCAACTTGTATCTTGGCAAGTCTGTTGAGTCAACATGTTTGTTTACTATGGTTGCACAACCTATAGTTATGAGCTAAGTTGTAGAGGCACAGCGAGGTGATCACGAGATAAAGACCATCCGAGAGAAGATATCTAGTGGGAAGGTAGAGAATGGCTTGAATGTGCATTCTGACTCGAGTGTTAGATATCTTGACTGTCTTTTCGTGCCAGAGTCTTGCAGGGAGGAGGTACTCTGAGAGTTCCACCATTCACGCTTTGCAGTACACCCGAGAGGCACAAAGATGTACCACGACCTTAGTCGCCAGTTTTGGCGGAGGGGGATGAAGAGAGACATAGCCTTGTTTGTTTCAAGGTGCCTTACTTGTCAGTAAGTGAAGGTTAAGTATTAAAGGCCAACGAGTTTGTTGCAACCCTTGCCTATAGTTGAGTGGAAGTGGAAGAATGTCATGATGGATTTTGTTATAGGTCTTTCGAGGACTCAATGGGGTAATGACATCATGTGGATGATAGTCGATCAGTTAACTAAGTCAGCACACTTTGCACCTATGTGCACGAGTGACTCGGTAGATTACCTTGCCGACCTTTATTTTAGGGACATACACTACAACAAAAAAAGGTTTTTACGGTACGCAATGCACGCCGTAAAAACCCTTCTACAACGTATAACGCGCGTCATATTATAACCAACCATGGAAAGTCTTTCACTTTCAACGACATGCTTCGTACACTGTTAAACACTATTTGACAGCAGATTTTGTGCATCGTTGTTACTTTTTTTACGACATGCTATAGTTCGCCGTTAAAAACTACTTAACGGTAGATTTTGTGTGTCATTGTTACTTTTTCTACAACTACTTTTGCACGCCGTTAATCGGTGAGACAAATAATGACGTTAATTGTGCGCCGTAAAATATGTAATACAAGGACTTATTATGCCTGCCATAGAATATGTAGTTTTTTTTATTTTTAAATTCAACAGGTTCTATTTGACCAATTTTGTACAATCTAACAAATATTACAAACAAGCATCACAAAACATCAATCAACCACTAAAATATTGTTTGAAACATAAAAAAGAAACTATATCCATAAATTATAAACATTCAACAATTGTCTATACATTCCAAACATTCGAAAACTATATCCTTAAGTTCTAAACTGTACAAAAAGTTTAAACCATCCAAAACTATGCATATCTGACTTTCTAAACATATCAACAACTATTAAGAGATTATCTAAAACTACCAACAAGAGTTCCTATAGCAGTTGCAACTGCAGCTGTAGCAAATCCACTTGCTCCTATCACAGGGGTGAGGGTGCCCATTGTATGTGTTAAGGCACCTAAACCCGCGGCAATAGCTAGAGCAACTAACCATGTTGCATTTCTTGTCTGTATGACAAAGGAAACTTCACATAAGTATAAAAACCAACGACTTAGGGACAAAAATATTTCTTAAGGCATTAAGAAATGATCAAGAATATAGCGATCCCGGGTTTATCCCTTATTGTACAGTAATCCGGACATGTGTCCGTGGATGTTAGTAGTTGAGTATTGTCTTGTTTACATCCTTTTCTACATTGTATTTGAGTTATGGGATGTGTTGAGCAGGTTTGTTACAGGTTGGTTGTGCTTGGAAGCCAAGTGTTGCTGCCCAGAATTTTGGGTCTTTGCTCGAGCGAGCTTCTGTTTTTGGTTGGTCGCTCGAGCGAGGGTTTGGTCGCTAGAGCGAGGGTTGGTTTTTGTGTCTGGTGGCTCGAGCCAGAGGGGCTTCGCTCGAGCGAGCGATTGCGTCTGGCTCAGACCTGAAAGTTGCATTTCTTGGCTCGAGCGAGCTTTTCTTCGCTCGAGCGATCTGGTTCGTTCTTCGCTCGAGCGAGCAGTTCTTCGCTCGAGCGAGCGTCGTATTTTGCACTGTTAGCTCGAGCGAGCTTATCTTCGCTCAAGCGAGTTCATTTTTTTGTGTCTGGTCGCTCGAGCGACCGAGTCTTCGCTCGAGCGAGCCTGTTTATATCAGCAAGGCAGCACCGAGTTAAACTTGACTTTTTCAAAACTTTCTATTCTCAAACCCTAAAATTTGAGAGCCCTTCTCTCTAAAATTACTCTCTCTCTAAGATTTGATCTACCTAGGGTGATTTCCTACCCTTAGGCCTTTGTTAAAAAGATAGAGGGTGACTTGGGCTACGTTTTAATCGGAACAAGTTTGGTTTTGGAGCAAGTTGGGTGTTGGGCATCATCTCCTTTTGAGCTCAATCTTTGAGGTAGGGATATCCTACTCCTCTTTATGGATTTTGTCTTTTAATTTTAGCATTTTGATGTGTTGGATGTTGTTGTGTAATTTTGAGAAAACTTTGGGCCTTTGTGTAATTTTACAAAAGTTGGGGTTTTATTTATAATAAACCTAGAGGCATGTTTGGTGTAGAAACATGGAATTAATGTTGAGATAGTGGTAGAACATGGAACCTAAGGGTTGTAATGTTAATTATGGAAAATGCCCTAATTACATTGATTAATTAATTGAGGTAATTAATTGTAAGAAATGAGAAATTGAAGTGGGAATGTTGAGATGGGAAGTGTATGGGATAAAAGGGTGTAGTTGAATTACTTATAATGCACCGAATTGAAATGTTGATTTTATATCCATTTGTTGCATTTATTTTCTGTATAGAAATATCTGCTTTGGGCTATCGGTGGAGGATAGTCTTGATTGTTGTAGACAATGCATGATGATTAGGCAAATTGAAACTAATCAATGGAATGTGTCATAGAGTATGACGATTGATAGAATACATTAAATTCATGTATTGATAGATGTGTATAATAATTGTTTATATGCATTGTGTATTGTGTTGGAGGAGATAGGGGATGTACTCCACGGTTTAGGGGATGATAGGGGATGGACCTCTAAACCGGTTGTTGTTTGGGAGAAGATAGGGGATGGACTCCAGAGATATAGCTCATATGCTTATCTAGTGATGTGTTGACACAGCTCATATGCTTGTCTTTGGAAGTATGATATTGCTCATATGCATGTCTTTGGAAGTATTGATATAGCTAGTATGCTTGTCTTTGTGAAATGGGAAATTGTTGGACATGAATTATTGTTCCACATGGGTTGTTGGCCAGGTTCTGAGCCATGGTTATAAATTGAGAATTTGTAAGAAAATGGAGAATGAAAGTGTAAAGTGTTGGCCACCTATCCACTGCTGATCTTTTAGTCATTATTCATAACTGGTTTAGTGTATTTCTACTGGGCTGTGGCTCACCCTATATGGGAACATCATTTTCAGGTACAGGTAGCATGCCACCTCCAAGGACATAGCTTGGGAGGCTAGGGGCGGACAGACTTTCATTGTCTTTCTTTTTGATGTATTACATGTAAATCCAAGCCAAGGGCTTAATGTGTAAATGAGTTAGTACTCTACTTTTTGTAACCAAGTGTTAACTTGGAAAGCTGTAAGCCCGTAGGGCATTTGTTTTTGTTGTTAACATGTAATATTTTTGTAATGAAACTCTGTTAATGGAAGAATGTGGATCTTTTATATATCAATGCATGTCTATATTGTTGGGTTTTATGTTGTTATTTTGAGGGCGTTACAAAGAAATTTTAAAACATCAACAAAACATTTCCAAAATTAATAAGATAATTCAATGGCCCCATGAAAGCAATGTCATAATGAAAAAATAGCAAAAATTCAAGATCTCAATAGTTTGCTACTAAATCCAAGCCATAAGAAGCTCAAGAGAAAAATCAAATTTAAAAAGAGGAAGAGGTGGAATTAATCTACTTCAATGCAGCACCTACTTGGGACTTGCATAATTATGTTAAAAGATCTCTATGTATGAGGTTTAGGTTTGTATAGGTTTTATCCATTACCATTGTAAGTTCCAAAATAAAGACTCCAAGTCAAATTAGAGTCTATATTATTTACAAGTTTAAATAGAAACTTTCAATCCAATATGTACATGAAATGTTGTCATGTGAAAGTGTAAAATAAAGACTAAAAAAATTTGAAATCTGGAACATTTTAAAGATAAAACAGACTCTTTTCATCCCCCTATTTTTCATCTTTTTGGGGGACCTAACAAGCCTAGTTGAACATCACTAAGCTTGATTCAAAGTGAAAGATGCTGACAAATACTACAAAGCCACTGCAGTTTCGTAGGCAATAGAGTTAGCAAGTGTTGTATGCCAGCAACTTCCAATCACTAATTCTACTAGTATGCTATGAAATGGCAATATATGTATGTTCGATTAGGCTAGTTAACAAGCTGAAGCTTGGTTATACAAATCAAGTTTCAAAATGCCTAAGCTCAATTTAAATCCCATAAAATCAAGCCTAACCAATTTAATCTTCAGTTCTGGATATCTTGTTTGCACCAATAAACATTCTTTTTATAAGTTGAAGGACCTTAAACGTTAGTAGCATTCTACCATATCAATGGGGAAAAAAAAGATAAATAAATAAACATATTTTTTAAATTGTCTAAATCCACCCACTCCGTACTTTTTCAGATTCCAAACTTAACTCCAGAACCTCTATACAGTACGCCTTTCAGAACCAATTAATGGCGACAAACAAAATGACCTCCATGTTAAATAATCCCAATTGTGATGTATAGTTTTTGCTTGGTATTGTTCAAGGTTCACCCCCTTATGGTGTTTTTTGGTCTATAAAATATTGTACACATCAAAAAACAAAACAAGCACATTAAAGTTAATGCACAAACCTGTCAACAAAAGAATAAGCTAGTTCTTCAGACAAAACCTTGCCCACTATAGTCTTTCTGGAGCCCATCATTCCTGGATTCCACGTTCCATAGAGTTCAATCACAAAAATAACTCAAAGTACAATTATGGAAGACAATTCTCAAAAGAAAACTCACCAACAAGAAATATATAGCGACTATTTAAATATGAAGCAACCTCCTCACCCTTTCTCTGAAATCACAGCAGCATCCAGTTACATGGCTATGAAAAGTTGCATCATATCAACCAATTCCTATGTTTTGAGAAACCCACTTCAGCAGTGCAAATGCTATTTTTTAGCATGATTTAAGTTCTACCACATGTACCAAATTAGATGCATTCGAGTATTGTTAAACTAAACTTATGATTCAGTAATTGATATATCTAAAACTTCAATTCATTTAGCTTTATTCATACTTACATTAAATAAAATTTAATAATAGGTATTTGCTGATAGAATTCTTTCAAATTCTAAATATTTAATATAACGGTTATCTGAAAAGAAAAATTAAATTAAGTTATTGAATTTATATTAAAAATGCAATGATGTGGATAACATCATGCTAAATTTGGCACAATGATAGCACACTGTGTAGACCGCACGAACTCGCTCCGCGTGCGAGGGGGCGAATTGTGTTCGTAGCTACTACAGTTCGGACTCCTGTCACGGTTCTGAATCTAATCTCACAAAGTGCAATGTAAGACTAATAAATCACCATAGAGTCCAAATCCAGCAAATCATTTTGGAAAATCGATTTTAAACAAAAAGCGCCAAACATGGACTACTTTGTTAGATTTCAGAGTCGCCACCTAAATATTTTATTTTGGGAAATTTAGGAAACCCTGACTCGTGCCTAAGGCCACGTGTCCGTCATCACCAAAGGTGCCTCGGCTTGGGAACTTGGGTACGAGAGGGGAAGGTCCTGAAATGAGCACCCACGCTCGCCCGATCAAAGGATCGGCCTCTATTAACATGATATGTTGTTTTTATAAACACATGTGTTCTTATTCCAGTTATTAATCTAGAATTACTATGTGATGCGCACAGCATACAAGTATAGACTAAATCACTCAATTTGGAACAAAACATCTTATGTTTGTTTTTTGAAAATTGTTTGAAGTTGCTACCCTCCAGTAGGCAAAAATGCAGATTTGCCACCCTCAAGTGGGCTTAAGAAAACATGACGATTTGCCACTTCAAGTGGGCTTAAAACTCACATTTTGGTGAATTGTTCCAATTCAAGCAATGAAGCCTTTATCCACAGGCATTCATGCAATTAAATACTTAAGCAGTTAGCCTCATGGCAAGCATGCTATCATGGCAGTCACTTACACATATGCAAGGATGCTAAAGCATAAACACTCACAGTGTACTCCGAGCCAAAACAGAAGCTAGTTAGTAATCATGCATGATCCTAGCTATGTCAATAATGCCTAATGCAACGCATGCAAAATGCAACTAAAATAGGCTCGGCTAGCTAAGATAGCATATGAATGCAACACTTGATAACATGTTTTGACACGTATTCAAGTAAGTATTGAAATGCGATGCAGTTTGAATGATGCGCCGAGCCCGGTGCATACAATACGAATGAATGATGCACGCATGCAAATCATAAGGTATGCTAATCGAAATATGCCCTAAACTAACTATCAAAAGCTGATAAGTAAAAGGGAGAAAGAAATGGGGGTTGGAAGACATGCACACACACGCACACCCTTATTACAACATTTGCCCTCTCGACGGAGAGTCCGAATGAATTTAGCTAACTAGCTACGCTAATTAAACTAATTATTACAAACCAGCTAATTAACTATGCTAAGCTAATTAATTATTACAAAAGTTTAACTAATTAAACAAATCAATTAAGTTACAAAGCCAATTAAGCTTAACAAATAAAGCTTTAAAATGTGCTGCCACAACTCTGTTTGGAAAATGAATATGCATGCGCTCGGTTTCTCGCCCTGAAAATCTCTCTGGATGCTCTCTTGAAGCTCTATTTGTAGGGTGTCTTCAAGAACTTGCTGCTGGATCTCACCAAAACAGTGCTGAGGAGTGCACCAGTGGCCTACCGGCCATGAAGAGCTACTGCAGGCCACTTGCCGGCCAAGGATGCAAGGGTGCCGACCATCAATGTAGCATTGCTGGCCACTAGTGTGCTGTGACACCAAATTGCAATAGAGCACAAGACAGAGAAAATGGAGGGTCTCCCAAGGATATGTATGTACTATGCCACTCCTTATCATCTCAAAACATCAAGGGAGGGGCACCATTGGATCCAAAACCATCAATCAAGCATTTGGAATGCATGATGGCCAAAGATTCAACCTTGTACACATTGAATAAATGCAATACAAACAAGACTCTAAATCTACTATCTCATCATGGATGATCAAAGGCAATAGAGACCAAGGAAGATTGGCTCACTTTCATCATTTTGAGTATGAAGTGGACCAATCAACCTTGTGTTCAACATAACGTCCGGTTGAACACAATGCAATGCAAACATCATGCTATGCAAACAACATGCTATCTTTCAAAGCTAAAGTGGCATGCACAAGACTCTATCATGTAAGCAATGAATGCAAGACATGTTAAGGGGCCAAGAGCACTAAAGCAAGTGAAGAACATTACACATGAGGCATGCAATACAAAGCACAAATGACCAAACCAACTTTGGACAGAGCTCAATCATGCCAAAATAATGGTCTAAACATGCTAAAATGGGAGCTCAAAATGCTAGAAGAACATGCACACATGTTGGCCTATACGCAAGGCATAATACACAACCCTCAAAAGCTATAAAGAAGTGAAGTATATGAGAGTGTGACTACACTATATGCACTGAAATTACATACTAAATGGTGCCATACCATGCAAACATCACATGCATAACATGTTAAAGGCCTCAAAACCCAAAGCTAGGCAAGGCCCTTTACACTACAACCATACTAAGCAATGCTCAAATGACCCTAACCATTCAAAATAGATCTAAGGCAAGTCAAAATAGTGGCAAAAACATGCTAGACTTGTAGCATAGATGACAAGAAAAATAAGCTAATGTATTGGCTCACCAACAAGGCATAATGCTCAACTTCTCAAAAGCATTGAAAGAGTGATAAACATGAGAGTATGACAGTGAAACATGCTCTGAAATCATACATCAAATGATGCTATATCACACAAATGTCACAAATAAGCCATGCTAGGGGTCTCAAAACACAAGACTAGCAAAGCCATTTGCACTATAGCCCTACAAGGCAAGCCATACATGACCAAGACCACTTAAAACAGACCTCAAGCATGTTAAATCAGTGGCAAAAATGTGCTGGAGCAAAGCTAACACATGCTAGAATGATGAACAAAAGCGTGAAGCATGTTAGGCCAACAAGCATGACTGCACTACAAGTACCAAAAGCATGCAAGAGGTGACCAAATCAGCCAAAAATAGAGTTATGAAATGGAAAATAGTGGCTAAAAACATACTTGAACTAAGCAAATTCAAGGCACAAAGACATGTTACTTTGCAAGGCTACAAGTAGGATTACACTACAAGTACAAGAAGCATGCAAGAGGTGACCAAACCAGCCCAAAATAGAGTTATGGAAGGTCTAAAAAGTCACAAAAAAGTACTTGAACAAAGCCACAAAGAAGTAGAAACACATGCTCATTTGGTGGGCCATCAAGACATGCAAACAAGACAAAAGGAGGGGGGACCACCCCCTCCTATTTTGAGCCTCAAAACAAGTTTTCTACCACTGAAATTCCTCTGGAATTCAATGGTTTTAAGGCCAAAACAAGATGATTTCAAAGGCTTTAAAGGAAGGCAAGAAGCTTAGCAAATAAGCCACCAAAGAGGGTGAAACACTCCTAATTCCAAAAACACTTTAAACTACCATTTTTAAGCCTTAAAAAAAAGGTTTTTGTAGTTGACAACTAGGCCAAAATCAGCATGAAAAGGTGGCCAAGGTTGTGTACAAAAACAAGCTTAAAAGAGTGAGAAGCTCACCCTTGAAGCACAGCAGCAAACAGCCACTTTTCTTGAACCAAAACCACCTTTAGCAGCCCAAAAAAAGTTCCAAGGGACCTCAGCCCAATGGTGATCAAGTCTTCTTGAGGGTTGATAGGTTGAAGATGGTTGTATGCAAGCCTTCTAGCACAAAAGCTTTGGAGAGGGTGAAATCTAGAAAGAGGTTTGAAGAGAGAGAGGTCCCAAACCTTTGCCAAATTGTTCTCAAATGTTATAACCCTTCAATATGAGATATAAGGCTTCATTATATAGCAAAAATGGAGCATTTGGTCGAAAATATCTCAAGAGAAACAGCTGGAGCAAGCTGGAGCAAAATATCTGTCCAAAACTACTTTCTGCCATCTATCGCTGGCACTGTACCATTGTTGGCCGGCACCTTACCATTGTTGGCCGGTAGCACACTCCCTTGGATGGCAGGGGGCCAGCATTGGCCATTCATGGCCGGCACATGGCCCAAAAATCCCATTTATGGCCCACATTCTCCATCTTTGGTTGGACAGAAAAATCTGCTTTTTGGGCCCGACTTCAACGAGACATAACTCCTTCATCTGGACTCATTTTCAGGTCATTCTTGAGCCTAAAATGTATCCCTGGAAGTATTCTTTCCAATGGTGGAAGCCTCACTTCAAAATTCCAAGTGTACAAAAAGTTATGGCTGTTTTGGGGAAGCCGCTCAGTTTCGATCCTTCCTGGATTCATGCCAAACTGTTTCTCCAACTTGGTTTCTTCTCTCCTCTCCTCTTTTCTTTAACTCCAAACCCTAAACAAGGTGTTTTGAAAGATGTTTCAGAGATTTCATCTCTCTTTCATTCATTTCCACTTTGTCCTTTGCTCGGTTTACCAAAAAGCACAACATTTAACAAAATGCGAGCGTTAGAACATCGTAGGAACCTATTTTCAAAAATATTTTGAAAGAGAGGGTTTTAAGGTCTAAAAACCATTCAAAATAGTTTTGGTCCAAAAAGGGGTGTGAAGTTGGGATTTGACTCTCTAATTGCCGAAGAAATCAAACCCTTGCCCTGCATACCTTTCACCACCAAGTAAACCATCCATCAATAGTGCCCAAGTCTTAAAGGCGGTAAAAAATGGGGTATCTACACACTGCTAGAGTTATTTTTTTCCCCCATTTTGTGTCCATCTTGCTAAATTTTAGCAATAGCAAAATGTATAGCAACCAATAGATTTGCCCTCAAAGTGAGATATGAACTCTACTGCTATTTCCTTATGAGCAGATCTCACTATTTAAACTAAAAGCAAACCTCATTCACAAGGTGCAATTAACTCAAGAAATTATCTAAGTAAAAAGTAATTAAGGTCATTCAGGAGAAAACAAAAAAGAACATCAGGACAAACCTAAGCGGCCCATGAATGTTGTGTCAATTAGAGAAGCAATGGGGTCAGTAGATAATGTCAGCACTGCAGGGCATGCAATTTGCAGTATCTCCACCCCAAGTGCTATTTAGGGGTAAAATAGAGAATTGAGGAGAATGTAATGTAATGAGAACAAAATTTTGAAAGTAAAAGTTCATCAGATTGGGATGGTTTTAGTACATTAGGTACGATAAACAACATCATGCTAATAGAGTATGCTAAACTTATTTTTCATTAAGAATGGCACACTAACCAAATAAACCATTTTTGAGCTCCAAGTCAAGTTTACTTGAAGATAACAGAATAGAAGAGAGAAGTACCGTATGTGGAATCGGATAAAGATGGAGACAATGATCATAATTCAAGATAATGGGTTGTACAGTTAGAGGGAGAGGACAGAGACGGCTGTGATGCGTTATGGTAGCAACAAGCTGCAATAAAGACTCAAATTCAACTAGCTTTAGTCTTCAACATTATAAAAGCAAAGAATTAAAATAAATTTTAAAATAAAAATAATAAATAAATAAAACTCAAAAGTGTGAGGGAAACATAGTAAAAATACTAATAAATCTGTCTTTGCTACACAAAGAAATCAACTAAGTTATCATTTTAAACATAGAAGTATATTTTCATGCAGAGCAGAATATGTTTTAAATTATGGAATTGAAATAGTTTTATAATGAATCCACTAAGAACTAGATAGAAAAGTAGTAGAGATAGAAGTAACAAAATTTAACACTTTAATATATCAATTGAATGGAACCAAAGTAACAAGATTGCATTGAAGGATGGAATTTTCAATCATCAATTCCAAATTTTGATAACCAAATCTAGTATCTCATGCTCTATCCTCTATGTAGTATTGTTTAGTGAACTAAAGTTCATGTAAATCAAAAGTAACAATTGGTTCAATCTTTGTTTGCAAAATTAAAACCAAACATTCTCATTCTTACCAAAAAGTGCACAGAATACAGTGAACTACTCTTCATTATTTCCCAAATTCGAACCGCAGTGATATATAAGGAAATTCAATCAATGTAGCACACTCAATAGCTTTGATTTCTACTTTGAACCATCAACTTAAAGGAGTACTCAAATATATTAACAAAGGGTTTTCAATAAACTATACATAACTTACTACTAACAAGACAATCAAATAAATTGACAATTCAAAAACAAAATAAAAATAAATTGAGAGATGGCTTCCTTCCTAAATCAGAAGATCAAAATTAAAAAAACCAGCCTATATCAGGAGAAGAAAAAAAGTTAAAACTCTTAGATGAAGATTACAATATCAGAGAACGAACAAATTTTAAAATTTTCTTGATTCTCCAGCACGCAATTTGCAAATTGCATGATCATTTTAGTGGATAATGATGATCAAGACATCAAATTCCATGCTCAAGACAACCAAAATTAGGAGAGTTACCCATTTCATTTCTAATTTTTTGAGCTAAATGCTTGATAATCTTCCAAATTCACAAAATTTACTAATTCAAAAAGAAAAGAACACTGCCTTCAAACTCACTTTCCCCAATAAAAAGACCCCATTTAAACAATATTGTCTCATTCACATACAAATTCAACAACAGAACCACCCAAAATAGCAAAAATATTCAAAACCCATGAACCATCTTTGGCAGATCTGTGGAATTAGACAATGTTGATACCCAAAAAAATCAAAACCCACCTCCAAATTGAGAATCCAAATCTAGATCCTTCTGATCTCCATACTAAAGAAAAGGGGGTAGCCAAAAAAAGGCAGAATACATATTTATATTTGGAAGAGATTCTCATTGTTTGTTACTCAACTATTCTTCAAAAATATTATCCCTCAATGAAAACCATAGGTAATAATAATAACTACTCAAGTGAGTAACACACTCCGTTAAAATTTCAAAAAATAAAAACCCAAAAAAAAAAAAAAAAAGCAAAAGCAACTCTAGAGTATGATACCTGAGAAAAAAGTGCATTTACAATTCAAGAACCTGCAACATGTGCCCAAGGTTATTTCCCCACACACCCAAAACATAAGAAATTCACAATTGGTTGAGCATGTAATTGAAATACAGTATGAGGGCAAACTCTAAAAGCATGAATTCTTTCTTTTCATTTTATCTTTTCTAATCTTTTTTTGGTTGGTAGCCACTTCAAAGAATACATGATACATTTAAATGCAGATAGGTGCCTTCAAATTTATTTCTTCACACATTTTAAAGAACCACATGAGTAACAAGTTTAAGGCTAATATCCACACAAGAACATCAAAATTTGATAACAAAAGTACGTTCCAAAAGTAGGAAGAATTTAAAAACATGCCAAAAAAAATAAAAGAGTAAAAACCTATATCACCTATGATATCAAATTGTGCTATTATAAACAATTTCCCAATTTTGAATCAAACTCTCAATCAATCATGCACAATACAAACTCATGCAGTAGTAACAAGAACAATCCCCAAATGCATAGATTTGGCTGGCTGTATATTCATTGATTAAAGAACTCAATACTTACTCTTCACAACCACTCTAATGAATTTAATTTAAACTTGCTGGAGTTTATCCCCAAAAATCCCAAACAAATATTTAAACACACATTTGTCACCCTAGAAATTATCATATTAACAGAACAACAAAAACTGCGAAAAATTCAATTAGTAAATATTTTGATTTCTTTTCTCTGCAACCAAATAGGGAGAAATGGAAATGCTAAGAAAAATGAAAAACCTAACCTTCATTTCTTGTTTCTTTGTCCATCACTTTTTTCTTCTTCTTCGGGCTCAAACTTGTTGTCTTGACATTTCAAAGTCTCTAAAGCTTCCTTGTGAATCGCTTCTTCATCTTTTTTTTCTTCGACAGTGACAACATTGTTGTGGGTCCTCTGAACACAGTTCTCGAGAAAAGAATCGATTTGGTCTCGGATAAAGGCTTTGCGGTCAGACAAGTCGACGCCAAAATCTGACTCTAGGGTGCGCCGAATGGAGTCGGCGGTGGTGGTATTGAGGTCGAAGGTCTGGAGCACATCCCAGAACCAATTCACCAGCTCTGAATTTGAAACCATTTTTACGACTACTTGTATTCAGATACTCTGATCCGATTAAAGAACTCAACCAAGAAAAAGAAGAGAAGAAAAAGTGAGAGTGAAATTGGTGAGAATATGATTTAGGGTTTCAAATGGATGAGTATGGTGGAGGAGTAGAGAGTGACTTCTGCAAAGTATATTTCATTTTACCATTTGGCCAGAGTATTTCATTTTGGCGCTTGAGTAATTCATTTTGCCACCTTATTTTTTTTTTGGTGATATTATTCATGATAGAAATTGTGCCTTGTGAAAAGTAAAATATTTTTAACTGCTAGCATATGTGCGTTGTGAGAAGTATATTTTTTAATGGCTGACTTTTAGTGAGTCGTAAAAAGTGTAATATTTTTAATGGCTGGCTTTTTCTGCACCGTGAAATGTTCAATATTTTTAATGGCTGGTGTATGCGTGTCGTGTATAGTTGATGTATTAACGGCATGACATATGCATGTCAGAGAAAGTTTTATCATTTATGGCTAACATTGCAAGCCGTAAAAAAATCATCATTATTAGCATTCACAGCCTACACAATAGACACGCCATGGTTGGAAAAGTATTTATGACTTACAAAAAAAAACAAGTCGTAAAAGTGAGAAACTACGGCGTGCATTTATTGTATGTCGTTGATGCGGTACCGTATAAAGTTAGTTTTGTTGTAGTGATAGTGCGACTTCATGGAGTCCCTGTGACTATTATTTTGGATAGAGATCCACGTTTTACGGCTTAGTTGTGGTAGAGCCTACAGAATGCATGTGGCAGAGTCTACAGAATGCATTGGACAGTAGATTGACGTTTAACACCGCCTATCATCCTCAGACTGACGGGCAATCTGAGTGGACCATTCAGATCTTACAAGATATGCTTAGGGGTTGTGTTCTTGACTTTAAGGGGTCGTGGGAGAGACATTTTCTTTTAGTGGAGTTTGCTTATAATAACAGTTTTTAGTCAAGTATTGGCATGGCGCCTTTTGAGGCCTCATATAGCCGACGATGTAGATCTGCTGTGTGTTGGGCCGAGGTGGGTGACACACCTATGTTAGGTCCTAAGTTAGTCCGGGAAATGATGGAGAAGGTCACGCTTATCCATAAAAGGTTGATTTCGGCTCAAAATCGCCAAAGGAGCTATGCTGACCATAGGAAAAGGCCATTATCTTTTGAGGTAGGAGATCATATCTTCTAAAAAATATCACCTAGATTAGGTTTGATGAGATTTGAGAAGAGCGGGAAGTTGTCTCCTAGATTTATTGGGCCTTTTGAGATCCTAGAGCGCATTGGGAAGGTAGCTTATTGTTTGGCCTTGCCGCCCCAACTTTTTAGGGTTCATGATGTGTTCTATATCTATATGCTCCAAAAGTATGAGCCGGATCCTTCACACGTGTTGGATTGGACCAAGTTAGAGATAGATGAGGATACCTCGTATGAGGAAAGCCTGGTTAGAGTTTTAGATAATCGGGACCAAGTCTTGTGAGGCAAGACTATTCCATTGGTTAAGTTGTTGTGGAGACACCATGGGGTTGAGGAGGCGACTTAGGAGCATAAGGCGGAAGTCCATGAGAAGTATCCGGACCTTTTGTTAATGTTTGAAACTTGTATTGAAAACTATGTTCAAATTGTGAAATGTAAACATTGTATATGTTTTGAAAAAGTGAATTGTACTATTCAGTATTGAAAGCTTTATTTATCATTGTTATGAGAATGGATGACCAGTGGATGGGTCATGGTTATGAATTGGATTAGTTCCCATTGTAATGTTTCATTTAAACACTGTATTGTTATTTTAATTTAAAATTTCAAGGACAAAATTTCATGAGGGAGGTTATAACGATTTTGGTGTAGACTCGACTCATTTATTGTTTTGGATCCAGGATTCCTTGTCTTGAATGGGTGTTCATGTCTTTATTCATCTTGTACCTAGTTGAGTTTGGTTGTTGAAGTGGCATTGCTACGTTTAGGACAAGTTGGGAATTAGTTTTTCAAAGGAATTTCTTCCCAGAATTTGATCTCTTCACTCGAGCGAACTTTCTTGCACTCAAGTGATCCTTGAGAACTTCTAGTATTTTTGCAGGTCTGCAAAAATGTTGGGAGTGTGGTGTTCTTCACTCGAGCGGTGTTCCTTGCGCTTGAGCAGTCTTCGCTCGAGTGGTACTTCTTGTGCTCGAGCGATTAGCCTCTGCCTGTGAAACTTCTAGGAGGGTGTCATTGTGCACTCGAGCGGTCACTTTGTTTGCTCGAGCGGTCACTCTGTTTATTCGAGCGGTCTTACTTATTGTGTTTGGTCACTCGAGCAGTGTTTTGGCCGCTCGAGTGGTCTATGTGTATATCAGTCTATAAAAGTCACTTTTTGGATCACTTTTCCATCTATCTCTCTCTCTCTAAACATTTCAAGACCCTAGATGCTCTCTCTCTCTCTCTCTCTCTCTAAAATTCATCTTCAAACCTCAAATACATCTTAATCTATTGATTCTTCAACCCTTGTCTTTTGGGGAAAAAAGATAGAACACGTCAAGGGTTTCATTTTAATCAGAGCAAAGTTTGTTTTTGGCTCCACTTAACTTCAACTCTTGCTCTCCCGTGTTTTCTAGCTTCAAGATAGGGATTTTTTCAACCTTCAGTATGATTTTTAACTTAATTATTTGTCTATTTAAACAAATCTCATGATTTGGGAATTTTGAGAAAAACTTAGGGTTTGATTTGAAATTAAAGAGAGGGGTTTTCAAATGGACAAATGGTAATGGTTGTGGAAAAGTATTTATGGTTGAATTATGTTGAAATAATGGATTTATTCACTCAAAATCAATTTTGGAAAAGATATGGTTTTTGTTCAAAATCATGGATGTCTGGTTTTGGGAAAGGAAATGGAAATGACTTTGGGTTTTGTAAGAATAGAATGACGATTGTGTTGATAATGATAGTGGAGTTGGATATGTATTATCACTCCCATCTTGGAATTTATGAAATTATATCTTTATTGGAAATTATCTGTTTGAATAGAAATATCTGTTTTGGGCTATCGGTGGAGGATAGCTATGATTGTTGTAGAAATTGCATGAGGATTAGGTAAATTGAAACAAATTTCTCATTCATTTTGCATTGAGCATTGTTGCATACTTAAACATTGAACATCTATATTGTTTTGAGAAAAATGGGTAAATATCTTGGTGAATCTGGGCAGGAGATGTAGTTGTGGTATTATGTTAGCCTATGTGTCCTTGGTGAAAGAAAGTCTAGAAACCCGCACAGTTAGGCGCTGATCCTTCTGGTTAGTACCGGTAAAATGGCTTTGGTAGTGCTTGTATAACCTACTGACAGACATGAACCTGGAGATTCTTAGTGCTTGTAATCATTGCCCTATTTTCTGTTATAAAGGAAATGTTTTCATGAATTAAGATATAACCTCGCATTGCATAATTTTGGAAAGAGATGTAAAACGTTTTGACACGTACATTGCATATGCATTCACTGTATAGCTTTATTAACATCCATACACTGTGTTAGAGTATCTCTACTGGACTTTGGCTCACCCTATGTGGAAAATAACTTTCAGGTGCAGATGATGTACCTTTGCCAAGGTCATAGCTTGGGAGGACTTGGAACTGAGGGCTTCTTTTTGTTACTTGTATTTATTTTATACAAGCCTAGGGTTTAAATTATATTGAGTTTAAAACTCACCTTTTTTGTAACCAAGTATCGTCTTGGAAAGTTGTACCCATTAGGACATTAATTTATTTGTTTAACTTTTATTTCATTTCTCTCACAAATGGCATATGCTATAGATTTAGTGTTAAGACTTATGAATGCATAATCTCATGTCACTTTTGTATAATGCAAACATATGTCACTTTTGTATTATTTCCGAAATGTATGGTTATTTATTTAATATCGTAAATGGTTTACGGTTATTATTTTTGTGGCATTACAATTCAGGTTACCACAATTAATTAGAATGATTTTAGAGTGAAAAATATAAAACATTGATCAAACTCTAAACTGGCTGTTCAAAATAAATTTTCCCCCACATTGTAATCCTCATTTTTAAAAAAAAAAAATTTAATTATTAATTTATATAACAACTAAACTTTTTCCTTTTCAAAACCATCAATCAATAAAATTATACTAGTGCTTAGAATAAACCAATCTCAAAATAAGAATTTGTAAATATACAAATAATTTCATTCACCACATTCCAATTTTTTTATTATTATATAAACATTAATATACATTAATCTCAAAATATTCTCACCAATAGAAATGTCAAACCTAGAGGTGAGACAATAAATTCAAGCAATATGCATACTACAAGGCAATAAATTATAAAGAATTAAAATCACATGAATATGTAACTACACACTACATTAGACCATGTAATTTATGTGATGGAATATATAAACTTTCAAAACATCCATAACCAATGAACTCCAAATTCAAATGTCTATCATGAATTTTATTAAACGCATCCATTAAAATATTAATGCAATTATAAATACGTAACATCTCATACTAATACTTCAAACTTAATAAAACATCAATTACACCTCCACAATTTTATATAACTTTTACTAACAACCTTAGAACACTTGTATGAAAACCATGACACATATTAAGATAATTCTTCTCAAATATCACTCTTCATTGGGAATAATTTTTTAATGAATTAGTCAACTAATAACAGTTTAGTATATCATAATCGATAATACTACTCATGAGTAGAGAATCTAATTATTATATATTACAAAAGAAATTATTCTTTACATGGTCTTCTCATTATAGATTCTATATTTGATTTTCCCTTTAAACCTTCCACAAACAACTAGAAATTAATAAAGATTTAAAATTTACTATAGAGTTGACAAGATAGAATTCTAAATTTATTTATGACAATCTGTAATATCAAATTTCCTAAAATTAAATTATTATAAAATTAATAATAATATTTTTCCATAAATTCTATCATCGTGACACACTTTAATTTTAACAGTTACACAACAAAATTTAGAAAACAAATTAATTTGCAAGGACTAACATCACTAAATTCGAACAGTTTAATCAACAAAATTTAAAACCAATTAATTGACAAATTTATTCTCATAATGATTATATGACATTAATTCAATTATGTCCAGTTTTAGTATTAACAAATAACAATTCAAGATCAAACCAAATTGATAATAAATTATAATGAATTATTTATATATCTTTTTATAACACATTTTGACTAGTTTAATCTGAACATGATTCAAAGTCTTCTTGCATTCTGAAGGACAACCAAAAATAATTTCTACAAACAACAACAAATTTTTTTTTTTTTCCTTAGTTTTTGATCAAGACAAAATGATACATACATGAGAATTCTAAGGGTGTTGCCAAGCACTAGTCAAGTAACCAAATATACAACAGTCCACAAGTTTATAATAATTGGCGTAATTAGATAGAGTTCATTTGTGCCAAGACCTACTACTACATAGAATAGAAATAATAACACTAATAAGAAACAAAAATATAGTTTTAATTTTTTCATTTTGATAAAGATAAACTAATTATAATCAAATACTCAAATCGTAATTTTATTTCTAACCGATAGTAAAAGAAAATATTTCTTCTCCTTATTTTCCCTTCTTAATGTACAAGATTATAAACATCAATGTAAGTTTCAAGCCATGGAGCATATCAAGCCCAACTTAAAAAAACACAATTGTGGACTCGCCTTTTTCCGCGCCCCGCCTTTCAAAAAGGGTTGAAAAGAAGGCCTCACAGTTCGGACTCCCGCAATTCTGAATCTAGTCTCACAAGTGCAATGCGAAACAGATAAACACCAAAGAGTCCAATTCGGCAAATCTTTTAGGAAAATCGATTTTAAATCAAATAATGCCAAAATTGGACTGCTTTGCCAGATATAGAGTCGCTACCTAAATATTTTGTTTTGGGAAAATTTAGGAAACCCTGACTCATGCAAAAGGCTATGTGTCCGTCATCACCAAAGTTGCATCGGCTCGGAAACTTAGGTACGAGAGGGGAAGATCATGAATTGAGCACCCCCGCTCGCCTGATCAAAGGATCGGCCTCTACTAATCATGATTAGTTCTTTTACAAACCTTATGTGTTCTTATTCCGGTTATTAAACTAGCTTTACTATGTGACGCACACAAGCAAGTATAGACTAGTCGCAAGACTTGGAACAATTCAATTCATGTTTGTTTTTCGAAAATGGTTTGATTTTGCCACCCTTAAGTGGGTTTAAAATACAGTTTTGCCATCAAACAAGATGGGCTTAAAACATGATGTTGCCACAACAAAGTGGGCTTAAAACGCACATTCGTTGAATTGTTCCAATTCAAATAACATGCCTTCATCCACAGGCATTCATGCAGTTTATCAAATAAGCACATAGCCTCATGGCAAGCATGCTAGACATGGCATCATCCACATTTCATGCGAGTATGCTAAAGCGTAAAACTCACCTAGTACTCCAAGCTAAGAAAATATAGGTTAGAAAACAATGCATGATTCCTAACTATGTTAAATGACTAATGCAACACATGCAATATGAGATTAATAGGCTCGGCTACTAATATTGCATATGATACAATTTGATAACATGCTTTGAAACACGTATTCAAAGAAGTATTGAAATTACGATGCAGTTTGAATGATGCGCCGAGCCTTGGTGCATGCAACACAAATGAATGGATGCAAGCATGCGAGCATAATGTATGCTAATCAAAACATGTCCCTAATCTAACCATCAAAAGCGATTAAATAAAAGGGAGAAAGACGTGGGGTTGGAAGACATACACACACACACACACACTTATTACAACATTTTGCCCTCACGAAGGAGGGTCCGAATGAATAATTGCTAACTAACTAGCTACACTAATTAAGCTAACTATTACAACAATTGAAACAAAATTTAACTACCTTATTCTAAGCTAATTAAATATTACAAAATGAATTAATTAGCTAAACACTTTGACTAACTAATTACAAAGTGAGTAAATTAGCTACCACTAATTAACTAAATAAAGTAGTTAAATGCCCTCGAGGGACGAGGGATGCATGCATGCTCGACTTCTCCTCCCGAAAATGCCACCACCTTGCCATTGCAACCTCTGTTTGCACACGTTTGACCACTAAAAATTATGCCAACTCCGAGAACACCTCTGATCCCCTGCAGGAGCACACAGAGGAACCTTCTTCATCAATGGCCGGTCGGCTACCAATGGTGGCCGTCGGCTACCATTGGTGGCCGGCTTCCACTGCTGCTGGTCGGTTGGCCACCTCTTCCCTGAACTTCCTTTTTTGCTGCAATAAAGAGCAAACAAAGGCAAAACAATGTATTCTCAAGGAGTGTATGTACTACTACCCTCCTTATCATCACACAGGCTCAAAGGAGTGTAGCTCTTGGCCCTCAAACCATCAACCAAGCATTTTCCATGCATGATGGCCAAAGAACCAAGCTTGTACAAGCTTAATGAGTGTAAAACAAGACTCAACAAAACCATTACCCTATCATGCATGATCAAGGGTGATGTGACCAAGGAAAGTAGCACGTTTCATCACTTTGAGTATAAAATGTCCCATTTTTCTCGTGTTCGAATTAACGTCGATCCGAACACATGCAATGCAACACAAAAGATGCTTTATCTTGCCTCTTTTACTTTGTTCATTTTGTTTACTCATTTTAGATTACCAATCCATTACTTTGTTCATTTTGTTTACTCATTTTAGGGTTTAAACCATTAAGCATGAATGTCTTAATTTCACACTTAAGCAAGCAAGGGGTTTAAAACCACTTTCAAAGAAAATGAAAGAGTGAAGAATAGAGGGAGATTGCAGAGATTTCAGTGCTGAAATGAAGTGCAAAATGACATTAAAACATGCAAGCAACTTATGCAACTCATGTTTAAAAGCGTAAAACACTAAGCTAGTGAAGCCCTTTACACTACAACTATGCAAAAGACTACTCATACAACACAAACAGCCCAAAACAAAGCCAAAGTAGCCCAAATTAGAAGCAAAAACATGCTTGAAATAGGCTAAGTTAAGCTACAAAAACATGCTAACATATGAAGCTAACTAGGAACTCAAATAAGACACAAAGAGGGAAGGCTATCCCCTCCAATTTTAGACTCCAAAAGTAGACTTTTGTCACTGAAAATCCTCTGAATTTCCAATGTTTAAAGGCCCAAAAAGTTTGATTTAAAGGTGATGAAAGATGACACAAAAAGCTAGACAATTAAGCAACAAGAAGGGTGGACTACCCCTTAACACAAAATAGTCTCAAACCACCATTTTTAAACAATAAAAACAGAGTTTTTTGGAGTCCAAAACTAGCTCAAAATTGGTTTAAAAAGATGACAAAACAAGTATTTAAAACAAGCTAGCAAAGAGAAGTTTTTGCCTCTTGAAGACAAGATGCAATTTAGAGCAACAAAACAAGACAAAACAAGCCAAAATCCTCTTCTAGAGTTCAAAGAAAGCCTCAAGAGACCTCAGCTCCAAGGTGATCAAGTTTGATCAAGGGTCTATGTGCAAAAGTGTAAAGAAACTAGACTTTAAGGCACAAAATAAGAAGAGAGAGAGAAATCTAGAGAGAGAGAGAGAGAGAGAGAGAGAGAGAGGAATTTTTTGTCCAAAAATTCTAACCCCTCCAAATAGGGGAGGGCACCCCCTATATATAAAAAATCAAGGTTTAAGCTTGAATTCATCCTACCATACACGTGTATGAAGATGCACTTCAGTTGGCAACAACTTGCACAACTGTCAAACAAATATTTGAAAAAGGAGACCAATGGCCGTCAGCCACCATTAGTGGCCGAGAGGCACAACCCGTGGCCGACAGGTCACCCCCCTCTCCAGACAAGAGACAAGTCTAAAAACATGTTCAAAACATGCAAGGTTTAGAGGCTCAAAGACAAGGCATTCCGCCGAGGACTTCGGGCGCTCAAAACAAACACAAACGAGCACAATCATCGAGTGCACAAACGATGACGTCTAAGTCTTGAGGACGGTCAAAAATGTGGTGTCTACAGTTGCCCCTCTTTTACAGAACTCAGAAGTCATGAAATGACGAGAATGAATGTCAAATCCCAAAGACGACTCATTTTTGACAAGGCCGAAGACTTGGACAAACAAACAAGCAAAACAAAGAACGGTTGCGCCCGCAGGCTGCCTACATATCTCTTTGCAAGGAATCAAACCAGCGTAGTTCTGGGGCAAGATGCAAATGATATGCACGATACAAGAACATAACTTATGATCATGCAATAAAGCTGTAATGAAACATCCAAATGCAAATGTTATACAAAGAAATGCTACATTCATACAAACCAAAACAAGGCATAACAATATCAATCATGAAAAGAAGTAAGCAAACACGCCACGCATGGAAATTACAGACCGAACCACATTTCATGCAGAAAGGATGTAAGAAAATTATGCAAGCTTAACTATGTGACGCACAGGAAAGGCAAAGAACAACACAACCATCAGGCACACCCGAGGTGTCAAACAAGATTCGAACGCGTTGCACACGTGAGAAGAAAGATGGTGTGAACACAAGGATACACCCGAATGTCTCTAAATCGAAGCATCCTAACGTGTTGCACGCGAGAGGAGAAAAAGGTAATGAGAACACTGGGACACACCCAAATGTCTCTAAATCGAAGTGTCCTAATGTGTTGCACGCGAGAGGAGAAAGAGGTAACGAGAACACCGGGACGGATCCAAATGTCTCTAAACCGAAACGTCCTAACGCGTTGCACGCGAGAGGAGAAAGAGATAACAAGAACACTGGGACGCACCCAAATGTCTCTAAACCGAAGCGTCCTAACTCGTCGCACGCGAGAGGAGAAAGAGGTAACGAGAACACTAGGACACACCCAAATGTCTCTAAACCGAAGCGTCCTAATGTATCACATGCGAGAAGAGAAGAGGGTGTACATCGGGATGCACTCGCGTGTTCGAAACCAAAGCATCCTAACGCGCCGCACATGAGAGGAGAAAGAGAGTGGTGTAAACACCGGGCGTACCCAAATGTTTCTAACCAAAGCAAGGAGGATCAAAGGACAAGAATGAAACCTGGAATTCCCCTGAATGAACTGTACATACAATATCATGCATGCATAAGAGAAAGACTCAAGAAGCATATCATAGCAAGAATGCATGTTCTACGTAAGATGAGCGAAGCATGTTCTATGCAAATGTGGTAACAGCATGTTCTATGCATGTCGTAACAGCATGTTCTATGCATGATAATTAGGAGCATGTTCTATGCGAAGATGGAGAAATGCATATTCTATGCAACAATTGAGGAATGCACATTCTATGCAACAGTATAAAATGCATGTTCTATGCACGATTAGAAAATGCATGTTCAATGCGAGATCATTGAATGCATGCTCTATGTGAATGGGAAACAGAGGCATATTCTATGCACATGCGAGGAGTGCACAGTCTATGCAAGATCTCATGTAAAAGGCATGTTCCATGCGACGACAAAGAAATACACGCTCTACGTATTGGCAAAAGCATGCTTGATAAAATCGACTCAGTCGCAACCTTTGACTTACCTCTCGGAAGAGTTGCAATATGTTTCAAAAGGATACATCTTGTTCATGTTGACTAGTGATGAGCTATGCACCGAAGACACGGTTCAGAACTTTCGTAGAGACAATTCAAGCTTAAAAGTGAACTTTTCTTGCACTTTCTCGAGAACCAAGGGCTCAAAACAGTAGAAAAACACACAGGGAGAGTGTTGCAAGACTATCGGCCACCCTGGAGAGATGTCAGCCACTTGTCGGCTACACGTAGACCTTGTCGGCCACAACTGGTGGCCGTGGCTCACCAATGGTGGCCGATCGACCACCGATGGCAATTCGAGCCATTTTGGTCATTTTGCATGCGGGTCTTTAAGTACACATCTCCAAGCCTCATTTCCTCACACCCACCTTGCTGAAATTCCTTCCTCTTTCACCCTAGACCCTTATTCTCTCTAGATCTAGGCCTTATATGCGTTTTCTAATGCACCACGCGAAGTTGATTCGCTAAAGCCTCTTGATTTCCTTCGTTTTGAACCGATTGGAATTTGTTTTCGGTGCTTTTTTTCTTCATTTTTGCCACTTGAGGCTTGTTCTCGTCGAGTTACTCTTGGGTTCTGTGCCTTTTCCTAGCCTTTGAGTTTTTCTCCCATTTTCTCTCTCTGAGGGTTGACTTTTGTTTACTTTTGGCATTCTCCACCCATTTTGCTCATTTTCGCCCACTTTTCCACCTTCTTTCCCGATGGCAGACGACATTTCCCATAATGGAGGTTCTCGAGGGATGGAGGGAGATCCCGAGCATGTTCCATTACCACCTAGGGTTCGACCCAGAGACATATCATCCTGAGTTGCATGTGCTACCACCCGATACCGTTTGTCATTTTAGAGGATTTGCACGAGGCATGCCAGCAGATCTCTTGTTGCGAGAGCCAGAGTCCCATTTATCCTATGGCGCCATCGAGATATACACTGTCTTCTCACATTTGCCTCAATGTACCTTGCATTTCCTGCATAGATCACACTCTTTTATTGTCTTTCACCTGTTTATCTCAAACACATCCATGCACTGTATCTCATACACCACATTCTCAAACTCTGACTACAGGGGGACTCTCACACTATCCGAGGATATGGAGCCACATCTGCGAGGGAGTGGTATATGGACCTCCCTATTGGTGTCTACCAGATTGTCGACGAGGCCGGGTTTGGCTTATTTTGCACAGGGCTATCGCGTCCTATAGCGAGCAGGCCCTTCTTGGCACACTAGTAGAGAGGTAGTGAGACACCACCAACTCCTTCCACTTCTCCACCGCAGGAGACATGACGATGACCCCGTATGATTTTGTTATGCTCACCGGCATCGAGGTAGGAGCTCCGCCGATCCCATATGATACAGACATGGGCAAGTGAGAGGCCGCCTAGATCTACCTACTGGGGGCATGCCCACCTCTCTTTCGATTGGGGACAGTCCGATACAGCTGGTTTGTGGATCACTTCAGAGGGACACTGCTAGAGACCCTAGAGGAGATCGAGCAGTATGCCCGAGGCTTCCTGATGTTCCTCTTTGGCACCACCTTGTTCACTGACAGGGCGAACACTGTCGGGCTATACCTCTTGAGTGCCTTGGTGGACTTGTCTCAGGTCCGGCACTACGACTGGGGCAGCGCTAGCCTTGCTACTTTGTACTGCTCGATGAGCTCGACATCTCGCAGGAGCGGGAACAAAGTGTGTGGCTACTAGAGAGCCTGGGAGGTACGCATTACTTTTCTGCTTTACATTTACTGCCATGCTTTCTGCTTTGCACTGTCTATATATTGTCCACACTGTACACTTCATACACATAGTCTGATTTCTGTACTTTCTATACGCTGCACTATACATTCTGATTTCTGCATTTTCTCTGTATTCTACATTCTCTGCACATTGCACACATATCCTACTTTCTGCGTCACCTGTTTTTATCTGTTGTATACTCACTGTCGTCCTTTCGCTCTCTGCAGTTATGGGCATATGCATACTTTCCGACGCTTGCCCTAGAGTCGGAGGTGGAGATGCCTCCTTGTAGACACCCCATTTTTGACCGACCTCAAGACTTGGACGTCATCGTTTGTGCACTCGATGATTGTGCTTGTTTTGAGCGCTCGAAGTTCTCGGCGGAACGCCTTGTCTTTGAGCCTCTAAACCCATTTTTTTTTTTTTTGTGCTTGTTTTTGGGCCAAACCTTGTTGCCTCTTGCCTGCAAGGGAGAGGGGCCTTGTCAGCTACTTTTTGGCCTTGTCGGCCACCTTTTTTTCTTGTCAACCACTTGAAGTGGCCAGTCGGCTACTTAGAGTGGCCGACGGCCATTTGTTCTTTTTTTCAGATGTTTGTTTGCCAGCTGTGCCAGTTGTTGTTCACTGAAGTGCATCTCTATACAGGTGTATGGAGGGATGAATGCAAGTCTTTCTCTTGATTTTCTATATATAGGGGATGCTCTCCCCCATTTGAAGAGGTTGGACATTTTGGATCAAAATTTCCTCTCTCTCTCTCTCTAGAATTCTTTCTCTCTCTTCTTATTTTGTGCCTTATAGTTAGATTTCTCTACACTTTTGCACAAGGACCCTTAACCAAACATTCTCACCTTGGAGCTGAGGTTCTTTGAGGTTTAGTTTGAGCTCTTGAGGGAGGTTTGAGCAAGAAATTGTGGCTATTTAGTGTTGTGCTTCAAGAGGTATAAGACTTACCTTGTAGGCTTTGTTTTGATTACTTGCTTTGCCATCTTTTTGTACTGTTTTTGGCCTAGTTTTCAATTGCAAAAAACTCTGATTTTTGAGCCTTAACATAATGGTTTGAGGTCATTTTGTGTTAAGGGTAGCCTACCATTCTTGTTGCCTAATTGTGAAGCTGTTTGTGCCATCTTTCAAGGCTTTCAAATCAAATCTTTTTGGACCTTTAAACCACTAAAATTTAGAGTTATTTCAGTGGTGGAAAGCATGTTTTGAAGTCCCAAAATGGGAGGGGTTAGCCTCCCCTCCTTGTGTCTCGCTTGCATGCCTAGTTAGCATCACATGGTAGGATGTTTTTGTAGCCTAACTTAGCTTATTTCCAGCATATGTTTGACTCTGATTTGGAATGATTTAGCTCTATTTTGGGCAACTTTAGTCATATTAGTCTTGTTTTGCATAGTTGTAGTGCAAATGGCTTCACTAGTTTAGTGCTTTAGGCCTTTAAAGATGCTTTGCTTGAGTTGGTTGCATGTTGTAGTGTCTTTTTAGATGTAATTTCAGCATATATATCTCTATCACATGCTCATTTGTTTCACTCTTTCTTTGCTTTTTTAGAGTTGTTCTTGAGTCTTGTTTGCAAGCTAACATGTGAGCATGCTTTTCTAGCACTTTGTATCTTAATCTCAACATGATTTAGTCACTGTTTTGACTAGTTTTAGCTAGTTTGGCCCTTTGAGGCTTGTGTTGTGTGGTTGTAGTGCAATCTCTTTCACTAGCCTAATGTTTTAGGCTTTTAGACATGAATTGCATGAGTTGCTTCCATGTTTTAGTGTCATTTTACACTCCATTCCAGCATTGAAATGTCTGCAATCTCTCTCTATTCTTCACTCTTTCATTTGTTTTGAAAGTGGTTTTGAACCCCTTGTTGGCTTGAGTGTGGAATTAAGACCCTCATGCCTAATGGTTTAATTCCTTCAGGAGTTCACTACCAACAGCATGAGGCCTCTGTCATGCTCAAGGTACTTGTGGTTTAAGCCCTCTTTCCATTAGAGGAAACTCACTTTTGGACTAATCAATTAAAGAATGGATTGGTAATCCAAAATGTGCAAACAAAATGAACAAAGTAAAAGAGGCAAGATTAAGCATCTTTGTGTTGCATTGCATGTGTTCGGATCGGCGTTAATCCGAACACGAGAAAAATGGGATGTTTCTTACTCAAAGTGATGAAACGTGCCACTTTTCTTAGTCACCGTCACCCTTGATCATGCATGATAGGGTGGTGGTTATTTTGATCTTGTTTGTGCACTCATTAAGCTTGTATAAGCTTGGTTCTCTAACCATCATGCATTGAAAATGCTTGGTTGATGGTTCGAAGGCCAAGAGTTACCCTCCTTTGAGTTTATGCGATGATGAGGAGGGCAACAATACACATATTTCTTAAAAATACATTGCTTTGCCTCTGTTTGCTCTCTGTTGCAGCAAAAGGAAGTTCGGGGAAGGGGTGGCCGACCAGCTAGTTTTAGTGGCTGACCGGCCAGTTGAAGTAGCCGACAACCATTTTTTGTAGCCGACCGGCCACCAGCAAATTTTTGCACAAGTGTGCCCCTGAGTTGGAGCAGAGGCATTTTGGGAGTTGGTACAATTTTCAGTGATCAAAATGAGTGCAAACAGAGGCATTCGATGGCAAGGCAATGGCATTTTTCGGGTGGATCAACCGAGCATGCATGTGTCCCTCGCCCTCGAGGCCATTTAGTTGTTTTTGTTAGCTTAGAATAAGTTAGCTATTTCATTCATACAAGTGTTGTAATTAATTAAGCCCAATTCGTTTTGTAATATTTTAGCTAGCTTAGCATAGTTAGTTAATTTATTTCAATTGTTGTAATAATTAGATAACTAGAATAGTTAATTAGTTTTGTAATAGTTAGCTTAATTAGCATAGCTAGTTAGCTTATTCATTCGGACCCTCCTTCAAGAGGGCGCAATGTTGTAATAAATGTGCATGCGTGTGTGCATGTCTTCCAACCCCACGTCTTTCTCCCTTTTATTTATCCGCTTTCGATGGTTAGATTAGGGACATTTTCAATTAGCATACCTTATGCTTGTATGTTTGCATCATTCATTTGTCTTGCATGCATCGAGGCTCGGCGCATCATTCAAACTGCATTTTCAATTTCAATACTTCTTTGAATACGTGTTTCAAAGCATGTTATCAAATTGTATCATATGCCATATTAGTAGCCGAGCCTATTAATTGCATTATTGCATGTGTTGCATTAGGCATCTTATATAGTTAGGATCATGCATTCTTTCTAACTAGCTTTTGTTTTGGCTTGGAGTACTCGGTCAGTTTTTATGCTTTAGCATACTTGCATGAGTGTGATTGCCATATTGCCATGTTTCGCATGCTTGCTATAAGGCTATGTGCTTATTTGCTTAATTGCATGAATGCATGTGGATGAAGGCTTTGTTGTTTGAATTGAAACAATTCAACAAATGTATGTTTTAAGCCCACTTTGCGAAGTGGAAAATCATGTTTTAAGCCAACTTGAGGTGGCGAATCCGCGTTTTAGCCCACTTGAGAGTGGCAAATTCAAATCATTTTTGAAAACAAACATAAGTTGAGTTGTTCCAATTCTTGCGATTTTAGTATATACTTGATTATGTGCGTCACATAGTAAAGTTAGCTAATAACCGGAATAAAAATGCATGAGGTTTATAAAACAACATATCATGATTATTAGAGGCTGATCTTTGATCAGGCTAGCGGGGGTGCTCATTTCAGGACCTTCCCCTCTCGTACCCAAGTTCCCGAGCCGAGGCAACTTTGATGATGATGGACACATGGCCTTTGGCAAGAGTCAGGGTTTCCTAAATTTCCCAAATAAAAAATATTTAGGTGGCGACTCTGTAATCTGGCAAAGCAGTTCAATTTTGGTATTATTTGATTTTAAATGAATTTTCCAAAAAGATTTGCCGGATTGGACTCTTTGGTGTTTATCAGTTTCACATTGCACTTTGTCAGATTAAATTCAGAACTGTGACAAGAGTCCAAATTGTAGGACCAATTCGAGCTCTCCGAAAGGGGGCACAAAAAAGTCGAGCTATACTCCTGTCATGCCGTACTCTCACCGGTATGACGGGAGATGCCTACGGAGGACACGAGAGACTTTTTCATTCTTCCGTCGATATTTTGACACAGTGAGGGCAGCAAAGGTAACTCAAAACTCATAGTTCTTTCTACTTTACTTCAGCTCTGATTCATATTGCATATCTGATGGCAACTAACAATCTATACATTTGTTGTCTGCAGATCTCATGGCAGCCTTGGCCTACGATTCCAGAGGGTGTCAGATACTAGTTTGCTGGCACTTAGGGCGCTTCTTGTTACCGGCTCGTACTTGAAGGACCAGTAGGTCAAGCTTGGTTCTTAGGTGAGCGCTTCATGCACCAGACCTTGGGTTTGCCATCACAGACGGTTCCCATGCCACCTCCGCCATCCATGTGGGCCACAGAGAGTCTCTTCTCCTAGGAGGTGATCGACTTTACACGAGGTGTGAAGGCTGACTACTTTGTTGGAGAGGGAGACTATGCGACGTATATCCAAATGCACCTCATGCCCCCCATAACAGGTATTCATGCTCGTTGAGGGATAACAGCAGATGCCCCTTCAATGAGCAGACCTCGAGTGTCGAGGGGCAGGGCCAGAGGGGTGCCCATCGCTAGGCAGAGTTTTGCTTGGCCAGAGCTTCTGACCAAGTTGACAGGTTAGCGGTACACCGGAGAGGCTTACCAGATTTTGATTAAGCCTGTGGTGGCTGGTCACAGATATGTCAGAGCACCTGATTCACCTCCGATATGCACTATAGTTCTCATTTTTGCATTCTTGCTCAAATACTCAGATATTCATTCCTTCCGAACATTGATCATCTCAAATTACATTTGCAGGCACCCACAAGGTACGTCGAGGGATTGCTCGAGATGTTGGCCTCATTCAAGGACATGATCTTGAGGAGGGAGGCACTGCTTGGCTTCTACGGTATTCAGGTAATTTTTCAGTTTTCTTACATTTCGGTTATCACATTTCTGCTGACACACTAAAACTAACACTTCAACTGAACATTTCTTACACTAGACTGATACACTGCATCTGTAGATCACATCTAACACACTACATTTCCACACCGTATTTATACTCTGTACCTGACTTCTGCCTGTACTCATTCTGCATACCATATTTGCATCCGATACACATACTGTGGCTGACATATACCAATTGCCTTTTCAGGTCCCACTTTTACCGATTGCAGCGGCGGTAGTAGTAGCAGAGCCATTAGCACCCCCTCCAGCAGCAGGAAGAGAGAGACAGGCTCTGGTACGCGGCCAAGGGAGACGTCGCGGTCGAGATCAGAGGAGCCCTTCAGAGCCTACCATGAGTGATGACAACGATGAGACCAGCGAGACCAAGGAGGCTATGGGTCAGCACATCGAGTCATCGGAGAGCGGAGACGATGATGTTGGCTCGGATTCTACTAGTGGTGATACTGATGTTAAGGAAGGCTTCGAGGCAGAGGGCGATGACGACTCTGGTTCTGGTTCTGATTCAGGATCAGGTTCAGATAGCGGTGCAGACGAAGATAGCTCTGCAGAGTCCGCTCCGCTGAGGAAGAGGACGAAGAGGGCCTCTAGAGCTTGAGACAGCTGGCATTGATTTTTTGTAGTTTGCTTAGTTTCTTTTTGCTAGTAGCGTAGCACATTGTACAGCTTTAGACAGTTTTATTTTCTTTAAAAACTTGTACTCTTTGTAAAAAGAAACCATGATCGAAATGAAAATAGCTTTCTGGTGAAAAAGTGTTGTATTTTGTATTATGAGCATCGCATAACATCGCATAGCACACAAACGAGATTGATGAAATTTTGAACAGTGTACATTGTATTAGCCGTGCTTAATCAGGTAGTGAACCGACCAACACTTAACAAACAGAGCAAAACAACTCAATGAACAACTGATAATACTAACTCGAAAAATAAATACAAGAACTCCATAAACAAAACAATACAAATACAACTCGATAAGCAAATTGAAACAACTTACAAATAACTCGACAAAACTACTAAAAAAAGACAGCAGAATACACCAAGAGCATAACAAAACACAGGTTCTCAGCACTCTCAACACACAAGAAGACCACAAGAATGCAGTCGGCCATAAATAGAGGCTGTCGGCCACCATTAGTGGCCAGACGGCTACAAAAGGTGGCCGGTCGGCCATCAGTGCAAGGAGCCTCCAGATTGCTGCCACCTATCTTCCACTCAGTGCCTTATCTTCTACAAAGGTTGGAACTTCGTAGTTTCTTCATTCCAACTCTGTTTTTGCCACAAATTGAGCCATTCTTCACTAAAAAAATCTTAGATTGGATTGCAACTTTAGATGGCTCAGAGAAAGAGAATTTCTAGGGTTTCGGGATAAATACACTATTCCCGCTAAGCCGTACCCCGCTGTGTTTTTCGTTCCTACATGTCGCGGCTAGGTGTTGGAACCTGGTTACACATGCTTTTAGCTTTGGGGGGCAAAAGATGTGCCCTACAATTGAAGAATTCCAAATTCTGATGGAATCCCAACGTGACAAAGAAATCCTGCCCCAGTCTCGTTTTAGTCACATCCAAGCTTTAGGAAGGATGTGCTGGCTCACTTTACAGGAGGCTCGATCCTTAGTGCACAACGGAGAGTTGGATATCCCCAGTCTAATTCATCGATTCTCTAATGCCGGTGACTGCGGCGACCGTCTTTGGCAGAGTTTTCGACAACATGCCCTTTGTTTGTGCATGTTAGCACATTTCCTGCTTGCCCCTGGTTTCGGCGGGTCTAGCATTCGCTTAATCGAAGTGGCCCAAGGCTTGAAAGAGGGCAAGAGTTGTATTGGCTTAGCATTGGCCGAGACTTTGATGGGCTTGGATGTCTTCCATCGACGGGAGACGACCGAATTGGCAAGGAGTCCATTACTCTTGCAGGTAATGTTTCCCACCCTATCTCACATGTGTTTCTCACATCACTCAGCACTCAGCACTCGGGCTCTATTTTTCTCTCAAAACCCTTTCTCACTTTTTCTCTCCACATACACCTCTCTATTCTTTAATCTCTCTTATTTTTCATCCCTCTCCAAATATGGCTCATGGGCAGGTTGAAGGTAGTGGACTCTTGCCCTGCATACTCAGCACGGGGCTATTTCTTTCGTCAATGGCTAGTTGATTTCCCAAACAAGGGGTGGTGGTGCTATTGGATGTGCAGCAAGTCTACTGCTGACATTGCTTGGCATTGCCTCTGGTTTGATCTGCCCGAGATGAGCTACAGCATGGCTCGGCAACCCGACATTCAGCTGATTGGCTTGACACATTGCGTCTTCTACTTTCCATTCAGTTCAGGTGTCAGTTCAGACACGACGAGATTTGCCCAGAAGAGGGGGGTAGAGTACTCGGCTTCATTTCCCATCCGAGGCTCACAATTAGCTCGATATCCCACTGCCTGGAGGACAAGAGAACTTCTAGCTCCCGCTCCTAATTTCAACCACACCTTATCTAGTGAATGTATAGCTTGGCTTGAAGATAAGGCACAAACCAGACCCACTTTAGCATCTAAAGCTTCCATAAGCTCTGGGAGAGGATCCAGGAACGCCTGATTCATCTATGCCCGAAGTTTATTGCTTTGATCTATACTTTCAAGTTTTCCTTTGAATGTAATAAAAAAGCAACTTTGATGTGTATCAAGAGTTACAGAACTTTGTATTGAAATCAATGAAATTAGAATTGTGGGCACTGAAAATTCTCCTTTTGATCTAAAAATGGTCTAAGTTGTAAAAAGATTAATTTCAACAAAATAAACTTTTATTAAAACTTCTCAAAACCATTTCCGATAAGGATCATAACTTGACACACATAGAATCTATCCTTGAGATGTACAACCTCGAATCCAGCAAATGAAAAGTTGCCCCTAGACTGAATAACATTGCATTGTATTGTAACCAGCTCTCATAGTGAAAATCACAACCGAACTCTTGGATACAAAAAAGACAAAGATGCCTTGAACAATCTCATGGTCAGGACAATTGAGTTTGGAGTGTTTACGGCTGAGCTTCAAAAAGAAGTTGCCTATGTATCCCGAAGATGGGAATCAAGCCTTACGTAGTTCAGTTCAGGTTCACTCGGGTATTAACACTCTCCTTTTGCACTCTAACTTTTGCCAAGGCCGCCCTTTCTGGGTTTTCAACCTTGCGAGCTCAGTTTTTCCTTTTTCTAATTTTTTTTGTGCTCTAACTTTTGCCTAGGTCGCCCTTCCGGGTTTTCGGCCTAGCGAGCCACTCAAGGATAGTATTTCTTCAATTTGTCCATGTTAATTGGTTGGGAGAATTCTAGGCCATCTAGGTCCATAAGAATGATAGCTCCACCTGACTCCACCTAACCAAATAGTCTTGATGATGTAAGGACCAGTCCAATTAGGTCTGAACTTGGCCCTAGGGTCATGGATGGGAGCTTGGTTGTCTTTCAGCACCAAATCCCCTTCCTTCAGATTCGTGGACTTAACTTTCTTGTTAAAAGCCCTGGCAATTCTGCGTTGATAACCTTGAATGTGGTACAGTGCTTTCAGCCTTCTTTCGTTGAACAACATTAGTTCCTCGAACTTGCTCTGCTGCCAATCCGCTTCTGCTAGCTGGCACTCAGCCATAACCAACAGCGACGGAACCTCTACTTCAATCGGCAGAATAACTTCCATCCCATAAACCAGAGAATACGAAGTTGCACCAGCAGATGTCCGAATTGATGTTCTATAGCCCCAGAGAGCAAATGGCAGTTTGTCTGGCCAGTCCCTGTAAGTCTCAACCATTTTTTGCAAAATGTGCTTGATGGTCTTGTTGGCGGCTTTAACAGCTCCATTGGGTTGCGGCCGACATGTGGATGACTTATGAAAAGCCACGTTGTATTTCTGCACCAAGTCGATCACTTCTCTCTTGAAATGGGCGCCATTGTCTGAGATGATCTCATTTAGGACCCCATAACGACAAATAATGTTATTCCTGATGAACTTGGCTACATGTGACGCTTTCAACACTGCATACGACTGGGCTTCCACCTACTTTGTAAAGTAGTCTATTGCCACCAGGATATACTCAAGCCCATTCGAGCCTTTCGGCATAACTGCCCCAATAACATCAATTCCCCATACTGAAAATGGCCATGGTGAAGTCATGTTGTACAGCTTCAACGGGATATTCATGCAATTTGAATGGATTTGGCATTTGTGGCATCGCCGAACAAAACCAATATAATCCTCTTCTATGGTTGACTAGTAGTAGCCCTGCCTATGAATCTTCCGGCTAGCATTACTCCGCTCATGTGTGCTCCACACTCCCCTCCATGGATGGCTTCCAATAGGCGCTTAGACTCTTCTACATTAACACACAGCTTGTGCATTCCCAGATGACCACATTTGTACAACTTACCCCCGCAGATGATAAACTGAGCAACCATTCGCGTATTACCCTTTTATCTTTGGCATTTGCCCCTAGTGGATAAAACTCATTTTCCAAAAAGTTCTAGATGTCATGATACTAGGGGTTCTGATCTTGCACTTCATCTATTGCGGCAATCAACTCGTAGGCCGACATATACCTCTGTTCAATAATGATCGGAAGCATCCGGACTCCTAGAGGGATGTCTATCATAGAAGATAGAGTTGATAAAGCGTTAACGAACCTGTTGTTCTCTCTTAACAAATGTGTGAAGGTTACCTTCTCAAACCTAGGAATCAGAACATCCAGGGTTTGGTGATAGATTTTCATCATTTCTTCCTTAACCTTCCAGTCTCCTTTTGCTTGAGACACAACCAGGTTCGAGTCCCCAATGACATCTAACCTTTTTGCCTCTAGTTCCAGGGCGGCTTCCAATCCAGCGATACATGCCTCGTATTCTGCTTCGTTGTTATATACCTTGAACCGGAGTTTGAAAGCTAAAGGTATACGGAAATTGTCAGATGCTATCAACAACACCCCTATCCCATAACCGTACTGATTAGACACTCCATCAAAGTACATGGTCCAAATCTCTTCCACGACCTGCAAAATAGCCTCATCTGGGAATAGATACTCTACTGCTTCGTCCCCTTCGACTGGGTGATCTGCCAAGAATTCCGCTACAACTCTCCCCTTGACTGACTTGCAAGTCACATATTTCAAATCAAATTCGGAGAGACGAAGCAACGAATGAGCTAGCCTACCTGTAAGTGCTGGTTTTTTGAAGAGATATTTGATGGGATCTAATCTCGAAACCAAAATTACTGAGTGAGCTAACAAGTAGTGTCTCAACTTCCTGCTAGCCCATACTAAGGCTAAACAAGCCTTCTCCAACGAGGTGTAACGGGTCTCACATTCCAGCATTTTCTTGCTCAGGGAATAGATGACTTTCTCCACTCTATCTTCAGATTCCTGCGTAAGCATGTAGCCCATAGTCGTGTTAGTTACTGACAAATACAAAATCAACGGCTTCCCCAGCTCTGGCGGTGACAACACGGGTGGGTTCTGAAGGTACTGGTTGATTTGCTCAAAAGCAAACTAGCATAGGTCATCCCACTAGAATGTCTTTCCTTTCTTCAGGAGACCAAATAGTGGTTCACAAGTCAAGGTTAATTTTGCAATAAACCGTCTTATGAATTGCACTTTACCCAAAAAGCCTCGCACCTCCTTTTCAATCCTTGGTGGTGGCATTTCTAAGATGGCCTTGATTTTGGAAGGATCAACCTCGATGCCCCTCTGTGTGATCAAGAAACCCAGCATTTTCCCTGCTGTTACCCTAATTGTGCACTTCTGTGGATTCAGCCTCAACCGATATTCTCTGATCCGTTGGAAGAATTTCTTCAAGGCGGTGTAGTGGCCCTCTCTTTCCTTGGACTTGACAATCATGTCGTCCAGATACACCTCAACCTCTTTGTGGATCATGTCATGGAAGATAGTGGTTGCAGCTCGTTGATAAGCAGCCCCAGCATTTTTCAAACCGAACGACATCACCGTGTAGCAATAGGTTCCCCACGGCGTGGTGAAGGCAGTCTTCTTTCTATCCTCTGGTGCCATCAAGATCTGGTTGTACCTAGAAAATCTGTCCATAAAAGAGAGCAATGCATGGCCTGCGGTGAAGTCCACCAATTCATCGATGTGCAGTAGAAGTAAGTCGTCCTTCGGACTGGCTTTGTTCAGATCTCTGAAATCCACACTGTAGACACCCCATTTTTGACTGACCTTAAGACTCAGATGTCATCGATTGAGCGCTCGATGATTGTGCATGTTTGTGTTCGTTTCGAGTTTCCAGAGCCTTTGGCTGAGCGCCTTGTCTCGGGACCTCTTAATTTTCTCCTTTTGGCCTGGTTTTTGGACCATGCCTTGCTGCCTTTGCCTAGAGGGAGACAGAGGCCTGTAGGCCACTTTTTGTAGCCGTAGGCTACCTTTCCCTCTTGTAGGCCACTTGTAGTGGCCCGTAGACTAGTTTTCGAGGCTTCCGGCAGAGTGCCTTGCCTTGCAGACTCTTGTCTTTCTTCTTTTTGGTTTGTTTTTGAACCAAACCTTGTTACCCTTTGCCTGGAGGGTGGAATAGGGGTGTAGACCAGTTTTCTCCCCTGTAGACCACTTTTCTTCCCTGCCAGCCACTTTTGGTGGTCGGTCAGCTAGGGTAAGTGGTCTGTGGACCACCTAAGGTGGCCAGCAGCCTGCCACCACCTTTTACTCTCTCTGTAGACCCTCTTCCTCCCTTGCCAACCAGTTTTATTCCCTGTAGACCACTTTTGGTGGTCGGTCGACTAGGGGGAGTGGTCGGTCGACCACTTTAACTGGTTGGCGGCCTTTCAGCATTTTTTGCAAATATTTTCCTTGCCAGTTGTGCCAGCTGTTGGGCATAGAAGGCATCTTCCATACACGTGTATGGAGGGATTGCACCAAGCCTCTAGCTTGTCTAACAAGCTTGAGGCATGAAATTCTATATAAGGGAGCTTCCTCCCTCTTGTTCAAGGTTCAGAATTTTGGATTAGGGCTAAACATACCTCTCTCTCTCTTGATTTCTCCCTCTCTCTCTATATTTGTACTATTTTGTGCCTTAAAGTGAGTTTTGTTCACACTTTTGCACTAAACACCTAGTGAAACACCTTCACTCTTGAGTTGAGGTTCTTGGAGGTTGCATTTGAGTGATTTTGGCATGGTTTTGCCTCAGAAGTGGCTGGTTTTGAAGTTGTTCTTCAAGGGTGAGTAGTTATCCTCTTTAAGCCTTGTTTTGCTTAGGTATTTGGCCATCCTTGCATACTTTTTTAGGCCTTAATTTCAACTGCAAAAACTCTTGCTTTTAAGTGTTTGAAATGTTTGTTTGAGGCTTTGTTTGAGTTAGGGGTGGTTTACCTCCTTTGGTGGCTTATTTTTCTTTGCTTTGTTCTATCTCTTAAGGCCTTTCATACCACCTTGTTTTGGCCTTTTAACCACTGAATTCTAGAGGAATTTCAGTGGTGGAAAGTGGGTTTTGAGACCCAAAATGGATGGGGGTGGTCGCCCCCTCTTGTGTTTTGTTTGCATGTGTTATTGGCTTAACACTTTGGCATGCTTTTCTACCTTCATAAGGTTCTATCTTAGCATGTTTTAGGCCTTATTCTAACATGATATAACTCTGTTTTGGGTTAGTTTGGTTGCTTCTTACATGCTTCATGTACTTGTAGTGCAATCCTCTTAGTTAGCCTAACATGCTCTATGCTTTGGACCACCATTTTAGCATGTTTTTGGCTCCACTCCAGCAGGCTTTTACTCATATTTTGGCATGCCTTAGCTTTGATTTTGGTCGACAAGGTCACCTCTTGCATGGTTTATGCACTTGTAGTGCAAGCTTGTTCACTAGCCTAGCTTGTTTGGTGTTTTGGCCTATTGATCTAGCATGTGTATGCTTTACTCCAGTACATTTTTGAGTTTCATTTGACATGCTTTAGGTCTAATTTGAGTGGTCTTGGTCATGCATGCTTGGCTTTGCATAGCTATAGTGCATTTGGCTTTGCTAGCCTTAAGCTTTGAGACCTCTAGCATGTCATATTTGAGCTTTTTGGATGGAATGGCATCATTTGGCATGTTATTTCAGACCATATACCTCTGCCATATTCTTGCATTTATCATCCCTTTGTTGTGTTTGAGGGCTGAGCCTTATGCTTCACTTATGAGCCAATATGTATGCATGCTTGCTTGGGCTTTTGGGGCTACCATCTCAGCATGTTTTTGGTGTTATTTTACCATGTTACAACTCTGATTTCTGTTGGTGAAGTCACCTCATGCTTAGTTTTGGTATGTGTAGTGTAATCCCAGTCATTGTCCTTACATGCGTCATGCTTTATGCTTTCCATTCTAACATGTGTTAGCTCTACTCCATGCATGTTTTGGCATTGTTTTGACCTACCTTGGGATTGTTTTGAGTCATCTTGGCCCTTTGGGGCTTGCTTGATATGGCTATGGTGCAAGTACCTTAGTTAGTCTTGAGTTTTGAGCACCCTACTATGCTATATTTGTGATGGTTGCATGTTTGGGCATCGTTTAACATGTTATTTTAGAGCATGTACATGTGTCATGTTCTCACTTATTTCATTCCTTGAGAGCTTTTGAGAGTTATGTCGTTGTGCGTTGTTAATGAGCCATCAAATGAGCATGTTCTCCTTGTGTTGTATGCCTTGATCTTAACATATTTCAGCCACTGTTTTCGCATATTCGACCTCTGTCCGGGGTTGGTTTGACCATTTGAGATTGATAGTGCATGCCTCATGTGTAATATGTTTCATTAGCTTTGATGCCTTAGCTTTTAAACATGCCACGCATGCATTGCTTACATGATGAAGTCTTGCGCATGTCACTTTAGCATTGAAGGTTGATCATCTTGTTTGCGTTGCATGTGTTTGGATTGGATGTTAATCCAAACACGAGGAATGTCGCACGTTTCATACTTAAAGTAATGAAACGTGTAGCATTTCTTGGTCGCCGACCCTCTTGATCAAGCATGATAGAGGTGGAGGCCCTTATGTGTTATTTGTGCATTCATTGACATTGACTTGTGCAAACTTGGCTTCTCGGCCATTGTGCGTTGCGATGCTCGGTTGGTGGCCTGAGAGTCAAGTACTGCACTCCCTAGAGCTTGAGAAATGATAGGGAGGGTGGTTGTGCATACATATCTTGCAAATACACTGCTATGCCCCTTGTTGTTCTCTGTTGCAGCAAAACTGGAGCTTGGCAAATTAACTGGTCGGCTGACCAGTAGGGGTGGTCAACCAACCACTTCATCTGGTCTACAACCAGTTTTTCTGGTCTACAGCCCTCTTTTCTAGTCGGCAGCCCACCAGGAGGTCCCCATGTTGGAGCAGAAGCAATCTGGAAGTTAGTGCACTTTTCAGAGATCAAATCAAATGCAAACAGAGGCAATTCTGGGCATAGCAATGGATTTCCGAGCGAGGCGATCGAGCATGCATGCACCCCTCGCCCCGAGGACCTCTTTTAACTACTTTAGCTGCTTTACTTAGTTAGCTAATTCCTCAGTTTTGTACTTAATTAGTTAATGTGCTTAATTAATCGATTTGTTTTGTAATAATTAGTTAACTAGGAATAATTAATTAGTTTTGGTTTGTAATAAGTAGCTTAATTAGTGTAGCTAGTTAGCCCTCTTTCATTTGGACCCTCCGTCAAGAGGGCAAATGTTGTAATAAGTGTGCGTGTGTGTGTGAATGTCTTCTAACCCCACGTCTTTCTCCCTTTTACTTAACCGCTTTCGATGGTTAGTTTTAGGGCATATTTTGATTAGCATACCTTATGCTTGCATGTTTGCATCATTCATTTGTCTTGTATGCACCGGACTCAGCGCATCATACAAACTGCATTGTACTTTAATACACTTTCTTGAATATATGTTTCAAAGCATCTTATCGAGTGTTGCATTCATATGCCATCTTAGATCGCCGAGCCTACTTAGTTGCATTTTGCATGTGTTGCATTAGGCACTTAACATAGTTAGGATCATGCATTGGTTACTAACTAGCTTCTGTTTTGGCTTGGAGTACACTGTGAGTGTTTATGCTTTAGCATCCTTGCATGCATGTAAGTGATTGCCATGACAGCATGCTTGCCATGAGGCTATTTGCTTAGTTGATAAACCTGTGGATGAAGGCTTTATTACCTGAATTGAAATGATTCATCAAAATGTGCGTTTTAAGCCCACGTGAAGTGGCAAAAACATGTTGTTTTAAGCCCACTTAAGGGTGGGAAATCCGCGTCTTAGCCTACTTGCGAGTAACACTTTCAAACTATTTTCGAAAAACAAACATGAGATGTTTTGTTCCAATTCTTGCGATTGAGTCTATACTTGTGTGTTGTGCACATCACATAGTAAGTTAGCTAATAATCAGAACAAGAACACATGTGTTTTCAAAAACAACATATCATGTCAGTAGAGGCCGATCTTTGATCGGGCGAGCGGGGGTGCTCATTTTAGGACCTTCCCCTCTCGTACCCAAGTTCCTGAGCCGAGGCAACTTTGGTGATGATGGACACGTGGCCTCTTTGGTGAAGGTCGAGAACTTAGGTCCGAGAGGGGAAGGTCATGAATTAAGCACCTTCGCTCGCTCGATCAAAGGATTGGCCTCCACTAATCATGATATGTTCTTTTATAAACCTTATGTGTTCTTATTTCGATTATTAAACTAGCTTTACTATGTAACACACACAAGCAAGAATAGACTAGTCGCAAGAGTTGGAATAATTCAATTCATGTTTGTTTTTCAAAAATGGTTTGAATTTGCCACCCTCAAGTGGGCTTAAAATGCGAATTTGCCATCAAACAAGATAGGCTTAAAACATGATCTTGCCACAACAAAGTGGGCTTAAAACACACATTCGTTGAATAGTTCCAATTCAAACAACAGGCCTTCATCCACAGGCATTCATGCAGTTTATCAAATAAGCACATAGCCTCATTGCAAACATGCTAGACATGGCATCATTCATATTTCATGCGAGTATGCTAAAGCGTAAAACTCACCTAATACTCCAAGCTAAGAAAATATGGGTTGGAAAGCAATGCATGATTCCTAACTATGTTAAATGACTAATGCAGCACATGTAATATGAGATTAATAGGCTCGGCTACTAATATGGCATATGATACAATTTGATAACATGCTTTGAAACACGTATTCAAAGAAGTATTGAAATTACGATGCAGTTTGAATGATGTGCCGAGCCTCGGTGCATGCAATACAAATTAATGGATGCAAGCATGCGAGCTTAAGGTATGCCAATCAAAACATGTCCCTAATCTAACCATCAAAGGCGATTAAATAAAAGGGAGAAAGACGTGGGGTTGGAAGACACACACACACACACGCACACTTAAATGAATAATCCCTAACTAACTAGCTGCGCTAATTAAGCTAACTATTACAACAATTAAAACAAAATTTAACTAACTTATTCTAAGCTAATTAAATATTACAAAATGAATTAATTAGCTAAACACTTTAACTAACTAATTACAAAGCGGGTAAATTAGTTGCCACTAATTAACTAAATAAAGTAGTTAAATGGCCTCGAGGGGCGAGAGATGCATGCATGCTCGGCTTCTCCTCCCGAAAATGCCACCGCCTTGTCATTGCAGCCTCTGTTTGCACACGTTTGACCACTTAAAATTATGCCAACTCCCAGAACACCTCTGATCCCCTATAGAAGCACACAGAGCAACCTTCTTCATTGATGGCCGGTCGGCTACCAATGGTGGCCGTCGGCTACCATTGGTGACCGACGACCACTGCTGGTGGCCGGTCGGCCACCTCTTCCCTGAACTTCCTTTTTTGCTGCAATAGAGAGCAAACAGAGGCAAAGCAGTGTATTCTCAAGGAGTGTATGTACTGCTACCCTCCTTATCATCACACAAGCTCAAAGGAGTGTAGCTCTTGGCCCTTAAACCATCAACCAAGCATTTTCCATGCATGATGGCCAAAGAACCAAGCTTGTACAAGCTTAATGAGTGCAAAACAAGACTCAACAAAACCATTACCCTATCATGCATGATCAAGGGTGATATGACCAAGGAAAGTGGCACATTTCATCACTTTGAATATGAAACATCCCATTTTCCTCGTGTTCGAATTAACGTCCGATCTGAACACATGCAATGCAACACAAAAGGTGGTTTATCTTGCCTTCTTTACTTTGTTCTTTTTGTTTACTCATTTTAGATTACCAATCCATTCTTTAATTGATTACGTCCAAAAGTGAGTGTCCTCTAATGGAAAGAGGGCTTAAACCACAAGTGCCTTGAGCATGAAAGAGACCTCATGCTGTTGATAATGAACCCCCGGAGGGATTAAACCATTAAGCATGAATGTCTTAATTTCACACTTAAGCAAGCAAGGGGTTTAAAACCACTTTCAAAGAAAATGAAAGAGTGAAGAATAGAGGGAGATTGCAGAGATTTTAGTGCTGAAATGAAGTGCAAAATGACATTAAAACATGCAAGCAACTCATGCAATTCATGTTTAAAAGCCTAAAACACTAAGCTATTGAAGCCCTTTACACTACAACTATTCAAAAGACTACTCATACAACACAAATAGCCCAAAACAGAGCCAAAGCATCCCGAATTAGAAGCAAAAACATGCTTAAGCTACAAAAACATGCTAACATATGAAGCTAACTAGGAACTCAAACAAGACACAAGGAGGGGAGGCTATCCCCTCCAATTTTAGACTCCAAAAGTAGGTTTTTGTCATTGAAAATCCTCTGAATTTCCGTGGTTTAAAGGCGCAAAAATTTTGATTTAAAGGTGATGAAAGATGGCACAAAAAGCTAAACAATTAAGCAACAAGAAGGATGGACTATCCCTTAACTCAAAATAGCCGCAAACCACCATTTTTAAACCATAAAAACAGAGTTTTTTGGTGTCCAAAGCCAGCTGAAAAACAGTGTAAAAAGATGACAAAACAAGTATTTAAAACAAGCTAGCAAAGAGAAGTTTCTATCTCTTGAAGACAAGATGCAATTTAGAGCAACAAAACAAGCCAAAATCCTCTTCTAGAGTCCAAAGAAAGCCTCAAGAGACCTCAACTCCAAGGTGATCAAGTTTGATCAAGGGTCTATGTGCAAAAGTGTAGAGAAACTAGACTTTAAGGCACAAAATAAGAAGAGGGCGAGAAATCTAGAGAGAGAGAGGAATTTTTGGTCCAAAAATTCTAACCCTCCAAATGGGGAAGGACACCCCCTATATATAGAAAATCAAGGTTTAAGATTGAATTCATCCTACCATACACGTGTATGAAGATACACTTCAGTGAGCAACAGCTGGCACAGTTGGCAAACAAATATCTGAAAAAGGAGACCAGTGGTCGTTGGACACCATTGGTGGCCGTCGGCCACCACTGGTGGCCGACAGGCACAAGCTATGGCCGACAAGTCACAAAGCTGCCCGACAGGTCACCCCTCTCTCCCTTTCTCGAGGCAAGAGACAACAAGCTCTTGGTCCTAAAACATGCACAAAACAGGCAAGGTTTAGAGGCTCAAAGACAAAGCGTTCCACTGAGGACTTCGGGCACTCAAAATGAACACAAACGAGCACAATCATCGAGTGCACAAACGATGACGTCTAAGTCTTGAAGACGGTAAAAAATGGGCTGTCTACAACAATCGCACTAAATTAACAATTACAATATTTAAAACAATCATTTACTCGTGATTAACCTATTCTTATAGTAACTATATGTAGACACCCCATTTTTGACCGTCCTCAAGACTTGGACGTCATCGTTTGAACACTCGGTGATCATCCATGTTTGTGTTCGTTTTGAGTTCCCGAAGGTTTCGGCTACGCGCCCTGCCTTAGGATCTCTCAACTTGTTTGTTTTGTGTTTGGTTTTACACCAAACACTTGTTGTTTTGCTTCTGAGGGTGGAGGATAGCTTGTTGGCCATCCCCACACCTCACCGACCATGGCTTGAGGCCACCGGCCATGTTTTCTTGCCATCGGCCATTGGTGATGGCCGGTCGGCACTCTTGGTGGTCGGCCGGCCACCTTTGTTGGTCAAATGGCCATTTTTGTTGGTCGACCACTGTTCATCTGCTTTTGGCAGATATTTTATGCCAGCTGGAACAACTGGCACCCACTTTGCACCCCCTCCATACACTGTATGGAGGGATTTCCCTCTTGCTTAGCTTGTTTTGTAAGCTTTGCAAGAGTTGGAATTCTATAAGAGGAGGGCTTCTCCTCTCTCCTCAAGGGTTACAAAAAAATTCCAGAGGTCTGGATTAGGGTTAGAAATAGTGTATCTATCTATCTCTATTTCTCCCTCTCTTTTGCTCTTTGTGTGTCTTTAAAGGGGTTTTGTTCTTAGTTTTGCACTAGGACACCTAGTTCTACACCTTACCTTGGTTGCTGAGGAGCCAAAGGGTTATTCTTGAAGGTTTTTAGCTGGTTTAGACCTAAGGAAGGCTGCTGGAGCATTATTCTTGAAGAGGTCTACAAGGGTAAGAACTTTCCCTTTAAATACCCCCTTTTTGCATAGGATTTTAGCCATCCTTGCATCTGTTTTTAAGCTTAACTTATAACATATAAAAGTTCTAATTTTAAGTACTTAAAATAGTTGTTTAAGGTTGCTTTGGTGTTTGGGGTTGTTTGACCCCTCTTAGGCCTTGTTTGGCCCCATTTTGTGCTATTTTGGTGAGCTCCGGGACCACCTTGTCTTGGCCTCCTCACCACTGAAATCCAGAGGGATTTCAGTGGTGGGGATGGTGCTTTAAGGTCCTAAGAAGGAGAGGGCCATCCCCTCTCCTTGTTGCCTTCAATAATTGTCATTTTAGCCTCATGTGTGAGCACCTTGTTTAAGTTCATGTTGGCCATGTCTTAAGTAGTATTTGTGCTTATTTTGCCATGATATAGCACTGTTTTTAATTGGTTTAGACACACCATGCTTGCCTTGCATACTTGTCTTGTAATGCCATTATTTGCCTTAACATGTACTTAGCATTTAGACTACTATGCTTACTTGTTTTGGCCAAGTTTTGTGAAGCTTTTATGCGTGTTTTGGTATGCTTAAGGTCTGTTTGTGGTTGTTTTGGCCATCTATGACATGCTTTGTATAGCCACCTTGCATTTTAACTTGTTAGCCTTGGGTGTGTGAGTGTTGAGCATGCATTACTTGGCTTGTTTCAGTAGTTTGGCACCACTTATAACACCATTTCAGTCCTTGTGGTATGCTTGTATGCTTGCATTTGATGCCCCTTTAATGCTTTAAAAGGCTTGTGTCTTATGCTCCATGTTTGGACCTTTGTGCATGCCTTTAGACTTAGGCCATTTAGATGCCATCTAGGTGTGCCTTTGACCTTGTTTTGGTCTGCCTTGGGGTGGTTTTGAGTCCCCATGGCCCTTTGGTCATTTGCTTCATATGTCACATGGCCATAGTTTAAGTCATTGGGTTTGGTTGCATGCCTTGCTTGCATTGTCAGGTTGATTTGGCATCATCCCTCATGTATTTTCAGAGCTTGCTATGCTTGCCATTAGTCCATGTTTATCCTCTTTTAAGTGTGCTTAAAAGTTGCTATTTGATGCATAAGTGTTGGACTTTGTGTGCATGAATGTTTGTGTGTATATTGGCCTTGCATGTTGTCACATACTTGGCCCATAAACATCTTGTTACATGCTTAAATGATAGTGCATTTGGCATGCATTCTTCTCTTTGTTTTGGTTGCTTAACATGTTACATGTTTGCATAATTGGCATTGCATTTCGCATGCTTGTTAGCTTGCACACTTGTTACATGTTTGCATGTTTGCATGCTTGTTGGCATTCTCATGTTGCATACTTAGCTCACGAGCCTAGGTTGCATTGCATTGAGCATGCATGCCTTGTCTCTTGATCAAGTGATAGAGGTTGGGCCTATTGTTTGTTTATGTGCATTTCATTCCACATTGAAATGGCACACTTGGTTTCTTGGGCCATCATGTATCGAAATGTGCGATTGGTGGTCCGAGAATCGAGTACCATCCCCCTTTGAGTCATAAACATGATAAGGGGTGTGGTGGTGCAAACATTGCTTTGAAATGTATTGCCATACCTTGCTTGTCCTCTGTTGCTATCAAAACAGGATTCTGCAGGCATAGATGGCCAACCGACTACATTCAGTGCCGACCGGCCATGAATTGGTGGCCGAGAGCCATACCAATGGTCGATGACCACTTTCCCATGGCCGGTGACCATTCTTCATGGCCGGTGGCACCCCACAGTGTTCAGAGAGTGCTCCTTGGGACTTGTGCAATTTTCAGAGGCATAAAACAGTGAAAACAGAGGCAGCTTGTGCATGGTGGTGGATTTTCGAGTGGAGTCAAGCACGCATGCATTGGACCCTCTTCCCGAGGCTGTTTTATCGCTTTATTAGCTTAGTTAATTTGCTTAACTAGTTAATTGGTTTGTAACTATTTAATTAGCTTGTCAATTGATTAAATTGTATTATTCTTTCGATCCCTCCAAACGAGGGCGAATTTGTAATAAGTGTGCGTGCGTGTGATGCATGTCTTCCAATCCCCACTTCTTTCTCCCTTTTACTTACCTGCTTTTGATGGTTAGTATTAGGGCATATTTAATTTAGCATCCTTATGCTATGCATGCGTGCATCCATTCATTTGTATTGCAATGCACCGGGCTCGGCGCATCATACTAATTGCATAGTATTTCAAATCTAACTTGAATACATGTTATCTGTTGTATTTCACATGCCATCTATAGATTAGCCGAGCCCACTCTAGCTGCATTTTGCCTGCAATGCATTAGCCATCTCGACATGGACCTGGATCAAACATTTGATTACTAACATGTTCCTTGTTTTGGCTTGGAGTACTAGGTGAGTGTTTATGCTTTAACATCTCGCATGAGTGTGAATGTTAACATGAAAGCATGCTTGCCATAAGGCTAACTGCTTAGTTGATTTACTGCCTGAATGCCTGCAGGTGGAGGTTGGATTGCTTAAGTTGGAACAATTCGTTGAAATCCGTGTTTTAGCCTACTTGCGAGTAGCAAATTTCAAACTGTCTTTCAAACGAGCGGATATGCAATGCTTTGTTCCAAATTAGGTGATCTAGTCCATACTTTTGTGTTGTGTGCATCACATAGTAAGATTAGCTAATTAACCGGAATAAGAATGCATAGTGTTTTCAAAACTAGATATCATGGTTAGTAGAGGCCGATCTTTGATCGGGTGAACGGGGGTGCTCATAGCTGACCTTCCCCAATCATACCCAAGTTCCCGAGCCGAGGCAACTTTCGTGATGACGGACACGTGGCCTTCGGCAAACGAGTCAGGGTTTCCTAAATTTTCCCAAAAATAAAACATTTAGGTGGCGACTCTGTATCTGGCAAAGCAGTCCATGTTTGGCACTTCTTTCTAAAAATCTGTTTTTCAAAACGATTTGCCGGATTTGGACTCTTTGGTGACTTATCGGTCTCGCATTGCACTTTGCGGGATTAGATTCAGAACCGTGACTATTTGAGTCCAAACTGTAGCATGAGGCCCACGGGCGTGTCTACACTATCAAAATTATTCAAAACACCAACAGTTACGTAACAAACAAATATATGCATTGTGTCATTCAAATGATCACTGAAAGTAGCTCTTCTAATAAGCATACATTTATATCAAATTGTGATGTGTGTTGCTTTTCCTTTCTTTCCAAGATATTTCTACTATTGAAAAACTAATCATGGAGTAATAATGAGATGGTGAACAAAGGAGAGGTGGTGTTGCAGCAGGCGGATGACAGTCGGTAATCTATGGTAGAAGGAAGCAGACCCTGAAAGAAGGCAATCGAGGTAGTGAGAAGGGGCTCTTCACCATTTTTATGGACAACCTACCCTGGTCCATGAGTCCAAAGGAGCTGTTCTCACTCTTCATGAAGTTTCGGGTGCTGTGTAACGCCCCCAAATTATTACAATAAAATCCAATCCTTAAAGCAGAAGAATAATAGAAATAAGATACTTTCATTCATCAGACTTTATTTACAAAAGTTAACACATGCGATATATATTCACAAATGTTCATCCTGAATCTACAGCATGTGCTGCAATGATAAGAGAATTAAAGCTAGACAAATAGTTATATGCCCTAGAGGCTTACATCTTTCCAAGCCATTGTTAGGTTACACAAAGGTGAGCCTAGCTCAATACAATTTAAAGCCCTTGGCTATGCAAAAATATAACAAAAGGAAGAAGCTCTTGATCCCAAAAGTCCCTCCAAGCTATTGCCTTGGTAGAGGCATGTCACCAGCACCTGAAAATGGTTTTTCCCAAATAGGGTGAACCAAAGCCCAGTAGGAACAATCTAACACAATTTATTAAATTTAACAAAGATATAAGTGTAATGTGCATATACAATGCCAATGACAAAATATCCACATTTTATATAACCGTAAAGCATCAAAGTTCATATTTCATTTCATTTCAAGTTCATTTATTCTTCTCAATTCATGAGTCAATTTCATTATCTTTCAACAACCTAACTAAGACTACAACTCAGTGGTTTTCCAATTCAATACACTACCACACAAATACTTCAAATCTTTCATTTTACAAAAATTTTGTCTGCGGGATCAGCTCCCATGTATACACGCAATTTCAGGACTTTCACCCTGGATACTCCGGCCAACTTAATTTCAATGGAGTCCATCCCCTATCTCCTCCCAGACAATGGAGTACATCCCCTTTCTCCTCCCAAACAATGGAGTACATCCTCTTTCTCCTCCCAACCATCATACATATACAATGTATTTAAAACATAGTCATATTCAATGACAACCAACAATAGATTAGTTTCAATTTACCTAATCCTCATGCATTTTTTACAACAATCATAGCTATCCTCCACCGATTGCCTAATACAGATATACAATCTCCTAAATAGATAAATTATTCAAATTTCCATAGGTGAGAAACAACACGTGTCCAACTCCACCATTTATATCAATAATCCTCCAATTTCACATTACTAATATCAATTTTAGTTATTTATACAAAATTACAATTTGACTCATTTAGGGCAAAACTCTATTTTTTCCCAAATATCAACCCAAGTGGCAAAATCAACAATTTTGTCAAAGTGCAACCTCATATTCAAATCCCATAACTATTTATTTCACATTCACTAAAAGCCCCCTCTTTTTATTTCACACCCAAACCCTAGGTTTGTTCAAACCACTCCCAAATTCCACCATTGTTACATAACGACAAATAACTAAGCTAAAAATCATATGAAAGTGTAAAAAATCCCTACCTCAAAAAGAGAAGATGAGCCAAGCAAGAATGAAACTTCAAAGATGCCCAAACCCAACTTTATTCGGATCAAAATGGAGATCCTGTGATGGTCTACCTTTTTAACAAAGGGATTAGGGTGAAGAAATCACTAAAACTAAGTGAAAATGTAGAGAGAGAGTGTGTGTTTTAGAGAGAGAGAGCCTCAACTTTAGGTTTTAGGGAGAAAATATCTGAAAAAGTGATGTAAAAAGTCATTTTTGCGATCTGATATACGCACAGTCCCCTCGAGCGCAAGAAGTATTGCTTGAATGTCAAACACAAAAAGTTGTTCCACTTGAGCGCAAGAAAGACCACTCGAGCGCTAAGATATAATGAACAAGACGCTCACCACTCGAGTGCAAAAAGTGACGCTCAAGCGTAAAAACACACATCTACTAGTTTTACAGACAGCAGATCAACACTCGAACGCAAGAAAGGCCGCTCGAGTACCCACCCGCTAGAGCGAAAGAAACGCCGCTCGAGCGTAGAAATCACTCTCCCAATAGTTTTGCAAACCTGCAAAAGTACTGAGAGTTTGCAAAGCCCACTCAAGTGCAGGAAATGCTGCTCGAGCGGAGAACCAAAATTCTGGGCAACACAAGGTTTGAAAAACAAGCGACCAACCTGCCCAACCACAACCACAACGACCCAAAAGCCAATTTCAAAGAGATACAAGGGAAGAAAGAGGTAAAAAACAATATGAAAGCATTAAACCCAAGTCTAGGATACCACAAGAGTTGGGTCAAAACTGGGATCACTATAACCTCTCCCCCTTAAAGAATTTCGTCCCCGAAATTACAAATCACATTTCAAAACCATGTTTTAACCAATTTCCACAATGATTACAAATCGATTTTCAACACCATGACCCATCCACTGGTCATTTAATCCCATCACATGATGAACAAGTCTCAATATACATTTCAACATACCTTTCCAATAGACATTTCCCGTAGTTTTAACCGATTTCAATATATATTCCATATTTCCAAAACATGTTCAATGTTTATATAGATTCTTCCATGTGGTGGCCACAAGTAGTCAGAATAAGAATTTGCTGAACTCAATTGAAGTAAATGGGAAGTTACATGAAGAGCTTCAACGGGTAATGATTGAGGTGCTTAACTACTTTCAAAGAAAATTTGCTGAAGATTGGAAATCTAGACCCAAATTGCTTGGTGATTTCAAGATTATTGGAGATGATGAAAATTTTACTAGGTTGATAGCTCCTTTTTCTGAAGACGAAATTTGGAGAGCAGTGAGAGAAAGTGACAGTAACAAAGCTCCGAGGTCTGATGGCTTCAATATGTTATGTTTCTAGCAATGTTGGAATGTGTTTAACGGAGATATCCTTAATTTCTTGTCAGAGTTTCATTCTAATGGATGCTTGGCTAAAGGAGTTAACAGTTCATTTATAACATTAATTCCCAAGAAGGAGAACCCTAGTGGTATTGCAGATTATAGGCCAATCAGTCTCATTGGGTCTCTTTATAAGATTCTATCTAAAGTTCTTGCTAATAGGCTTAAGAAAGTTTTACCTAGAATTATAGGTGAAGCTCAATCTGCCTTCATAAGTGGAAGAAACATTTTGGATGGGATGTTGATATCAAATGAGATAATTGATTGGTGGAAGAAAAGAGAGAAGAGTGGGATCATTCTTAAATTGGATTTAGAAAAGGCTTATGACACTATTAATTGGGATTGCCTTTTGGATTTAATGTCCAAGTTTGGTTTTCAAGTTAAATGGATTTGTCGGATGCAAGAGTGCATATCCTCAGCAAGGGTTTCAATCCTTGTTAATGGATCACCTACTGCAGATTTTAGTCCAGAGAAGGGTCTTAGACAAGGGGATCCATTGTTGCCTTTTCTCTTCAACATTGTGGCTGAAGGCCTGAATATGCTTTTCCAAAGAGCTAGATCTCAGGGTTTCCTCAAAGGAGCTGTAATTGGCCATAGGGAAATCAATGTTAGTCTTCAATTTGCAGATGATACAATAGTATTTTGTGAGGCAGATGGGCATAAGATTCAAACTATAAAAAGGATCTTGAGGTGCTTTGAAGTGATATCTGGGTTGAAGATTAACTTTCATAAAAGTCATGTGTGTGGGGTTGGGGTCAATGAGGATGTTAGGGAGCTTTATGCAAAACAATTGAATTGCATGTGTCAAAAGCTACCTTTTATATATCTTGGGATACCACTGGGTGCAAGTCCAAGGAGGAGAAGTACTTGGTTGCCTATAATTAACAAATTCAAGGAAAAATTAGCTTCTTAGAAAAGGAAGCTTCTATTCTTTGGAGGCAGATTAACACCCGTTAAAGCAATGTTGACATCTTTACATGTCTATTATCTTTCAGTTTTTAAAATGCCTGAGAGTGTAGTAAGATTACTTAACAGGACCTAGGCCAGATTCTTGTGGGGTGGCTCAAAGGTAAAAAAAGAAGTTGCATTTGGTAAAATGGGAGAAGGTTATAAAGAGCAAAGACAGTGGGGGCTTGGGTATACGGAAATTAAGGATGGTCAATGATTGTTTGTTAGCTAAATGGTGGTGGAGGTATGGGTGTGAGGACAGGTCATTATGGAAGTCAATAATAATTATTGTTAGGTTTTTGTTATTGGCAATCCCGTTTGACAAAACTCCTTTCAGTTGTAATTTTATTTGATCTTTTCATTTCAGTGAGGCTATGAGTTTTTAGATCCGAATCCATCCCGAATTGTGCCTTGCAGAAAAGTTTGTGATCTTAATCCTATCATGTTTGCCACTTCACTGACTATGTTAGGGATCAAGCTTCCCAGTCAACTCGCGAGGGTCCAAGGGGCAGCGCCCTTTGGCTGGTCCGGGGTAGCGCCCGGGCGGGGTCGAGGGGTAGCGCCCCCAAAGCTAGAAGCAAAATTGCAGTCTAAATTGTTTATCTGCTCAAGCAACCATTCTTATGCTCAAGTAGAGATCGAAGATCTGTTTTCTACAAATATATGGTTTTATCAGATTTTAGGGTTACAGCTTCCAGATCTTCTTCTTGGGAAACAGCATTTCCATCTGCAGCTTCTTTGCTTGTTTCCTTTGATATGTGTGGAAGTTTAATCGTGAATTAAGTGGATTATATCAAAGGGTTAGTTTAGTTTGTTTTATTCAAAAAGAGAGAGTTGTTCTCCGGTGGATTTCGGAAAATTCGGGCCTAAAGCTTTGGTGGATTCTGGAGTGGCTCATCGTCATGGATTCGATATCAGCATTGTGGATTCAACGTTGGGCAAGACAATTCCGAGGTGAAGACGGGGCTGGAAGAGGCACAGAGGGGTCGGTTCGATTCGGGCGTAGATTCGCTAGGTAATTGAGAGTACACTTGTGTAATTCCTTTATGTCTTCTTAGTGGATTGTTTTGTGGCTTTTGCCCGTGGTTTTTTTATCACAACTGGAGGCACTCCCATTATGGTTTTCACCCTAGACACACAGGCGAACTTAATTCAATGGAGTCCATCCACTTTCTCCTCCCAAACATGGAGTACATCCCCTTTCTCCTCCCAAACATCATACATATACAATGTATTAAAACACAGTCATATTCAATGACAACCGATAAGTGATTAATTTCAATTCACCTAATACAATGTCCTACAACAACTATTTCTTAGATTTACCATTTTATTTACTCTTTCCAAATAGCACAATACATGTGATCCAAAATATGATTTTCAAAATGAAACAAATGCCCTTAAAACATAACACAAGAATTTCCACAATCTCTTTCCCAAACTTACAGTTTAAATTCTCAAAATCCATTGCATGCTCCATGATATGCATGATTTGTAAACAGTCCAGTTTGCCAAATCAACATGCAATTTCTACAACAATCATATCTATCCTCCACCGATAGTCCAAAACAAATATCTTTAAATAGATAAATAAATTTCATTAAAGATACACTTTTCCGAAATCTCAAATGGGAGTGATAATACATATCTAACTCCACCATTATCCTTAATCATCATTTCAATTTCACATTTCTCAACGTTTATTCCATTTCCGCTTTACAATCTCAAAAATTACATTTTAGGACATAACTCCATTCCTCTTTGAAAATTCATTTCAATGCAAGAAGTAGCTCATTTCAACAAATATCAACTCCAATTTTATAATCACAACCTTTTTCAAGAAAACATTTAGAAACCCCTCTTTTACATTTTGATTTGATAATCCAATAATTTCCCAAAAAGACCAACATTTCAAATTAGGGCTTTTTACTTTTAAAACTCACATACATTCTTTAGAAGTAGAAAATAAACTTTTGAAGCTAAATCATAGCTCAACAATCCCATTTGGAACAAACCCTAACTTACAAGCAAAGCATCAAAAATCAATCCAAGAACAATAGAATCTATATATTTAAAATACCCCACAAATACACTACCGAACTCATATTGAGTTTAAGAAATAGACCCTACCTCTTGAAGCAAGAAGGAAGCAAGTTAGAAAAATCACCGGCGACGAAACAATGATCTGTTGAGATTAAATGGGAGCCCTCGTCGTGCTCTACGTTTTAGTATATGGAACTAGGGGTCTGAGATGTATAGAAATAGATGAAATCAAGCCTACAAAGCTTAGGAAACCAAAAATGGCAGCCGGAGAGAGAGAGAGAGAGAGAGAGAGAGAGAGAGAGAGAGAGAAGTGAGAAATGAACAGATTTGACTCAAAAAGTGGTTTTTAAATATCTGATTCTACGTTGTACACTCGAGCGTCAAAAGTTGCACTCGAGCGCATTGTACTGATAACATTGATTCGCAAATTTCAAACAGGCATATCTCTCTTGTTCGGACTCTGTTTAGGGTCGTTCTTGTGTCCAAATTGAAGCCCCGGAAGTAAGCTTTCCAATGGTTCTAGCCTCACATCAAGATTCAAAGTGTGGAGAGAGAAAATGATAAAAGAGTGAAGAATACTCAATAACAACTATTCAAATTTGGAGTTTTTGATTCAATCTCACCCAACCACCACGGTAACACCTTAATCAAGGCTCAAATATTGACTAAGAAGGTTCCCAATCAAGAAAATCAAAGAGTCAAATATAATTTCATTATAACAGGAAGTACATAGTGCTGCATACTATGCTAAAGGTTGGATTAAGTGCGAGGTGGTGATCTGGTGTACAGGGGTGGAGGGTGTTCACGTGGTATCCTGATGCTGAGTATTATTTGCTACCTTGTGTTCTGTTGTCAAGCTCTCTTGTGGTAAGGTTTGCTGCAGTGGTCTTGTGTTGTATGTCCTCTGTCAACATAGGAGTTTTTGTGTGTGCTTAGTTGTGTGTTCTGCTGAATTGGTTTTGTTTTGCTTTTATTTCGAGTGTGGTTCGTCTCTTTGTTGCGGTTGGTTACTCACCAACTTCTGATGGTGTGCTAGCAGATGTTAGGGCGAACTTATCGGTCCCAACCTAGTTGGGATTGGTTTGTTTCATTTTGATGCTCTATTCACTCATCGCTTTCTTTATTGATGTAATATTCTCTTGGTTCGTCAATAAAATTTATCTTTTGCTGATCCAAAAAAAAAAAAAAAAAAAGCATACATTTTATTTCTCTTTATACAAATGCTGCCATACAACTAAAATAATAATAATTAATTTCAGATGTAAATGTTGATAATAAAACACAATTTAAATATGTAACTAAAATGTTTAACATTAAATTAGATTTGTAAAGACAGAACTAAATCACAAGTTTTCTTAATTCATATTCTCTAGTAGTCCCACACTTCTTGCTGCGATAACATAACTATTTTTTTTATTTAAATTTTTTTTTTTTAAAACTAAATCACTATAGCCAAACATGTTTTCTTTTGAAAACTAAAATGAAAATATAAAATAACAGACATTACAGTCACCTTAAATATGAAGTATAATTTTAATCCAGACAACTTATAAAATAATAAAAACAACCACACTCTTAACACAACCTATAAACTTTTACTTTTAGATTTCTATAAATAACAATATTTCATCATTATCTTCCAGACCTTAATACAGGCTAAGAAAAACATTTACACATTATGCGTACATGTAGAAGCAAACAAACAAACCATACCCATGTGCCTATATTTGAAATTATGTACTAAACAATTTAGTCAAAACGTAGAGTACATTGGATATCCTAATTATGAACATAGAGAATTTTACCGAACAGAAACTTCAAGAACAACAAATGCAAATTCAGATTATAACTATTAATAGGAAATATTGAAGCTAAACTTTTAAAATAAAAAATATATTACCATACTCAAAGTTTTATTAGAAAGCTTAGCAATATTATGAGACTTTTGATTTTCCAAAAACAACATCATGAGTCATCAATTCCAAAACTAAACAGACAAAGGAAAAGGCATCACCTATCATACAACAGATTCAATAACACTCAACATTTATCCCCTTACCAATTTTATAAGCATGTCTTTCTAGAAATCAATATAGATTTATCAACGGAAAATGTTATTTACTAATATAATTTAATTGATAAAATGATTAAAAGATTTACGATAAATAAAATATGAAAGTAAGTAAATTAATATAGAGTAAGAAAGAATTGGCCTGTGAAATTGAGAGGCGTGTAGTCACTACCCTAAATCGTTATTCCTCCCCACGTGAAGGTACAACCAGAGTGCAATGGCTCCAAGATACAACCTAGCACTCACAGCCTCCCTCATCCGATGTTTACGTCCACCAGGAAGATATGAATAAGTCACAAACCATAATTGCCCAAAAATACATAAAAATAGATAAAGTATTCTCATGTTAAAACTCAATATTTCATATACATGTGTCTTTTTGTGTTTCTTGTGTGTGTCCTTCATTTATAGGAAACATAGGATTGTATGGGTGAAAATCTTCTACAAATTAACACATAACAATTAATCATAACATAATTATACAATAATAATATCTTTGTAACTGAAATGTTTAAAACCAATATTAATGTTAATAACAGTCAAAATTAAATAGAAACAATTAATTTTATTTTTATGAAAATTCCTACACTTTCCACACCAACCTATCCTGGACACAATGAGGAGCAGATTGGAGCAGTTGAACGAGAGTAAAATGGTCATCAGTTTCCCAGGCATACAATTGTCGTCCGAAGGAAAACGCCCACCCTTCTAAATTGGACCAATTAGCAAGCATATCACAAATAGAGGACACTTTTTCCTATGACAAGAAACAATCTAGAAAAAGCTACTTTTAAGCATACATCCACAATCCATTTGTCATTCCAAAAAGAGCATCTCCTTCCATTGCCAAGTTCAATGCTTTCAATGCTAACATTAGAATGGAAGAAATCAAAGAAAGTAGAGTTAGAAAGCACCACTGCTAATTTATCAGTCCACACTGAACCCCTGAACTGAGTATCGATCGATCGTAACCAAGAATTAGGTCCATAATTATATTTACGACAGAGAATGTCTTTCCATAGAGCCTTTTTCACACTCCCAAACCTCCACCACCACTTGGCAAGGAGACACAAGTTCACATCCCTGAGCTTCCTAATGCCTCAACCTCCCCAACTTCAAATCTCTTGTAACATAATAAAAAAAATTGACTTTTGTGGTGAAAGAGTTATGACATTTTGAGTTTATGTTATGAAATATAATTGTGAAAGGCATACCACAGGCACCTTTTTAATGGTGCACATCATAGTATCTCCCAACATTATAACATTATTTTGATATGGAATTTTGTATAAATTCTCTATTTATGAATTATTTTCCAATTTTTTGTTAGTTCCATTTTAGGCTTAACAAATTTCTTACCTATATTTGGTCACTCAAAAATTTTGATGGAGATGTAAGTTCAAAATATCTGATGGCATATTTTCCCAAGCTTGTCTATAGACCCCCCCTCCCCCCCCCCCCCCCCCAAAAAAAAAAAATCTAAAACTTTGAATTAAAAGTCAAGATTTATTTGTCTAATGTCCTAAAAAAAAAAAGGATACAACCTAAACCATAGATTTGAAACCAGAATAAATTCTTGTTCCATTTTTCTGTTTTAAAAGATTTTTTGTATTCCTCCTCACATTTATTTACAAACTCATGTCCAAATCCAAAGTCAAGTCAATCAAATTTGAATCCTTCCACAAAACTCATATAAAATATCCCAAACAAGGATGAGTGGTTATGAAAACTGAAAAATAGTTCACTAAAGTCATCCATGCAATTAATATGTTTCAAAAGATTTTTCGTATTCCTCCTCACATTTATTTACAAATCCATGTCCAAATCCAAAGCCAAGTCAATCAAATTTGAATCCTTCTACAAAACTCATATAAAATATCTCAAACAAGGATGAGTGGTTATGAAAACTGAAAAATAGTTCACTAAAGTCATCCATGCAATTAATATGTTTTAAAAGATTTTTCGTATTCCTTCGCACATTTATTTACAAATCTGTGGGGATAGTGGTTCGGAAATACTCTTTGGATCATGTGGGACGCTCGTGATCCTCAGCTAGCCACCTAAAAAGGAATGAACACTCCAGTCGGGGGTGCCGGAATTAGCACTTCGACAGATAAGTCAGTATATACTCTCTTGGTTGCTTGGGTTTTAAGTTAAGCATACTAGTTCTCACATACCTCTCTTTGGTTGTTGCTCTTCTATTTATATACGCTCCCAGTCCTCAGGATGGGGCCCACTACTAATCCGTCGTGTGATTGCTCACTCGGCCCTTCTTTCGTGATATTCCAACTTCCAATCGACCCCTCGTTCAGCTGGCTTTGTGGTCAACTAACATATTCGACATCTAGAACGTACAAGTCGGGGGCGAGTATAACATGTACCGATTATCTAAATGTGTACTCGGCCTATCTGCGTCCACTTTTATTCGGCTCCCACAATTGCCCCCCAAACACCCCACTAGCACTAGTTAGTCGGCGTCTTTGGTTTTGAACTTGAAAAGTCAAAAATTCGGCGGTTAACCTCATTCCAACGTGTGTCAGAACGCACACGTTTTTTGGTCATCATTACAGATTCCTGCCTCTTCGTACGCGTCCTCCATTTAATGTGATTTAAAACTTTGTCTCTTCAAATGTATACTCTAAATACTCAAAGTTTCTGGCTTGCCTTCTAGTTCAACTCCTTCACTTCGCGACCTCTGCAATTTCCTCATGTCTCTCATTGTACCTTCTGCTTCCTGTAAGTTTTCTTCTCTTTCACTCCCAATGCCATTTCCTTACTTACTTTCAGTTTTGCATAATCCTTAGGCTGGCCGTGATGGCAAAAAATTAGAAAGAGCTCCTTTCTACGGATCGAATTTTCGGCTTCCGACGCCATTATTCCATCCCTGACGACGTCCATCAGTCACTTGTGGCAGACAGCACCACTAATATGGAGAGGACCGATGAGAGTACAATCATCTTTCCTCTCCTATCGATTGCTGAGGGCGGAGTCCGTTTTCCCCTTCACCTATTTTTAAGAGTCGTCCTTCGACACTAGGGTCTAATTCTTTCCCAGCCTAACGTGAATTTTTTCCGCATCATAATGGGGATTACAGAGTTGAACCATCGTCTTAGGATTAACTTAGGTATACCTGCAATTCGGCATTGTTATGCCTTGGCCAAGTCTACTGGTCGGCTGGGACGCTATTTTCTCAAGGCCAAAGATACCGAACATCACCTAGTGACTATGCTTGCTAGCTCTGGCAAGCATGTTGACAACATGATGGTCGTTGTCTGAGGCAACTGGGAATTCGGCGAGGGTGAAGATCGCCTAGATCCCGTGCCAAGGTGAAAAGGCGAACCGGGTGGCCGTATAACTCACTCTAGTTTCTCCGACTACCTTATTTGTATTCGGCTTTGCTTCCATGTGTTTACCATTTTGTTTTTGCAGGTAGCAATTTGAAGAAAGTGTTGGTTTCATCCGACGACGCTGTACTTGCAGACATTAAAGTCGCTCTACAGTTCGTTGGCCATCCAAACTTGCAGAAACAAGGGAGGGTGGCCCATATTCTTTTGCGATACGCGTCGTCTTACTCTACGTTTTCGGCGGCGGAACACATTCCAATTCTAAGTGGTGAAGATCATCTTACCGCCCTTATCTTCCCCAGCTTCAAAAACATAAAAGAGGTTGGTTTAGAAGCCTCTGAATCGAAACAAGAGGAAGAACAAGCAGCTGATCCGGTCGCCAAGAACCTGAGCCAGTCGGAAGCCGAGATAGAAGAAGCACTTAATTCGGCTTTTGAGGAAGCCGGATTGAATTCGTCTAACCCGCCGCCAGCCTCAGGCCAAGGGGATTTTTTTGAAGACATTTTTACAAACTTAGGGGACTTGCCCGGCTCTTATCCTGACAACATGGCCGGCGAGTCGCTCACCCAAATGGCCAAACAGAGGAACGCCGAGACAATGGCTGCCCGAAGAAGGGCTGAAGCCGAGCGAAACCAACCTCCGTCCCCTCCACCTGATGCCAAGGAAGAAACTCCACTCGTTCCTGTTAAAGAGGTGGCTTAGAATGAAATGGCTGAAACGGAAACTGTTGTCGATCAATAGGTGGGTCAAGTGATGAAGTACAGGGGTGAAAAATGCCCAGCCGATCATGACACCGTTTATTTGGAAGATCTAGTGGACAAACGGCCACACTTGGAAGAATCAGACTTGGTTACGTCGTTCATAGTGCAACCAAAGATAAAAAAACGTGCCGGTTAGCTCCGATTCACCGGTTATAAGGGACCCAGCTGTGGCCTTGAGCCTATCTTCCTCCATTTCTCTGCCGGCTAACAGAGCAGCTTTTAGGGCATAGGCCGATCTGCTGGCTATCGCGTTAGCTACTCAATCAGCGATACTGGTATGTAGTCCTTTACAGCTTTGCAAGGCTAAACAGGATTTTTTATATTAGCTTACTGGTCCTTTCTTTTGCAGGCGGTGGGGAGAATAGCCAAGATTGGATGTCGCCAACACGACGCAATCTGTAGACGTCCCCGAACGCCCCGGGAGGGTGAGTCCCATTCTGTTCGTTTTGGGTTACTACAGCTCGAACTCAAATTGTCACGGTTCGTAATCTGAACCAAAGAGTCCAAATCTGGCAAATCGTTTTGAGAAAACAGATTTTTTTGAAAGAAGTGCCGAACATGGACTGCTTTGCCAGATACAGAGTCGCCACCTAAATATTTTATTTTGAGAAATTTAGGAAACCCTGACTCGTTGCCTAAGGCCACGTGTCCGTCATCACCAAAGTTGCCTCGGCTCGGGAACTTGGGTACGATTGAGGAAAGTCACTTCGTGAGCACCCCCGCTCGCCCGATCAAAGATCGGCCTCTACTAACCATGATATCGAGTTTTGAAAACATTGTGTGCCCTTATTCCGGTTATTAGCCTAGATTTACTATGTGATGCGCACAGCATACAAGTATAGACTGGATCGCTTGAATTGGAACAAAATATTTCATGTTTGTTTTTGAAAGATGGTTTGCTACTCGCAAGTAGGCTTAAAAGGGAGATTTTACCACCCTCAGGTGGGCTTAGAAAAGATGGTTTTGCCACTATCTAGTGGGCTTAAAACTCACAGTGAATGAATTGTTCCAATCTAAGTAACCCAACCTTCACCCACAGGCATTCAGTCAGATATATCATGTAAGCACATAGCCTCATGGTAAGTATGCTATCATGGCAGTCACTCACACGCATGCAAGGATGCTAAAGCATAAAAACTTACCGAGTACTCCAAGCCAAAACAGAAGCTAATTAGAAATCCATGCATGATCCTAACTATACAGAAATGCCTAATGCAACACATGCAAAAATGCAACTATAGCAGGCTCGGCTACTCTAAATATGGTATATGAAATGCAACAGCTATCATGTATTCAACTTGGAATTGAAATACAAATGCAGTTAGTATGATGCGCCGAGCCCGGTGCATGCAAAACAGAATGAATGAATGCAACATGCTATCATACTGTATGCTAATTGAAACATGCTCTAATCTAACCATCATAAGCGGGTAAATAAAAGGGAAGAAAGACGTGGGGTTGGAAGACATACATCACACACACGCACACTTATTACAATTATGCCCTCGCACAGAGGGTCCGAATAAATAATATACAGTCCCGAATAGTACAGTCCAAATAAATAATACAGTCCAAAATATGTACAAATTCCTAATTAATTAACAAAATTAACTAGGAAAACTATAAACTGGCATGCAAGCCAGGGACTGCCTTGACTCTTCTTCAGATGATGAATGATGCATATCCGGGTTGTCTTTGCGCGGAAATCCACTGTGATGCCCCAATTAGCCTCTGTTTTGCAATAATTTTTGGAAAGCGCGCCAAGCCCCAGAAGACTGCTGATTCTTGATTTGCTACAACAGAGAGCAGGAAAGGGGCATGGCAATGTATTTTCACAAATGTATGCATGCCTCGATCCTCGTGCCACCAATCACGCATCTCGATGCATGATGGCCGAGGAGTCGAATTGCACAACTCAATATGGAATGAATGCACATGAAAATACAACTAAGACCTAACTCCATCATGGACAATCCGGAGTGTCGGTGACTGGGGAATTGAGACACGTTCCGTCACTCGGAGTACGAAACATACCTCGTTTCCCGTGCCCGGGCTAACTCCTATCCCAAACACAATGCAATATGCATGAAATGCAACTAAGATACAACCTAACATGCACAATGCTATGGAATGGCATACACGATGCACGAGATAACATGGCATACACAATGCGCTAACATACAGCCTAGCATACACAATGCTATGGAATGAAATGGCATACACAATGCATAATGAACTTACACTAACACAAGTGGACCTCAGCCACACTCATATAAGAGGCCATTAGATGAAAATGAGACAACTCGAGATGCGTGCACGCGCGCACGCAAACCGAGGACCGACCCTAAGGCACGAAATGCCACTCTAACAAGACATGGCAAAACATGGAATATGGCATACTAGCATGCAAATTTCAGCAGCAAAAAGTGATGCAAAACAGCCCCGAAACATGAAAGCATGGCACCCGAAGCATGGAATGAGACCCGAAACATGAAATTAGGCGCATGGAATGACCTATGGCTATGCAACGCATGCATTATTTGAACATGAAGTGTGAAGACAAAATCAAGACAGCCCCAAAAAAAGCATATTTATAGTTTTAAGCAAGGCCAAACAGTGAACACAAATGGGGCTAAGCTAGCATGCAAAAATGGCCCCGAAAGCGAGATAATGAAGAAAGTAGCAGCTGCTGACCTCAAACAGAGAAGGGCCCTTCTACAATGTTGAAGAGGGGCCCAAAATATGGTATTTTACAGTGTACAACAAGCCACAAAAACAAACACAAGTATGGCTAAGCTCTCATGCAAGAAATGGGCCAAAAGAGGGACAAAGAAGCAAGTGATGGTTGCTGGCCTCAAACACAGACGGGCCCTTCAACAATGTTAAAGAGGGGCCCAAAAATATGGCATTTTACAGTTGATGACCAGACCCAAAACAGTGCACAAGCATGCTTAAAATATTATGCAAAATAAGGCCTAAAAAAGAGGTTTAAACACAAAGTACAAAAAGGATGCCTGAAACAGTAAAAGACCCTTAATGAAACATGAAGAGGGGGTCAAAATAATGCCATTTATAGTTCATACCACAGCCCAAAAACAGAAGCACAAGAGGCTAACAAATCATGCAAAAATAAGGCCAAAAGAGGGATATAAAGGCAAGTGGCAAATGGAAGTCTCAAACAGTGATGAGCCCTTCAACAATGTTGAAGAAGGGCTCAAAATAAGCCACTTTACATTTTATGACAGAGCTCAAAACAGTTTATACATAGGCCAAAAATACTACACAAGAAATAGGCATACAAGAGAGGTAAAGAAGTAAGTGCAAAAAGGAAGCCTCAAACAGTGAGAGGCCCTTAAACAAACATGAAAAAGAGATCAAAAAATGCTATTTTCAGTTAGGGTCGGAGCCCAAAAGTGTAAGCAAGAATGGCTAAGAAAGCATGCAAAAATGAACTCAAAAGAGGGAAAAAAATGACTCACCCTTGTAGACCAATCTTTGACAACCTCTTGGCACAAGAAATGGTGCTCTTCAGCTCTGGAAAGCAGCTCCAAGTGGCTGGAATGGAGGTGGTGGTGTGGTGCTAGGTGGTGGTGTAGAAATGGTGTAGGAACTTAAGGGTTTTGAGGGTTAGGATGTAGAGAGGGAGAGATGCAACATATGAGGCTCAAAGCAAAAATTTCTAACCCCTAAACACAGCTGGGAGGGCTGTTTATATAGGAAAAAGAGGGGGAGAAAATGGGGGGGGAAAACAATTCAAGTTTCCCCCCAAAAAGTTGGCCCCCCGGATACAAAATCTGGGGGGAAAATGAGGGTGTATCTACACTGTAGTTGTTGTAAGGATCATGGCCGGCTGGTTATTAAGGCTGCAGGTGGCCGGCCGGCCCTCCCCATGGCCGGTCGGCCAAGGGTCAAAAGGTTCAAGTGAGATTAGTGGCCGGCCATGCCAAAAAGCTGGCCTCCCATGTGTGCACAACACAACCATGTGGTCAAAAATCTGGAGAAAGTGAACCAGGAGAGAGAAAATGCCACTTTTAGGAGGGGTTCAAAAGGGTCACACACAATTACTGGCCGGCCATGTGATATTGGTGGCCTCCCAGGTGTCTACAACACAAATATGTGGTTTAGGGCAAGAAAAAGTGGCCTTAGGGTGGTCAACATTGGCTCTGAAGTGAGAAAAACGGGCGGCGGAGGGTGATGAAGGAATAAAACTGGTTGTCAGAACAATTACTAGCCTCCCACCCCTCTACGACCTTTCTAACAATGAAACAAAGGTCCCCGCCAAAAATGAACCAAAACCGATGCAAAATGAAGGTTCGGGGCCCAAAACGCGCAGCCCGGGGCCCCGAAAACGGACTGTTAGGCACCGGAAGTGGTGTTCGACCAGGAAGTTGATCTCTCGGACCACAGTGTCCCTCAAAAGGGAGGAAATAAGGTGCATGCCAAAAATCGGAGCAAACGAAGGTGGTTAAGCGGTCCCGAACCGGGGCACACGGCCAACGGCTCCGAAAAACTAGAAACCGGGCTCCAAACGGGCAAAATGGCCTACGACCACGAAACATAGCCTACGGCCACTGAGAGATGGTCTACAAGACCTCTCCCTCCCTTCTGGAAGAGAAACAGAGAAAACCGAGCCTAGTTCGCAAACCAAAGCAAGGCATGAAAGAGTCCGGAAGTCCGGAGGCAAGGCTCGCAGTCGAGACTCTGAAACCTCTGAACGAGCACGATATGCAACATCACCAAGCGCTCAATCGGTGACGTCTGAGTCTTAAGGTCGGTCAAAAATGGGGTGTCTACACAATCAAACAGATCGGCTTTCTTACAACCAAATTAGAAAAGGAGAAGGGGAGAGCAGCTGAGGCCTCTCTCCGAGCCGAGTCTGAGGCCGCGAAAGCAGCGGAAGAGAGAGCTAGGGCGGATGCAGAAGCAAATGAGGCCAGGACTGCTGTCGCAATGAAAATGGCCGCTGAGGAAAAGACAAAAGCGAATGAAGAGGCGCTCAGACTAGCCAACGAAATGATTGCAAAGCTGGAGGCCGACTTGGAAGAGTCTAGGGGGCCGAAGGCGAACGCCGTGTCTGCACTTTCCGAGTCATTCCAGGCTGGCAAGAATGCGGCTTTGGCGGACTACGTCGAAGAAGTGCCAAAATTTCAAAATAGGGGGTTCAAACACGGCTGGCTCAAGGCCTTGGCTGCCACTAACGTGACATCGGAACAACCAATTCCGTACGAGTAGGTAGACATTGAGCCGTTGGAGTCTGACCCCGAAGATACCGAAGACAGTTGAATATTTTCCATTTTGCTTTGGGTATTAAGTGTATGTAGATTTTGCTGTATGTATTAGGTTTTTGTTTTTGATTGTTCATTTTTGTGAGAAGCTAATATAGGTAGTTTTCATTTGTAAAATGAATTCTATTTGTGCTCAATTTACGAATGAAAATTATTTTTGCTATTTGCGCGCAACTTATGAAGGGAAATTATTTTTGCCTTTTGTGCTCAATGAATGTGCTTGTTAGCAGCCAAGTAAGATGTAAAATCACGAAATGAATGAAACAAGCTGCCAAATTAAAAATAATTGTAAAGTGCTGCAGCTTAGCCGAATATATTAGTGAATATGCCCTTGCCGCAGCAGGTTAATGAACCAGTCGGACTAATGAACCAAGGCAGACTGAAAACGGCAGTTCAATAATTTGGTGAGGCATAATGGAAATTCGGCTAAGCTCTGATAGTTATGCCAAATGGATTAATTAATCTGCCCTTGCCCCAGTAAGTTAATGAACCAAGACAGACTGAAAATTGTAGTTCAATAATTTGTTGGGGCACAACGGAAATTCAGCTAAGCTCTGATAGTTATGCCGAATGGATTGATTAATCTGCCCTTGCCCCAGTAAGTCAATGAACCAAGACAGACTGAAAACGGCAGTTTAGGAATTTGCTGGGGCACAACGGAAATTCGGCTGAGCTCTGATAGTTATGCCGAATGGATTGATTAATCTGCCCTTGCCCCAGGAAGTGAGTGAACCAAGACAGACTAAAAACGGCAGTTCAGTAATTTGCTGGGGCACAACGGAAATTTGGCTGAGCTCTGATAGTTATGCCGCATGGATTGATTAATCTGCCCTTGCCCCAGGAAGTGAGTGAACCAAGACAAACTGAAAATGGTAGTTCAGTAATTTGCTGGGGCACAACGGAAATTTGGCTGAGCTATGATAGTTATGCTGAATGGATTGATTAATCTGCCCTTGCCCCAGTAAGTCAATGAACCAAGACAGACTGAAAACGGCAGTTCAGTAATTTGTTGGGGCACAACCGAAATTTGGCTGAGCGCTGATAGTTATGCCAAATGGATTGATTAATCTGCCCTTGCCCCAATAAGTTAATGAACCAAGACAGACTGAAAACGGCAGTTCAGTAATTTGCTGGGGCACAACGAAAATTTGACTGAGCTCTGATAGTTATGCCGAATGGATTGATTAATCTGCCCTTGCCCCAGCAAGTCAATGAACCAAGATAGACTGAAAATGGCAGTTCAGGAATTTGCTGGGGTACAATGGAAATTTGGCTGAGCTCTGATAGTTATGCCGAATAGATTGATGAATCTGCCCTCGCACCAGCCAGCACTTGAACTGGGACGCCGAAAACAGTTAGTTCGTGGCGTGAGGCTTTTGAAGTTTAGCATTAATGATATCGCCTCGAGGGTGCTGCCCCTGTAAGGAATAAATGGGGTGAGTGCTTCGTGCACGTAGGTCCTATTAATGTGTTCAGAGTTAACAACTCAGTCCAGTCCGTTGAGGAAGGTTCGACAAGTGCGAATGTCAAATAGACTGTTCTTCAACAGCAGAGGAGAGGGGAGGACATTGGCTGAGCAGGAAGGAGAAATGAATCGAAGTAGCGAACTTATGCGCATGGGAAGTAGGACTTTGAAGGAGCGGGAGAGACACCAGTCCCCTCCTCGTCAAAGTAGGTCGCCCAGGAGGGAAAAGCAGCAACGGGGTAGATCCCCTCAACCCCACTCCGGAAGAGAACCCGATGCGACACCGCGCCCATTGAGTTTTGCGGTCTTTGTGGAGAATAGACCAATGTTAGAAGCGGATTCAATCGTTCATAACCCAAATGTGGCAGTCGAGTTCGCTTAATAGATTTTTCCACCTGAAGTCCAGCAGCCGATGGTAGGTCGATAGGAAGTGTTTCAGGAAGGCGTTCATGGGGCGGTGAAGGGGCTGTACACCGCCTATGAAATCAGCATGCGTCTTCGTGTCGCACGGCGGCATATAGAGCAGAGAGATGAACACATTCGAAGCTTAGAAGCTCACGCGGAGAAGGCTGAGCGCGAACTAAGAAATGTCAAGACTGCCGAGTCACAATCGGCAGGCCATCTTAACCCGGTCATGGAGGAAATGGTGACTCAGCGGCTAATAAGTCATGCGATTGCCGATCGAGATACGGCTAGCATGTTTGCAATTGAGACTGCTAAGTCCAAGGCCTATGAAAAAGGCTTTCATGACGACCGGAAGGTCGAGGTAGACAAGACCAAGGAAAAACTTGCCGAGGAGGTCTGCCGATGTGAAAATCGTGGATTTAAGCACGACTAGATCAAGGCACTTCAGGCTGCGGACGCTCTTTAGGCAGCAGGCGTTGATTCGGCGTCGCCGCTATATCAAGGTCATCATTTTTCCTTTTCGGCCTTCGAAGTCGAGAAGAGTGATGATGAGGGAGATGCCGAATAAAAGTAGACATTGTAATGCTCAAACGCAGATTGAGTGTAAATTATGTATTTATTGGTTAATCTAATAAAACATTCTATTTTGAATGTTTGCATGTTTCAACTTATGTTTATACACTTTGCCCCAGTCGATCAATTTAATGAAACATTTCATCTTGAATGCTTGCATGTTTTAACTTATATTTATACATTTTGTGCCAATCGATGAATTTAATGGAACATTTCACTTTGAATGCTTGCATGTTTCAATTTTTGCCGTGTATCGTGAGATCCACGAAGGGCGCTCCGAATCTGGAGTCTTTATTCGGCCCAAACGTGACCTGCACGGATAGGGCTTCGAATTCAGAGGCTTTTTTATCTTGGCCAATCGTGAGATTCACGAAGAGCGCTCCGAATTCGGAATCTTTATTCAGCCCAAACATGACCTGCACGGATGGGGCTTCGAATTCGGAGGCTTTTTATCTTAGCCAATCGTGAGATCCACGAAAGGCACTCCGAATCCGGAATCTTTATTCGGCCCAAACGTGACTTGCACGGATGGGGCTCCGAATTCGGAGACTTTTTTTTATCTTGGCCAATCGTGAGATCCACAAAAGGCGCTCCGAATCCGAAGGCTTTATTCGGCCCAAACGTGACTTGCACAGATGGGGCTCTAAATTCGGAGACTTTTTTTATCTTGGCCAATCATGAGATCCACGAAGGGCGCTCCGAATCCGGAGGCTTTATTCGGCCCAAACGTGACCTGCACGGATGGGGCTCCGAATTCGGAGACTTTTTTATCTTGGCCAATCGTGAGATCTACGAAGGGCGCTCCGAATCCAGAGGCTTTATTCGGCCCAAACGTAACCTGCACGGATGGGGCTCTGAATTCGGAGACTTTTTTATCCTGGCCAATTGTGAGATCCACGAAGGGCGCTCCGAATCCGAAGGCTTTATTCAGCCCAAACATAACCTGCACGGATGGGGCTCCGAATTCGGAGATTTTTTTATCTTGGCCAATCGTAGATCCACGAAGGACGCTCCAAATCCGGAGGCTTTATTCGGCCCAAACGTGACCTGCGCAGATGGGGCTCTGAATTCAAAGACTTTTTTATCTTGGCCAATTGTGAGATCCATAAAGGGCGCTCTGAATCCGGAGGCTTTATTTGGCAAACTTTTGAACTCAGTTTCATAATGAGAAAATAGGAAACTTTGCATTGCAAAAGCGAAATGTGTACATGGTGAATCATTCAAAACAAATATCATGCCCCACAGGTCGGGTTCAATGATAGAATTTACGCAAATGTGAGGAATTCCAAGGGCATGTCAGACTCTTCCCAGACATGTCTTTGAGCCGATATGCCCCTGTTCCCGCGATTGAGTCGATCTGATAAGGGCCATCCTAGTTAGGACCCAATTTTCCATCAGCCGAATTCCTGGCAGCTGGAAGCAGTTTCTTCAGGACCAATTTGCCTGGTATATAGTGGCGTAACTAAACACGCTGATTATACGAGTTAGCGATCTGCTGCTGGTACCATGCCATGGACGCAAGAGCATAGTCTCTTTGTTCTTCAATCAAAGTTAAATCCAAGGCCAACATCATGTCGTTTCGGTCCATATCAAAAACTTTTGATTTCAAGGTTGGGAGGCCGATCTCCAAGGGGATGATTGCTTGATTTCCGAAGCACAAAGCGAATGGCGTTTCCCCAGTGGACCGTCTCAGCGTAGTGCGATGTGCCCACAATACACTCGGCAATTCTTCGACCCATCTGCCTTTAGCTTTCTCCAGCCTCTTCTTGATGCCGTGCAAAATGGCTTTGTTGGAGGCTTCAGCTTGGCCATTACTCTATGGATAAGCCGGGGTGGAGAAATAGGGCCGAATACCATACTTGTTGCATAATTTTCGGTAGACACCACAATCAAACTGGGTGCCGTTATCTGAAATAAGTGCTCTTGGAATGCCGAATCGCGTTATGATATTTCTCCATACAAAACGCTTCATATCAGTATCTCGAATGTGTGTCAGTGGCTCCGCTTCTACCCATTTTATGAAATAATCTGTTGCGACAATCAAAAATCGCTTGTTGCCCGGGGCGGGAGGTAGTGGTCCGACGATGTCAAGTCCCCATTGGGCGAACGGTGAAGGACTGGTTATAGAGCTTAGCTCTTTAGCAGGCAGATGGGTTAAGGGAGAAAACTTATGGCACTATTCACATTTCTTCACGTAACATTCGGCATCAGCTCTCATTGTCGGCCAATAATACCCCTGTGTCACAGCTCGATGGGCCAAAGAGCGCCCACCAGAACGGGCACCACAGCTACCTTCATGTATTTCAGTCAGGAGTCCCTCGACTTTACCCGGATGAACGCATTCTAGGTACGGGCAAGAAAGGGATTTTTTGTAAAGTTTTCCTTGCAGATCCAAATAGTATCACAAGGCTTTGTTTCACAGCTTGTGTGCTTTTTTCTTAGCCGACGGGAGCTGTTTGAAAGATAGGAATGCAGCAATGGAGTCCATCTAACTCAACTCTGACTCTATGACATTGATCTGGACTTCCTCTGAAGGGCCAATGCTCAGCTTAGGGATGAAACCCACTTCAATTGTCCGTTTAATCTCTGAGTTAATGGCGGAGGCTAGGCAAGCCAGGGCGTCTGCATGTGTGTTCTGATCACGGGTTATTTGGTTCAATTCATGATGGTCAAATTTTGCCAGCAAGGAATTTACCGTTTTCATGTAAGCGGCCATACGGTCGTTTTTGGCCGCGTACTCCCCCTTTAGCTGATTGATCACCAGTCTTGAATCGCAAAATATAAGCAAACGCCGAGCACCCAGGAGATGTGCATTCCCCAAGCTGGTTAGCAGGGCCTCGTATTCGGCCTCATTATTCGATGCTTTGAAGCCGAGTTTGACAGCCTGCTCGATTCTTGCCCCGTCGGGAGCCATGATCACTACTCCGGCCCCGCTGCTGCGTTGATTGGATGATCCATCACAGTACAACTGCCAAATGTCCCCAACATAAATTCTCTAGTTCGGCTTAGGTTGAATTTCATCAGACTTGAAGTCGGCAAGACCCCAATGAATTCGGCCACAAAGTCAACAAGCACTTGCCCCTTGATTGAGGTTCAAGGCAGAAACTGAATATCATACTGGCCGAGTTCAAGAGCCCACTTTGAAATGCGCCTTGATGCTTCCGCACTACGGAGTGCTGACCAGAGGGGTTGGTCCGTTAGTACCCCGATGGTATGCCCCTGAAAGTAATGCATCAGCTTTCTTACTGCCATGACGAGGGCTAGGATGAGTTTTTCCAACGAAAGGTAACGTGTTTCGACGTCAACCATTGCCTTGCTCACATAATACACTTGCTGCTGCTCCCCAAGCTCTTCTTTTAACAGTACGGCGCTGACGGCCCGGTCGAAAACTGCCAGGTATAAAATGAGCGGGTCACCTGCCGAAGGTGTTGTCAAGAGTGGAGCTAATCGGAGGTAGGTCTTCAGGCCGTTGAAAGCAGCTTCGCACTCGGAGGTCCATTCAAAAGCCTTACCCTGTCGTAGAGTATGAAAGAATTGTCGGTAGCAATCTATGGAACGACTGATGAACCTGTTGAGTGCGGCGGCCATCCCCATCAACTTTTGAACCTCCTTCACCGATCAAGGGGAGCCGAGTTCCAAGATTACTGTGATTTGCCTCGAGTTGGCTTCGATTCCTCGGTGGTTGACAATGTAGTCAAGGAATTTGCCGGATCCGATCCCAAATGCACACTTGGAAACATTTAGCTTCATTTTGTACTTGCGTAAAATGCCGAATGTTTCTTTCAGATCGGCCAGATGAGTTTGCTCTTCTTTAGACTTGACCACCATATCATCAATGTACACTTCCATAGTACAGCCGAGTTGCTCCTTGAACATGGCAGTGACTAGTCTTTGGTAAGTTGCCCCTGCATTCTTCAGCCCAAAAGGCATAACCTTATAGGAATAGGTTCCTCTTGGGATAAGGAATGCAGTTTTGTCTTGGTCCTCCGGATGCATGGCGATTTGATGGTAGCCTCTGTAGGCATCGAGGAAGCTCATACATTGATGACGTGTCGTGGCGTCTACGAGTTGGTCAATTTTGAGGAGAGGAAAACAATCCTTGGGGTAAGCTTTATTTAAATCTGTGAAGTCCACACAGACACGTCAAGTCCCATTTTTCTTCTTTACCACCACAATATTGGACAGCCATGTAGGATAGGTCACTTCCCGGATTACCCCGGCTCAAGCAACCAGTCAACTTCTTCAACAACAGCAGCAGTGTGTTCTGTGGTTGACCGCCAGCTTCTCTGAATGATTGGCTTACATTTGGGGTCAACATTTAAATGGTGCTCAGAAACAGATGGATCTACCCCTGGCATATCATACGGCGACCATGTGAGTACATCAAGGTTACCGAGCAAGAAGGTAATTAGCTGTTGCCTGTCAGTTTTATTCAAAGAGGCACCGACCATGAAGAACCTGTCAGGATCCCCGTCAATTTCAACTCAGTCCAGGACGTCCATGGCCTTTTCACTTAGGAGCCGCCCAACATCGTCGAGGCTTTCGCGATCCGGCACCTCAATAGAGTTTACCTCCAACTCTCTTGGTGTCTTTGTGGCGAGAAGATAGCATGCTTGTGCCAATTTTTGGGAACCACAGATTTGTTCAATGCCACGTTCAATCGGGAAGCGGAGCAATTGATGATAGGTGCTTGGCACGGCATGCATGGCATGCAGCCAAGTTCGTCCCATGATAAGATTGTACGGCGAAGGCAGCTTGACAACCAAGAATTCCACATCTACTGTTCGGGAGCCCGCTCGAACTGGTAGTGTGATTTTGCGTGACGGTTATTCTGGATTAGCGTTGAAGCCAAACAGTGGATAAGGAGCTGGAGACAAGTCCGACTCAGTGAACCCGAGTTTAATGAAGGCCTTGTAATACATAACCTCAAAAGTACTCCCCTGGTCTATAAGAACGCGTTCAACGGTGAATCGATTTACGCATAGTTCGATGACCAATGGATCATTGTGGGGGAATGTTACACTAATCAAATCAGAATCATCGAAGGTAATACTCGGAGCTTTACAGGGCCGTTTTGGTGGTGTAATTTGCTTTTTGGGGCCAGGATGGGACTGAATTGAATGTACAGCAGGGGCTGTCGGCAGGCTGTATATCATATGGATTACCCCGAGCAGAGGTGAATCCTGCCGTAGGGCGACTGTTTTGGTTGAGTTGTTCTTTTAGACATGTTACTGGAGCTGATCGTCTTGTACCAACTCCTCAAGGTAGTCTTTCAAAGCATAGCAACTGTCGGTATCATGACCGTCATCTTTGTGATATTCGCACCGCCTATCCCGTCTCCTTGTGTCAGGAGGTCCCACCATCTTGGGCGGCCACTTGAAGAACGACAGATGTTGAATTTTAGTCATAACCGTGCTGATCGGCTCTGACAACTCCATATATTTCCTGTACGCGTGCCTTGTACGCCTGTTATCCACTTGAAGTTGTTCATTAGATCGGTGGGAGCATTGGTCATTTGATCGACAGGAATTTCTCTTGTCTCGTTTAGCCCGACCTCGTGGTTCAGGGCTCCGTGATGGTATAGAACTTATTGGCTGAATGATTTCAGATGGGGCCGTCTTGATGGCCTGGCGCCCGGCTTTGACCCGCAGTGCGTCATCTTCAACTTTGTAATATTCCTCGACTTTCTTCATCAATGACCAGACTATTTTGGGGGGCCTTCTAGTCAAGGAACTGCGGAGGGCACTATCAGGATGCAACCCCATTTTAAAGGCGATGATGGCCATACAGTCATTGCAGGCGTCATCCACAAGATTAAAGCATTCCCAATAGTGTGCCAAATACGCTCGTAAGGTTTCCTCTGGCTGGATTTGCATTGCCCAGAGAGAATCGGCCTGCTTCGGCTGGACCTCATTGGTGATGAACCTTGCCCTGAAGGATTTTTGGAGTTAATGGAAGCTCTTAATCAATATCGGTTCCAATTTATAATACCATCTGACGGCCAACAGTCCCAAACTGCTCAGAAATATTCAGCACATGAGGGCCTCGTCGTCCGCATGCAACGTCATAGCTTGCTTGTAATGGCAGATGTGATCAGTGGGGTCTAATTTCCCGTCGTACAGGGTGAACGATGGGGCTTTAAACTTTTTGGGTAGTACTGCCTTTGCGATCCATCGCACAAATGGATTATGCTGGTCCTCTTCGCCTAAACCATTTCGCCTTCGCTGATGGCGTGCACGCGGACTCTCTTCGGAGGAACTGGTGGCTTCGACTCGTCCCTTGTTTTTTTGGTTCTGGGGATAATGAGTCAAAATCACTGTCACTTTCTTGTCTTCGAACTTGAGGTCGTCGACCATCTTCTCTCGGAGGTCGTCCAGGATCTTGGCGTGCAGCTTGCTTGGATTTTGTTACTTCCAAGGCCAAATCCTGACGGAGGCGCTCATTCTCAGCGATCACGTTTTCCAGCCTATATTCGTTTTGCTTCGCCTGTTCCATGATCGCTTGCATTGTCTCGTGTGCTAAAGTTGAGGGTGAGGTCTGGGCAAGTGAGTCAAAGTTCAAAGCACGTCTTGTGGCGATATTCTCTGGTCCCAGCATGTTTATTGGAGTGAGGTCATCTCTCTGTGTGGTTTCGTCAGTGACTATCGAAGGATCTTCCGTTACGCCCACCATGGATATAGTTGAGTATTGCCACAGATGGCGCCAATTGTGGGGATAGTAGTTCGGAAATGCTCTTTGGATCTTGTGGGATGCTCGTGATCCTCAGCTAGCCACCTGAAAAGGAATGAACACTTCGGTCGGGAGTGCCGGAATTAGCACTCCGACGAATATGTCAGTATATACTCTCTTGGTTGCTTGGGTTTTAAGTTAAGCATACTAGTTCTCACATACCTTTCTTTGGTTGTTGCTCTTCTATTTATATACACTCCCAGTCCTCAGGATGGGGCCCACTACTAATCCGTCGTGTGATTGCTCACTCGGCCCTTCTTTCGTCGTATTCCAACTTCCAATCGGCCCCTCGTTCAGCTGGCTTTGTGGCCGGCTAAGATATTCGGCATCTAGAACGTACAAGCCGGGGGCGAGTATAACATGTACCGATTATCTAAATGTGTACTCGGCCTATCTGCGTCCACTTTTATTCGGCTCCCACAAAATCCATGTCCAAATGCAAAGTCAAGCCAATCAAATTTGAATCCTTGCACAAAACTCATATAAAATATCTCAAACAAGAATGAGTGGTTATGAAAACTGAAAAATAGTTCACTGAAGTCATCCATGCAGTTAATATGTTTTAAAAGATTTTTCGTATTCCTCCTCACATTTATTTACAAATCCATGTCCAAATCCAAAGTCAAGCCAATCAAATTTGAATCCTTCCACAAAACTCATATAAAATATCTCAAACAAGGATGAGTGTTTATGAAAACTGAAAAATAGTTCACTAAAGTCATCCATGCAGTTAATATGTTTTAAAAGATTTTTCATATTCCTCCTCCCATTTATTTACAAATCCATGTCAAAATCCAAAGACAAGTCAATCAAATTTGAATCCTTTCACAAAACTCATATAAAATATCTCAAACAAGGATGAGTGGTTATGAAAACTGAAAAATAGTTCACTAAAGTCATCCATGCAATAAATATGTTTTAAAATATTTTTCGTATTCCTTCTCACATTTGTTTACAAATCCATGTCCAAATCCAAAGTCAAGTCAATCAAATTTGAATCCTTCCACAAAACTCATACTATAAAATATATCAAACAAGGATGAGTGGTTATGAAAACTAAAAAATAGTTCACTAAAGTCATCCATGCAGTTAATATGTTTTAAAAGATTTTTCGTATTCCTCCTCAAATTTATTTACAAATCCATGTCCAAATCGAAAGTCAAGTCAATCAAATTTGAATCCTTCCACAAAACTCATACAAAATATCTCAAACAAGGATGAGTGGTTATGAAAATTGAAAAATAGTTCACTAAAGTTATCCATGCAGTTAATATGTATTACATCAATCACTTAAATGATCAGATTTGAACATGAAATGCACAAAAATTTGTTGTTAGAATAATACTCGTGAGGGTTAACTCCTCTATCATTGTTGTTGGAGTATTTACTAAAATAAATAAATAATTATAGACCGTGGTGGAACTAAGAAATTAAATTAGAGGGGCCACTTATTAATTACAACATTGAAGATTTTTACAAAAATATTTCACATAAATTTTTATGATTGACATCAAGAAAGATAAAAGAAAAAAAATAAATAAATAATGTTATTTGTAACTAGTGTATAATAGACAATATATAAAAAATAAAAAATAAAAAAAGTCATGGATATAAATTTTAAAATAAATTTTATAATGATAATGTAATTTTTTATACAAAATATGAGTAAAAAATTAATATAATAGTAATACTATGTCATGTGATATCACTAACCAATAGTAAAGAAACACATAGAGGATGAACCCCACATGTCAGAATGTAACTAACAATTCTTTTTTTTTATCAACACAAAAACTTTATTGATGAGAGAAAACCTTACAGGAAGGAAGAAATGCATCAATCAAAGAGGAAGAGAGGTGAGAGGGGGGGATGATGCAAAGGCCATCATAGTGAAACCGCCTAATCCCAACTAGGTTGGCACTAAGTAGCCCACACAAACATATGACAGCACCAGCCATGAATTTGTTGGTGAGGATCCAACAGATACAGAGACAACACTATAACAGATGCAAATACAACAGATACACTGACAGTAACAGATACAAATGCAACTCAGCTAGTAGCCTAGACACAAATACAACAGAGCTAGCAGGACAGTCCAAAAGAGACTTTCATCCAACTGCAGCAGGTGTTGCCCAATCAACAAAACAGCAAAAGAACAATTATATCAGCAGACCAAACTCACCAATCGGTGGCAGACCGAGGTACCAAACCAGCTAATATCTCTCAATTGCAGTCCTGAATCTGATCCAAGAAACTGAAAAAATAGAGAAGCAGGAAAAACAAGAGACTAAACAAAACACAACCAAGGCATAACAGTTCTATACACCCAGGGTAAAATAGCTTCAATCTAGTAGCACCCAGAATATAACCAGCATCAATCTATCAACAACTTACTCACAGCTTCTACATCTAGCAGCAACTCTGAAGCTGCAACTGACAGACAATACACCTTAATTCTGCAGTAGCAACTAGATTGACTCCTATCTATACACAAAAGCATACCTGCTTCAGATTAGATACTATGTCATGAACTGAATACTTTAACTCTTTCAAATTAGATTTTGCCTATAAAGTAACTCTAACCTTCACCAACTCAGTCAAATCTGCGAAGTCTGGCTTTGCCTCCTTAAACACACACTCATTCCTAAGTTTCCACATAGACCACAACATTGCTAAAGGAACTACTTGTGAGTTAACCCATGTGGATAGAGGTAGCCACCATTGTTGATATTGGTTGGCATAAATGTAGAAAAGCCACCGAATGTTGACACTGGTGAGAGAGGAGTTAGGGAGACAAGGCGTCATAGGGAGGTGGCAAGCCATATCTTCACATGGGAGAGGTATGGGTTGTTATCTTCAATTCCTTCTATATATTTAGGTTAACTTGCAAGAAGAAAAATATGCAACAAAAGAAGAACACAAGTGATATACAAGAGAGTGTATATATATTTGTGAGAGTGAGAGAAAACTAGAGAGTGTAAGGCAGTAGAGAGTGTGTAAGTTGAGTGAGAGTGTATCATCCTCTATGTAATCTCTATTTGTTTTAGTGGAAATCTCCGGTTCTCTCCTTGGACATAGGCATTAAGGCCGAACCACGTAAATCTTGTGTCAATTATTGTGTGTTTAATTTCTGGTAGTTCAAGAAGGTTGCCTTAAAGCACAACAATTAGTATCAGAGCTAAGGTTAAGCAAAGAGGCAAAACAGAGGCTCAGATGCTCTGTTTTTTCGAGACTGCCAGAAATCAAGTTGCTCTAAATTCACTTTTGAGCATACCTGGAGGAAGGTCTCGACGAGAGGAGTTCAGATCTAGAAAGAATAGACAAAACGGAGGTCGGGGTGGCCAACACGCGCTGGTCAAAGTTTGGCGCGTAAAGTTAACTCTGAACCAGAGTCCCACTCACGGCTAGAGGTTGAAGATGACCCTGTTGTAGCCAATACAGATACTTTAACTATTTATCTGGGGAAATAGTACCACAAGGATGAGTTTGGCTCAGTGGTCAAGGCTTGTGGGCTTTACTCATTAGTCTGGAGTTAAAGTCCTACTAACAGCATTTGGAAAATTTTATTTTTGGATATTGATGACATCAGCGCCAACTCACTACCAGGTCATCAGCCAGTCAGTGCCATGTGTCCCAGCCATGTCAGCAAATCTACCACCTCAGCAGAAAGTTTTAAAATTTGCATATTGGCCCTTATAAGTTTGGTAAATTGCAATCTGGTCCCCGAAGTTTTCAAAAATTATAATTTGGTCACGAAATTTTTGGAAATTTTCATTTTGGCCCTTGTAGTTTGTGAAATTACAGTTTGGCCCAGGTGTTTGGAAAATTTACAATTTGGCCCCTAGTTTTGGGGTTATTTTCAGTTTGGCCCCTGAAGAGAAAGAAAGCGTGTTCCTAGCCAAACACGACGTTCCGTTCACAACCGCGAGGTTAGAATAGTCAAATTCTGAACGGTTTTTTTTTTTTTTTAGAAGATCAAAATGGTAGGAAAAGGTGCAAGTTTCATGATAGAACCTTTCAATGGTAATAATGACTTTACTCTGTGGCAGCAAAGGGTAAAAAATATTTTAACGCAGGAGGGCTTGGTGAAAGCTCTCAACAAAAAGTCCAACAAACCAAAAGACATGGGAGATGACAAGTGGGAGGAGCTGAGAGAACTGGCAAACAGTACGATCTAGTTATATATCGAGAACAACACACTCTGAGAAGTCATCAATGAAGAAGATCTGGTAAAGCTATAGGCAAAGTTGGAATTGAGGTACAAGTCAAAGTCCTTGACAAATTGATTGTCTTTAAAGAAACAGTTGCATGCACTTCAAATGATAGAAGGAGCGAACCGTACAGAACATTTGGACGAGTTCAATAGGCTCACAATGGAGTTGGAGTCTATTGGAGTGAAGATCAAGGATGAAGATAAGGCTATTATCTTGCTGGTCTCCTTACGTTCATCATATAAGCATCTCAGGACTACTCTATTGTACGAGAAGGATACTCTTGGACTGGATGAGGAGGTTGCTACGCTTATTTCTCATGAGGCGATGAAGAAAAAGAAAAGTAGCAAGCACCTAGAAGGAAATGCCATAGTTGCATCAGAAAATGATCAAGGCAAAGGCAAGCCCAATGATAGATGGGGTAGATACAAATCAAGAGGGCGTTCACAATCAAGGCTAGGCTATAGGAGAAAGTGCTATTACTGTTATCAGGAGGATCACCTCATCAAAGATTGTGCAAAGCTTAAGAAGGACAAGACAAACAAGGAACAGGCGAGCTCATCAAATGTCGCTACTACAGTAAATGTTAAGGATGAGTATGCATTCACAATTTCGTCGAGTATGACGAAACCTGATTGGATTTTGGATTCCGGGAGTACATACCATATGTGCATGGATAAGAGACTTTTTTCCTCCTACCACGCAAAGGACAGAGGTATTGTCCAGGTGGCTAACAACACTGTGAGTAAAATTGTTGGCATGGGAACAGTAGAACTCCGAATGAAAGATGGAAAAATTTTCATATTGGATTGAGTCCAACACGTGCCGAGACTGAAGAAGAATCTAATTTCCTTAAGTATGCTAGACTTGAAGGGTTATAGCTTCTCATCTAGTAAAGGAAATCTCAAAGTTATCTATGGACATACGGTGATGCTACATGGACGACTACAGGGAAATCTGTACAGGCTTGTAGAAGAGGTTATGATAGATGAAGCTGCTATCACTTATCGGGCAAAAAATACAAGATGCGTACAGGAAGAACATAGGGCTCAACCAAAGTGTACAGGAAAGCATGGAGGCACTCTGAAGGTTCACAAAACGGAGCCATTGCAGTCAATCTTAAAGAAAACTTAGAGCAAAGAGACCAAGACGGCAGAGCACATCCCAAGGAAGAAAAGAGTTTCTTTTGCTCTTGAATTAGAGACACATTGCAATCTCTCCAAGAGTACATAGAAGGGAGAGATGCAATCACAACAAGTTGCAAAGTAGGCTTTACATGGCACCCCAGTGAGGGGTTGCAGGGCACTCTAGGCAGGGGGTGCTATTGTGGATCACCCTATATGGGTAAATGGGGTGATTTGTTGAGTTCACCCATGTAGATAGAGGTAGCCACCATTGTTGACATTGGTTGGCATAAATGTAGAGAAGCATCCAAATGTTGACAATGGTGAGAGAGGAGCTAGGGAGACAAGGCGTCATACGGAGGTGGCAAGCCATACCTTCACATGGAAGAGGTATGGGTTGTTGTCTTCAACTTCCTCTACATATTTGGGTTAACTTGCAAGAGGAAAAATATGCAAGAGAGGAAGAACACAAGTGATATACAAGAGAGTGTATATATCTCTATGAGAATGAGAGAAAAACCAGAAAGTGTAAGGTAGTAAAGAGTGTGTGAGTTGAGTGAGAGTGTCTTATCCTCTATGTAATCTCTATTTGTTTTAGTGGAAATCTTCGATTCTCTCTGTGGATGTAGGCATTAAGGCCGAACCACGTAAATCTTGTGTCCATTATTGTGTGTTTAATTTCTGGTAGTTCAAGTGGGTGCCTTAAAGCACAACACTACCTTCCAAATTTTCTCCACCTGAACCTTATATTTTATACCTGACCACCACTATAGGAGTTCCTCCACTAAACCAGGAATGACCTAAAACAAATTCCACCATTTCACAATATCATACCAAACTCTCCATATCAAATGACAATGTAGTAACACATGATTCATAGTCACCTCTTCAAATTTGCAAAACACGCAGAGTGTATTAGCATTGGGATTCAGCATTCCTATCCTGAGCAACAGATCTGAGGATTTGATCCTACCCCACCAAGCTAGCCAACTCAAAAATTGCACTTTGGGAAGAGCAATATTCCTCAAAATACTCCTTGTAATTGATTTTTCTAGTCCTTTGAATGATTCCAATCTTTTCCACACTGATGCCATAGTAAAAGACCCAAAAGAGTGGGCTAACCTAGAACAAGAATCTTCAACCACTGCATTTAGATTAGGTGCATTATACATCAAATCATTCAACTTGGACACTTCCTCTTCTTCCCAAGCTAAAATGGGCCTTGTAAAAGCAAGCTTCCAGTCCCAACCCTCTCATTTCTTATGGAAAAAATACAGCAGTGAACAACCTTTCTCAGTTGACAATGAAAACAATCTGGGAAAGACTTCACTAAGGCTTAGATTATTAAACCATCTATCAACCCAAAACTGAATCCTTTTACCATTACCCGCAACTGTTTTAACATTATGGAAATAGAATTCACTCAAAGTAGGATTAGTTAAATTCATTGATAATACATCTTGCCACAGAATAGACATCAAACTTGAATCCACTGGTAACAGACTCCATCTATATAACGCCACCAAAATAATGTAATATCCAACTCATGAACCGAAGAATAACAAAATAAAATATTTTCATTCATCAGAGTTTATATTTCAAAAGATACCACATACAATATACATTCATAAATATACATCCTAAATCCATAACATGTAGTACCAGTTAATGATCAACAAAATAAGTAACCTATGGGCTTACATCTTTCCAATACATTGCTTGGTTACAACAAAAGAGAGAGTCATGAGCTCTGTACATATAAAGCCCTCGGCTTGAATAAACATTTAAGCACAAAATAACAAAATAGAGCCTCTAGCTCCTAGGTCCTCCCAAGTTATGTCCTTGGAGGAAACATGTCACCGGTACCTGAAGATGGTTTCCCAAGAAGGGTGAGCCAAAGCCCAGTAGAAACAATCTATCACAATATATGAGGTTTAACGAAGATATAAGTATCAAGTGTATATTCAATATTCATGACAAAACACACATTCTACACATAACCAGATAGTACCAATACTCATATCTCAATCCCTTCCCATCTATTCATTTCAAGTTAATTCATTTCATTTCAATTCATGGGTCAAGTTTATAATTTTCCAAATAACCCATTTGAGACTACAACTCAATGGTTCCCAAATCAACACAATCGTCATACAAGCACTTCAATCTTGCCATTTAACAAAAATTTCGTCCTTGGGATCGGCACCCATGTATACACAAGATTTCGAGACTTTCACCTGGACAGTCCAGCCAACTTAATTTCAATGGAGTCCATCCTCTATCTCCCCCCAAAACATGGAGTACATCCCCTTTCTCCTCCCAAAACATTATACATATACAATGTATTTAAAGGTACCATCATATTCAATGACTATCAATTATACATATTCAATGCCTTAACATACCGTCATATTCAATGATACAGCTAAATGATTAGTTTCAATTTACCTAATCCTCATGCAATTTTTACAACAATCATAGCTATCCTCCACCGATAGCCCAATACAGATATTTCTAAACAGATATTCAATCTCAAGATAGATAATTTATTTAAAATTTCCAAAGATGAGACGTATCATCCACTCAATCCCACTATGTGTTTCAATACTCGTCTAATTTCATGTTTACAACACCAATTTCATTTATTTATGCCAAATAAATATCATAACCATTTTAGGGCAAACTCCCTTCTTTTCCCAAGTTTCAACCATGCACCAAAATTAACAATTTTGACACTATACAACATCATTATCAAACCCCACAATCATTTTCCTCTCATTCACCAAAAACCCCTCTTTCTATCTTACACCCAAACCCTAGGTTTGTTCACATTATCCCTAAATCCCACCATTATTACACAACGACACATAACCAAGTTAAAAACTATATTAGTGTAGAAAAAATCCCTATCTCAAGAAGAGAAGACCAAGCAAAGCAAAGTGGAACCCTCAACAACACCGAAACCAAGTTCCAATCGGATCAAAATGAAGCTCTTGGAATGCTCTAACTTTTTCCCAAAGACACTAGGATAGAGAACCCAAAGGATCTAGGTCAAAATGTAGAGAGAGAGAGAGAGAGAGAGAGAGTTTTAAAGAGAGAGAGTCAAGATCTAGGTTTTTGGAAAGTTTTAGAGAGAGAGAAGAATGAAAAAGTGATATAAAATGTCATTTTCGCGATCTGATATACGCACAGTCTGCTTGAGTAGAAGAGTTGACACTCGAGCGTTAGACACAAAAATTTGTTTCGCTCGAGCACAAGAAGTCCTGCTTGAGCACAGAATACACACCTCCAGTACTTTTGCAAACAACAGACAAATCGCTTGAGCGCAAGAAGGGCCGCTCAAGCGCCCACCCGCTCGAGCGTAGGAAACGCCGCTCGAGCATGGAAAACACCTCTCTAGTACTTTTGCAAACGTGCAAAGTACTGAGAGTTTGCAAATCCCACTCGAGCACAAAAAGGGCCACTCGAGCGGAGAACCAAAATTCTAAGCAACGCAAGGTTTGAAAACCAAGCAACCAACCTATTCCAAACACACTTAACACGTCCAAATAACCAAATTTAAGGAGGAATAAAGAGCAAGGACAATGAACCACACATAGAAACCATAAATCCAAGTCCGGACTACCACAAGTGTTGGGTTAAAACTAGGATCGTTATAATCTGCCACCAATTCCTCCATGCTTACTGCATAACACTTGTTTCCACAATGCTTTCTCCTCCCTGCCATACCTTTACCACCACTTTATTAGTGCACAATCATTTACCTCCCTCAAATTCCTAACCCCTAACCCTTCTTGAAACTTACTCAAGCATACCTCCCTCCAACTAACTAGTGTGGTAATAACTAACAATTCAATAAATTTCATATTTTTATTGAGATTAATTATGTTTGCATATCAATAATAATAGAAATCACTAGATTGAAATTTTCATAGATAATAATGACTTATCATAATCTCTTTTTTTTCAATCAAAACAACTATTATTATCATAATTTAAAAAATGTCATTAACATTTCACTCTACATAATATTTTTATTTAAAATATTTTCTTTATGTTTGTAAAAAAAAAAAAAAAAAAAATTCCAAAACCCAGGGGGGCACATGACCCCCTAGACCTTCTTTACCTGCATCCCTGATTACAAGTCAAAATAAGTATAGGCAAGAATCATCACTATGAGAAGATACCAGAATTACGTGGTGCGACAAATTTGCCTATATCCACGGATATTACCAGTCACCACTAGATTAAATATGTATTATATATCACATCTCCAAATATATGAACATACAACAAATCAGACTGAGACGCAGTAATCTCACTCTCTGTAAGGAGATTTAAGCTCTTCACGGTTGCTAAAAACTACCACTCTCCGATGCAACAGAATATCACTTCTTAGCCTATCTCCCCTAGGATACAACAACCGACTTATAGTCGTGTTGACTCAACCAACCCTACAGAAACAAGTGAGTCTAAAACTCCACCACAAAAACACATCTATAGATTACCTAATTATTTTTGTATAAACACAATATAATATATATATACACTCACAATTCTCCATATATATTATAAATGCACACGCTCTAATATACATACATAAACAAATGAAGAGTCCTCGTATTTAAGATAATAATGACTTAAATGACGTTCAACTTTTCACGACATATCATACGATGGCATTTGTGTGTATGCCGTGAAAGAGTTTTTATGACATGCATTGCAAGCCATAAAAATTCAATTTTGTTGTAATGGTGGTGGCGACCCCAGAAGCATAACCAACTTGAAAAGAAAGAAGAACGACCGCTTCGAATATGGTTTTCCAAATTCAAAAGCAATAAATGGGCCAGGTCTAAACTAGAATTGCTACATTTTCCATAAATTTTATCATCATGACACACTTTAATTTTAATAGTTACGCAACAAAATTTAGAAAAACAAATTAATTTGCAAGCACTAACATCACTAAATTCCAACAGTTTAGTCAACAAAATTTAAAACCAATTAATTGACAAATTTATTCTCATAATGATTATATGACATTAATTCAATTATGTCCAGTTTTAGTATTAACAAATAACAATTCAAGATCAAACCTAATTGATAATAAATTATAATAAATTATTTATATATCTTTTTATAACACATTTTGACTAGTTTAATTTGAACATTATTCAAAATCTTATTGAATTCTAAAGGACAACCTAAAATAACAGTTACAATATTAAAAACACTTATTTACTCATGATTAACCTATTCTCATAGTAACTGTGAGAGATATTTGCACCGAATGAGCGGGCCGAGTTATGGCAGTGCGGGATATGGTATTGGGCCTTGTGAGGACCAAAGACTTTGTGCCTGACCAAATTGGACCAACGCGGCTTCCCGGCCCAGTACGTTGGGCCGGGCAGGCCGTTGACCAGAATGTGGAGGTGTGCAGGTGCTCAACCGAGCTATTATTCAGTGCAAATCGATATTCGATTAGATAAGCACTGATGCGTTGGCCCGAGCTACGGACAGTCTAGATTGATGTAGGGCCGAGACGTCTTATGAGATAGCATGATGAGGCTAAGATGCCGAACCACGTGCCCTACGACCAGTCAATTCAGATGGACCGGTTTATTATAGCTCGGCCATTCCAGTCCGTTGTGATGTTTGCTTCTTCCAAGTGATAGCCCAGTTATGTAAGACACCTGGACCAATGGTGAAGAAGGGAAAATCCACTCCTGGTATGCGTCAATACTGTATGGCGGTTTGACAAATACTGTTTGGAGGTTTTGCTCTCTACATATGTAAGGAAGGTAGAGGGAAGCACAGTCGCTTGCCCAGAGAAGGACATCAGAGGTAGTGCGCCCACAATCTCTAAGACTGTATGGCCAGCCTAGAAAAAGAGAAACATGGAGACGTTAGAGGTAAGCAATCTAAGGAATCCCCAACTCTCTTTTCCGATAATGCTCTCTTCATTTTCCTTCTTCTTCTCCAAGTGTGCTGACTTGATCGTCGTAGGGTTTATCCAGTAGCACACCGTCGGGCTGCTCACCATCTTTCTATTCCCAGGTTAAGTGACGTTACATGAAGCTTGGATTTAAAGAGTATAGAGAATTGAGAATATTTCACTCCCGTACAATTGGCGCCGTCTGTGGGAATCCTTTGACAGACAAACCTTTCTCTCCAAGCTTTTTCAACGTTTCCATGGCCAACAACAACGAAACACTGTTGTCCATTGTCGACGGCATCACACCAGAGTCTATCTGAAGGAGAGATGGCCCTCCCGCTATTCTGACCATGGCGGGCCTGGAGGCCTCTTCCAGAGACGCGCGAGACAAACACACGAGGAAAACTGAACATTCGAAGAGTCTTGAGAGACGCCGACGGCGAGAAGAGGCGCTTGCTCAGCGACTGGAGCACAAACTCAGAGACCAGGACGCCCTTATTCAGAAGATGGCGGCTGAAATGGAGACATTGAAGTGCCAAATCAAGGGGAAGGGTGTTGTTGGAGTAGGCGACCACGGTGAGGGCACCCCACTCTGTCGCTCTGACAGTCGTCGCCAACATGGGACGCCCTCTCTCTCTATCACCAGAAGCTACGGAGTTAGCGACTCTGACCCACCGGTGGAGAGATCTTACACGCGCGACAACAGCTACCATCTTTTGTATCCATCGACGACGTCAAGATACTCTTACTCTGCCCATTCGGGGGCCTGAGGGATGTGCTGGAGAAGCGAGCCCGTTGTAGAAAGGCCCAAAGATTGCCGGCGCTGCAAAGGCTGAGTCCCCAAATTCGTTGCAGTGAGGAAGTGGCCATGCCGGCGCCTAGAATGGTGGCTCTAGCACCGATGGACAGAGAGCTAGCAAGACTTACCGCTACCCCACTGTCCCCAAAGATCGAGAGCACACCACTCGCTGTCGGATTCCACCAACCTAAGTTCACGCTGTACGATGGCAAGACGGATTTGTACATGCACGCTAGTCATTACCGACAAGTAATGGCTGGCCATCGGCACAACGACGCCTTGATGTGTCTCATATTCCTAGCAAGTTTGGGAGAACTAGGCCTGAAGTGGTTCGAAAGGCTTCCGACGGGGAGCATCGAGGGGTGGCAACAACTAGTAGAGGCCTTTGTCACCAAGTTCAAGACCAATACTAGAACACCGAAGGAGGTCGACCACCTCCTGAGTGTCAAGATGGAGTCCGAAGGTTCTTTGAAGGCATACAATGCTAAGTATTAGGAAACCTACAATGAGATCCTCGATTGTCCCACCAATCTGGCGTTCGCCTAATACAAGCGAGGTCTTCCAGTCAGGCATAGGCTGTGAGACTCGCTCACGATGCATCAGCCCACAACCATGGAGTCCTTAATGCAATGGATCAACGAGCATATCCGAGTAGAGGATGATGCCGCCACCCGCCACCGCAACTGAGAAGGAAAATCCAGTTGCGGCAGACAAAAGGGTGGCTAGGAAGGTTCACTCGGTAGGGTAGGAGGACAACCACCCTAATAACCGAGCTAGAGACCAATATCGCGATTCAAACCGCAATGATAGAAACAAAAGCCGCGGAAACGACCGAGCTAATGCTCCTTGAAGCGAAGAGGAGAATGCCAAGAGGAAGTTGAAAGCAAGAACTGGCATCACCACTGTCTTTAAGATCCCAATTTATTGCATCCTCAGTGAAATTTGAGGTGAGCCATATGTGCGTTGGCTGGCCAAATTGGGAGACGCTCAGAGGGGCTTCAACTTGAGGTACCACTGCACCTTCCATGAAGAAAGGGGGCACCGAACAGAGGACTGCGTGTCACTCAAACAACACTTGGAGGAGTTGGTTGTAACTAGGCATTTGGATCAGTACATTGACGGGGGTATGAGGGCCGCTCCACAAGGACAAGCCAAGCCAAATGGCCTTGCCATCCTAGATGCGGCACCGCAAGGAGTAATCAATGTCATTCACGAAATCATCAAACCAACGTGGGTTTGCGAGCTAAAGAAGATGATCATGAAGGCCGAGCACATGAGGAAAGTGCTCTCTGTTCAACCTGCCGTGAAGAAAGGGAAGACCGAGATGAAGGACGTCTTAACTTTTTCAAGCAAAGACTTGGAAAGAATACAAACGCCTCATAATGACGCCCTAGTTGTGACTCTTCGCGTCAATGACTTCAACATCAAAAGAATACTGATTGACTAAGGGAGTTCGATCGAGATCATGTACTACAATGCATTCAAACAAATGAGGTTGGAGGATAAAGACCTGCTCCAGCAACATCCCCTTTGGTTGACTTCAACACTCAACCAGAATAGCCGATCAGAAAAATCATATTGCCTGTCAAGGCTGGATCAGTCAAGAAGCAGATGGAATTTTGGGTGCTGAAGGTGCCAGCGACCTACAACTTGATCTAGGAGAGAGGTTGGTTGCACGCCATACAAGCAGTAGCGTCCACTTATCACTAGGGCATGCGCTTTCCTGTACTAGCCGGGCAAGTCGAACAGGTTTGGGGAAACCAAGTGATGGCAAAACAATGCTTTATCGCAGTGAATGGCAGTCGGGCCTCCAAAGGCTTTCTTCAAATGATAGAAAGGCCAGAAGGAAAGGAAGTCCTGGAAGATGTGGGAAGAAAAGCCGAAGTGAAATAGGTTGAAGATTTGGTGGAAGTGCGCGTTGATGAGAATGATCCAAATAAGTTCTTTCTTTTGGAATCATCTCTATCCAGCGCTGAGCGGCTCGATTATGTTAACTTTTTGGTTTCTAACGTTGAGGCCTTTGTGTGGACGCCTTACAATATGTCTGGCATCGACCCTAGCTTCATTTTCCACTAGTTAAATGTCTTTTCGAATGCACAACCTGTCATTCAGAGAACACGGCGCTCGACCTTGCACCATACCGAAGTAGTGGTAGAAGAGGTCAAAAACTTGCTGGAAGCTGGGGTGATAGAAGAAGTGCAATACCGCAGAGGGATCTCTAACACAGTGGTAATGCAGAAGAAGAATGGTAAATGGTAGGTGTGCGTCGATTATAAGACAGTCAACCGCGCATGCCCAAAGGACAACTTCCCCCTCCCAAGAATCAACCAGCTTGTGGATTTAGCCGCTGGCAATCAAAGGTTTAGCTTCCTAGATGCGTATCGCGACTATCACCAAATCGCTATGTACAAACCAAACCGAGAGATCACTTCATTCACCACTCCAAGAGGCTTGTACTGCTACAAGGTCATGCCGTTCAGTCTGAAAAATGCTGGGGCAACTTTTCAGAGGATGGTAACCAAAATGTTTGCTCCTCTTCTTGGCTGCACTATGGAGGCTTACATTAACAACATGGTGGTGAAGAGCAAAGACAAGTCCCAATAACAGAAATGTTTGTCATCCTTAGACATCACAAGCTGCTTTTAAATGCCTCCAAGTGTGCGTTCGGAGTGGGAACCGAAAAATTTCTAGGTTTTTTGGTCACCAACCAAGGAATCGAAGTCGACCCTTCCCAGATCAAGGCAATACAAGAACTGGAGCGGCCAAACTCCATAAAGGACGTACAACATCTCACCAGAATGGCAGCCGCGCTGAACCGATTTATCAGCCGGTCTTCAAATCATTGTAGTTCTTTTTCAAGACTCTGAAAGCCAAGTTTTTCTGGGATGAAGAGTGTGACCACGCACTGGCGGATCTAAAGGTATACCTCTCCTCAGCCCCAATCCCAGTCACACCACGACTGAGTGAAGAGCTGTATCTCTACTTGGCAGTTTCTCAGCACGCCATAAGTGCAATCCTCGTCTGTGCTGAGAGGATCTAGCACCTCTCTATTTTCTACATTAGCATGACACTGCTCTCAGCCAAATTGAGATATCTGCCACTTGAAAAATTGGCTCTGGCTCTCATGATGGCCTCCAAAAAGTTGGTGCACTATTTTCATGCCCACACAATAGTAGTGCTGACACTATTTCTACTCAAAGTGCTCTTTGAAAAAGCAGACTTCACCAGCCGAATTCTGAAGTGGGCCGTGGAATTAGGACAATACGACATCAAGTTCCAGCCGCGCACTACTATCAAAGCTTAAGCCCTTGCCAACTTCGTGGCGGAATTCGCCCCTGGAACACACCCTATTTGCCCTATTGATTTGGCTAGAGTGGACTTGGCGTAGCCCATGGCTCTGATAGCAGACAAAAGTGGTGGGGAAAAAGTGGTAGAATGGAAAGATCAAGCCGGACAAGAAATAGAAGAACCAATCAATTTGCCAAAATACAAGCTGAAGGGAGATGCAGGAAAGGGCCAGACCAAGTCGACCAGTACCTTGGAGTTGAGGAACTCTCAAAACCCCTCCGACTGCTGGAAGCTGTTCATTAGCGATATGTGAAAGCTCTTCATCGATGAGGCCTCCAACAGACATGGCGCCAGGCTAGGAGTCGTGTTGACATCCCCAGATGGGTCGACCATTAAGCATGTGATAACGCTTGGATTCTCAACATCCAATAATGAGGCAGAGTATAAAGCCCTCCTCGTTGGGTTGAAAAGTGCTTTAAGAATGAAGGCATCAGAACTTATGGTATTCAGTGACTCCAAGCTGGTGATCAATCAGGTCTCTGGGGAATATGAGGCCAGGGATGAAAGGATGGCTAAGTATCAAGCGCTGGTACGTGCAAAGATCAAAAAGTTTGTCGCGATAAGAATAGAACAAATTAACCACGAAGAAAACAATGAAGCCGACGAATTGGCCGGCCTAGCATCTATGCAAACGACTTTTCCCAATCCTTTGTTGATACAATTCTTACCCCGATAGAGCATTGAGGAACCAGAGGCACCCGAGGTACTTTGTACGGACTTGGGATCGTCCTGGATGGATCCAATCATCACCTTCCTGAAAGATCGAATTCTGCCCACTGAAAAGAAAAAAGCCAACAAGATAAGGGCCAAGTCAGAGTGATTTTGGCTCTCTCCATCTGGCGCCTTATACAAGAAGTCCTTCACTAGGCCATACCTAAAGTGTGTCCACCCCAGCAAAGTTGAAGCTTTCCTCTTCGAGATTCATGAGAGCATCTGTGGAAGCCATATCGAGGGCAGATCTTTGGCATACCAAGCTATTTCCCAGGGCTATTGGTGGCCGTGTATGCAGGCGGACGCGTAGAAATATGTTTGTAAATGCCAAAAATTTGCTCACCAAATCCACCAGCCGGCCAGAGAGTTGCTTCCCCTTACAAGTCCTTGGCCATTTGTGCTTTATGAGTTGGACATTGTAAGACTGCTTCTAACTGCTTCGGGCAACTGTAAATTTTTCATCGCTGCTACAGACTTCTTCACTAAGTGGGTAGAGGCCGAGCCATTGGCCACCATCAAGGAAAATAATGTAAAGAAGTTTGTTTGGTAGAATGTCATCACTCATTTCGATATCCCAAAAGCCCTCATTTCGAATAATGGCACTCAGTTCGACGGAAAACTCTTTCACGGGTTTTACGAGGAGTTAAAGATAGAATTTTACAACTCTATACCGGCCTACCCTCAATCAAATGGCCAAGCCAAAGCCTCAAACAAAACCATCTTGGATGGGTTGAAGAAGCTACTGGAGAAGTCCAAAGGGAAGTAGGTTGAAGTACTCCCCAATGTGCTCTGGGCATACCGCACTACACCAAGGCACTCAACTGGGGAAACTCCATTTGTCTTGGCTTATGGCATGGAGGCAGTCATACCGTTGGAAATCAGCATGCCAACCATCTGATCCAAAAGTTTGAACCAGACTCAAACAATGAAGCTATAGCCCTGGAACTTGACCTAGCTGCAGAGAAAAGGGAACGAGCATTAATCCACATAGCCGGCTACCAGCAAGAGCTCTCCAAGAAATGCAACAAGACCGTGCATCCTATGCTATTCAAGGTCGGAGATTGGGTCTTGAGGAAAGTAATGGGCAACACAGTGATCCCTGGAGAGGGCAAGTTAGGAGGAAATTGGAAGGGGCCATATAAAATCACTAGCCTTGCAGGCAAAAGGGCATGCCACTTAGAGGACTTAGATGGCAGAGCTATCTCTAGACCATGGAATGCGGCCAACCTCAAGCTATTTTACTTTTGAAATGTGATCTTTTCTACTTCTTTGCTTTTTGCAAGTTGGCCTTTTGGCATTAGATGTAATCTGTGATGTGTAATAGAAGATAGCCCATTCTTTCTCTTATACTATGCGTTTCTGTACAAACATATTACAAGGGTATTAAGCTACTATGAGTGCCAGGGGCAAGTATTCAAAACCGGCCTGACTTTTGCAATACAAGCAGTTTTCCGGTTACGGGCTGAATTTGCTCTTTAAACCGAGCTGATTTCACTCGCCCGCCCAAAGCTGAGCTGACCTTGTTAACAGTTCGTGTTTTGCCCAACTTGTATTGAAGCCGAGTTGATTTTGCTCATTGCATCGAGCTGATTTTGCTCATGGTTGACCAAGCTGATTTTTGCTCGCCGTTGTAGAGCTGATTTTGCTCATTACATCAAACTGACTTGGCTCATGATTTATCGAGCTGATTTTCGCTCACCATTGTAAAGCTGATTTTGCTCATTACATTGAGCTGACTTTGCTCATTAAACCGAGCTGACCTTGCTCACACCGATCAAACAGTTGGTGTTATGTTCAACGAATGTTTTAAATCGAGATGAGTTTGCTCATTAACCCGAGCTAATTTTGCTCGTTAAAGTGTTTTCATCCCCGAGCTGATTTTGCTAGTTAGACCCCTAACCAAGCTTAATTGACTCGCCCACAAGGAAGTTACCCTTCCCAAATTTTGAAAAAGGGTTTTGCATTTGTGAGGGTTTGAAAAGAAATCGGCTCGGCCTAAAAAGATCATTACACTTGGAATGCAACGAGAAGATTTTATCTCTGCTATGTTTAGCCTGATGTATGAAACTAAGCGATAAATATCTCGGCCAAATCAAAGAAAATGATAACAAGGCAAATAAAAATTTGAATACATGGCAAGTGAAACCTTTACCATTTTTCATTAATGAAAAGTGCGGTTACAAAAGAGCGGTTCATAGTCCGGTACACCAAAAAAAAAAAAAAAAAAAAAAAAGACAGACATCAATCCAAATCCACAACATTCTCTTGGTCGGTCATGCCTACCTCAACATCTTTTTCTTCCACGTCGACCACCGTATCCAACTCATGCTCGGGCTCTTGTTGGACTTAGTTTGCTCTTTCTTCAGACACCTCGGGAGCACGATGTTGGTCGGTGTGTTGCACGGGTAAAGAATCCATCGCAGCTGCCAGTTTTGCCTCTTCGATCAGTTTCTGCTACACGGCGCTGGCATAAGCTTGCATGTGGGGCAGAATAAAGGTGGCTGAGGGATTTTTGAATATGTCAATGTCTGTCCCAAGGCCAAGTTTCTCCACGGCAGCTGTCCAGCCGCACTGGAAAAAGATGCCCTTGGTCCCTTCCATTTGTCGTTCATAAGCTTTTTCACCCTCCACATAGCCGCGGTCTTCAGCATCATCGACCTGCTTCTCCAGCTTGGCTTTGTGGGCTTTGCAGAGTTTGCATAGCTCGGAGACGTGTTTGGCCTTGGTCACTTGCAAGGCGTTTTGTTTATCCTCATCCGCCTTAGCCAGTCGCTCTACGAGTCGGTTGCGCTAGGCCACCGCCTCCTCCTGTGCGGTCTTCAACTTTTCCAGTTCGGCCGTTTTTGTTTTATTATCTGCAATGGCCTCACGCAGACTCTTCCAAACAGAAATCATTCATTCATGAGCAAGATAGTTTTTCTGTGCGGCCTGCAGAAGAACAGTAGTTAGTACGGGGAACCGATCAATAACTTGCAGAAAAACAACGAAAATAGAGGGACTTGATTACTTACCAGAACAATTGACTTTGCCTCCGATCGAAGGACTTTCAGATCGGACAGGTTGTCATGCTTCTTCATGTCCGTAGGGAGAAGTAAACCCTTGGTCATGTTAAAGCCGAGCAAATAGTCCTTATTGGCATATACTGAGTCAGCCACCGACACTGCTCAGCCCTTGTATGTTAGTTCAAGTAACCAGATTGGGGGGCAGTTGATTGGATGGATTGCCCAGCAAGAGACGCAGTCTGGTCTCCCTGATCAGACGATGGCAGCTCAGCTGAATCCTCATTGACCAGGCACCACTCAGTTTATGCCAATCTCGGTCTTTTCTTGGAGCGACTAGTAGCTTGCTCACTAGCAAGAGCCAGCACCGGTCTCTTACCTAGCACGCTTGGTGCGTAGAATTGATACCCAGCAGCTTCCGCGGGCTGAGAGTCGCTCGACTCGCCTGTAATCATCGATTTGATAGCGCGGATTTTTGCTATCTCTTGTTCGGTGGTAAGGGGAACTAGTCTGATCGGTGGGAGAGTTGGATCTGGTTCTGGAGAAGAAGTGCGAAGAAAATCGGTGACCCGGCTCTTGCGTGGTACAGTATGTCTGTAACTCGGTTGGAATCCGAGCAGTTTTTGGGCTTCTCTTTCTTTCACCGTATGCCGAAGAGCAACCCTTATAGCCTCTTGGTTAACGTTGGAATAATCATCCGCTAAAAGTTTGTAATCTGCAAAAATAAAAGCAAGTGTTAGATCAGTCAAAACAAATCAAATCTGAAGAATTAAACTGTGTTGTGATGCTCACCAGCTCTCCCAAAATTTTTATGTATGTACTAGCTTGGTATGGGCGCTTCGGTGTCTTCGTAATTCCCAGACACCCACAAGAAGTCATCATCATTCACCTCTTTGTCTGGATTGCCCTCTATGAGCTTTGCTCGGCCTTGTCTAACATTGAGGTACCAGCAGAAGCCGCCTTTATTTTTACTAAGGGTGTATTGGTGAAATATCTCAGCAAGGCCGAGATTCAGGCCCTGTATTTGGTTCTGCTCAGCCACGCCATTTATTATTTTGTACGTATTATTGGAAACTTGGGTGAGACACAACCTAGTCTGCCTCAAAAATTCATAAACCAGGGGTTAGGCTGGGGAAGCGTAAGCCGCCTTCCACAATAGACACGACCCTGAAGGGGCATTTGTCTAGCTCGCCCCAGGGGGTGTCTCCTTTCTTGGCCAACTCCAGGTGGACATCGTCTAGGATGTTGTGCTCTCTACAGAATTCAGCCATTACCCTAGGAGAGCTTACCATAAAATGGTATTTCCCCATCTATCTCGGTTTTATTTGCATAGTGAATTAGTTGGTAGCTCGGTCAAAATTGAGCTGCTTAGATTATTATTTGCTCAGTCTTTGACCTCACCGATGGGATGTTGATAGTTATTAATGAAATACTCCAACTTTGTGCAGATTCGTCGACTGTTACGAAAATCAATTTTTCCCTCAAACCACTCATTCATTTTCAATAAAAACCATTTTTTTTTTCTTGAAATTTAACACTTTAAGGAAGGTTTTGATGTAAAATTTAGCTCAAGGGGATTTTTTTTTTTTTTTGCATTTTTTTTTTTTTTAGAATTTTTGGAAGTTGGCTGAAAATACCGATTATTGGAGCACAAAACTTGAAATAAAAATAGTTGTAAGAAAAGGTGGCAACCATAGGTAATTTTTGACTTCTCTTATGATGAAAACATGATAAATAATATACTAATAACTCATATTTTTAGTTTGAAAGTGTTCCTTTAAAAATGATACATGAAATGGATGAAAATTGATAATTTTGCTTCAACAAAGAAAAAATACAAGATAATCAACAAAGCTCAACCTCTTCTATTTAAACACAACAACTCCATACATAATCATACAAAAACAATATTCTAAGCATCTAATATCATGTATTTAGTAGAGAAAAGAAAAGAACGGGTTGTGTTGTGACGTACTTATTTGCCTACGAATGGTGTATGCAAGTTTTCCCATTTTTTTCTTCCTGCTCCTCCCTAAGCTCACACTTTTTCTCCTCTCTCTCTCTCCCTCTTGTTGAAAATATGTGTGTGTATGTGGTTTTGGGTGTAAAAGTGTTGAGGGAGGTAGTCTATTTATAGAAAAAAAAAATGTGGTGAAAAGTCTAAAGTGCCCTTGGTTCCAATGGAGTGGAGTAGTTTTGGATTTAGTTTGAATATAATGAAATGTAGGATGATTAGGAGGTCTAATTAAGTGTTAAAGCATAATTTAGTTGTGGATTTGTTAAGATTGACCTAGATTGATATAGGGTACAAGACAAACTCCTAAATTCTAGGTACTTTAGTCAATATTCTTCCAAGATTCAAGCAATTTATTCCAAAAAGTACACACCAATACACCTATGTCTATATGGCTGGTCATGTGGGGTTGATTTTGAGAGATTTTTCAATTTAGGTTGGTCCTAGTTCTGCATTATTAAAAATTAGTGCAAGCGTTAGCACAGCAACGAGTGCACGGCCCTCAAAAGCTTTCGCGTACTAAACTTTTACACGGTTTTGGGCGTTAGACCGGTCGTGAAATGTTAGGCCAGTTTTGGGCCAAGTCCTAATTACTTAGCGCTTATCTCAGCTAGATGAGACCCCCAAGTCTCCAGCATGGTGGCTGTCACATGGAAGATCCACAAACTACTTTCGGCTCGACTCAATCCTATTTGAGGATCTAGATTGGGACCTAGCTCGGTTTTTCTCATAAATCAATCTTTTCATCCTAAAATGGAGGCCAAATACAGAAGCTGAGGAAGATGAGGGGCACGATGACCCCATATGCGTTCTGGGTTTCAATTTTGCCTAATTTCTATAGATGCTAATCGATTTTACCCTGTGAGAGGAGCATTGGCAACATATCAACGATCCCAAATGAAGAAGGTAAGTGAAGAACACAAAGAACACGAAAATGGTGATGAAAGTAAGGGGGAGTTACAGATTTGAGTACCAAATCAAGCTCCAATCTACCTCATCCTTCACTGTGATGCTCGATGAGATGGAAAACACTGGGAATGGTGCAAGTGAGAGTGACAACGACGACAACAATGGCGAAGAAGGCTGGGACTCCAAGGGTTTAGGGTTTTGCTTAAGGAAGATGAACAGTGATAAAGGGGGGGCACACCTTTCGTATATATGAATGATGCGAAAGGGCGCCAACCTTTCGAATTTTGGAGATAATGGGACAGCTGTAGGAATGCACGAAACCAGTCAGGGAAGGCCATGTGGCGTTGAAAAGATGGTTTGTCAGTATGGCTGATTGATCGATGACAAGTCTACTGGCGCAATCCTCAATGACCGACCAAATCGGATAGCTCGGTCAGAATAGTATTCCCAATCACTCCCAGCTCGGATGGGATTAAGGGGCAATTGAGAGGGAGATTTGCGCCGAACGAGTGGGCCAAGTTACGGCAGCGTGGGATATGGTGTTGGGCCTTGCGAGGGCCAAAGACTTTGTGCCTGACCGAACTGGACCAACGCGGCTCCCCGGCCTAGTACGTTGGGCTGGGCAGACCGTCAACCAGAATGTGGAGGTGTGCAGGTGCTCAACGGAGCTATGATTCGGCGCAAACCGATATTCGGTTAGATCCGCACTGATGCATTGCGCCGAGCTACGGAGAGTCCGGATTGACGTAGGGCCGAGACGTTTTACGAGATAGCAAGGCAAGGCCGAGATGCCGAACCACGCGCCGTACGACCAGTCAATTCAGATGGACTAGTTTGTTATGGCTCGGCCGTTCCAGACCATTGTGATGTCTGCTTCTTCCAAGTGATAGCCCGTTTGTGTAAGCCACCTGGACCAATGGTAAAGAAGGGAAAATCCACTCTTGGTATGCGTCAATACCATTTGGCGGTTCGACAAATACTGTTTGGAGGTTTTGGTCTCTACACGTGTAAGGAAAGTAGAGGGGAGAACAGTCGCCTGCCCAAAGAAGGACAGCAAAGGTAGTGCGCCCACAATCTCTGAGGCTGCATGGCCAGCCTAGAAAAAGAAAAACATAGAGACGTTAGAGGTAAGCAATCCGAGAAATTCCCAACTCTCTTTTCCGATAGTGCTCTCTTCATTCTCCTTCTTCTTCTCCAAGTGTTCTAACTTGATCATCGTAGAGTTTATTCGGCAGCACACCGCCGGGTAGCTCACCATCTTTCTGTTCCCAGGTTAAACAACGTTACGTGAAGCTTGGATTCAAGGAGTACGGAGAACTGAGAATATTTCACCACCATACAGTAACTATCAAAATTATTCAAAACACCAACAGTTATATAACAAACAAATATATGCATTGTGTTATTCAAATGATCACTGAAAGTAACTCTTCTAATAAGCATTCATTTTATTTCTCTTTATACAAATGCAGCCATACAGCTAAAATAATAACAATTAATTTCGGATGTAAATGCTGATAATAAAGCACAATTTAAATATGTAACTAAAATGTTTAACATCAAATTAGATTTGTAAAGACAAACTAAATCACAAGTTATCTTAATTCATATTCTCTAATAGTCCCACACTTCTTGTTGCGATAACATAATGTTTTTTTTATTTTTTGTTTTTTTAAACTAAATCACAATAGCCGAACATGTTTTCTTTTGAAAACTGAAACGGAATTATAAAATAACAGACATTACAGTCACCTCAAATATGAAGTATAATTTTAGTCCAGACAACTTATAAAATAATAAAAACAACCACACTATTAACACAATCTATAAACTTTTACTTTTAGATGTCTATAAATAACAATATTTCATCATTATCTTCCAGACCATAATACCGGCTAAGGAAAGCATTTATACATTATGCATACATATAGAAGCAAACAAACAAACCATACCCATGTGCCTATATTTGAAATTCTGTACCAAACAATTTAGTCAAAACGTAGAGTACATAGGATATCCTAGTTATGAATATAGAAAATTTTACAGAATAGAAACTTCAAGAATAACAAATGTAAATTCAGATTATAACTATTAATAGGAAATATTGAAGCTAAACTTTTAAAATAAAAAATATATTACCATACTCAAAGTTTTATTAGAAAGCTTAGCAATATTTTGTGAGACTTCTGATTTTCCAAAAACAACATCATGAGTCATCAATTCCAAAACTAAACAAAGGAAAACGCATCACCTATCATACAACAGATTCAATAACACTTAACATTTATCCCCTTATCAATTTTATAAGCATGTCTTTCTAGAAAATCAATACAGATTTATCAACGGCTTTAAATTGTTAGAAAAATGTTGTTTACTAATATAATTTAATTAATAAAATGTTTAAAAGATTTACGATAAATAAAATATGAAAGTAAAAGTAAATTCATATAGAGTAAGAAAGAGTTGGCCTGTGAGATTGAGAGGCGTATAGTCACTATCCTAAATTGTTGCTCGTCCCCACATGAAGGTACAACCGAAGTGCAACGGCTCCAAGATACAACCCAAGTACTCATAGTCTTCCTCATCCGATGTTTACGTCTACCAAGAGGATATGAACGAGTCACAAACCATAGTTGCCCAGAAATACATAAAATAGATAAAGTATTCTTATGTTAAAACTCAATATCTCACATACATGTGTCTTCTTATGTTTCTTGTGTGTGTCCTTCATTTATGGGAAACATAGGATTATATAGGTGAAAATCTTCTAAGAATTAACACATAACAATTTATCATAATATAATTGCAATAATAATAATATCTTTGTAACTGAAATGTTTAAAACTAATATTGATGTTAATAACCATCAAAATTAAATAGAAATAATTAATTTTATTTTTATTAAAATTCCAACACTTTCCACACCAGCCTATCCTGGGCATAACGAGGAGCAGACTGGAGCAGATGAATGAGAGTAGAATGGTCATCAGTTTCCCAGGCATACAATTGTCTTCTAAAGCAAAACACCCACCCTTCTAAATTGGACCAACTAGCAAACATATCACAAACAGAGGACACTTTTTCCTGTGATAAGAAACAATCTAGGAAAAGCTACTTTTAAGCATACATCCCCAATCCATTTGTCATTCCAGAAAGAGCATCTCCTTCCATTGCCAAGTTCAATGCTAACATTAGAATGGAAGAAATCAAAGAAAGTAGAGTTAGAAAGCACCACTGCTAATATTTCAGTCCACACTGAACCCCTGAACTGAGTATCGACCGATGGTAACCAAGAATTAGCTCCATAATTATATTTACGACAGAGAATGTCTTTACATAGAGCCTTTTCCACACTCCCAAACCTCCACCACCACTTGGTAAGGAGACATAAGTTCACATCGCTGAGCCTCCTAATGCCTAAACCTCCCATCTTCAATCTTTTGTAACATAATAAAAAAATTTATGACTTTTGTAGTGAAAGAGATATGACATTTTGAGTTGAAATTGTGTGAAATTAAAAATAAAAAAAATAAAAAATAAAAACTAACAAAGAAGAAGAAGAAGAAGAAGTTATGAAAGGCATACCACCTTTTTAATGGTGCATATCATAGCATCCCAACATTATAACATTATTTTGATATGGAACATTGTATAAATTCTCTATTTATGAATTATTTTCCAATTTTTTGTTAGCTCCATTTTAGGCTTAACAAATTTCTTGCCTATATTGGTCACTCAAAAATTTTGATGGAGATGTAAGTTCAAAATATATGACCGCATAAATAAAAAATCTAAAACTTTGACTTAAAAGTCAATATTTATTTGTGTAATGCCGCCCCCCCCCCCCCCCCCCCCCCCCAACAAAAAAAAAAAAAACCTAAACATAGATTTTAAACCAGAACAAATTCTCGTTCCATTAAAGGATTTTTGGTATTCCTCCTCACATTTATTTACAAATCCATGTCCAAATACGAAGTCAAGTAAACCAAATTTGAATCCTTCCACAAAACTCATATAAAATATCTTAAACAAGGATGAGTGGTTATGAAAACTGAAAAATAGTTCACTAAAGTCATCCATGCAGTTAATATGTATCACATCAATGACTTAAACGATCAGATTTGGGCATGACATGCAAAAAAATCCGTAAACCAAATTTGAATCCTTCCACAAAACTCATATAAAATATCTCAAACATGAATGAGTGGTTATGAAAACTGAAAAATAGTTCACTAAAGTCATCCATGCAGTTAATATGTATCACTTCAATGACTTTAATGATCAGATTTGGACATGACATGCACAAAAATCCGTTGTTTGATTAATACTTGTGAGAGTTCACTTCTCTATCATTGTTGTTGAACTATTTACCAAAATAAATAGATAATTATAGAGTCGAAATAAATATAGGCAAGAATCATCACTATGAAAAGATACTAGATTTACGTGGTTCGGTAAATTTATCTACATTCACGAATATTACCAATCATCCACTATATTAAATATTTATATATCACGTCTCCAAATATATGAATATACAACAAATCGGAATGAGGCGCAGTAATCTCACTCTCTCTAAAGAGATTTAAGTTCTTTACGGTTGGTAAAAACTACCACGCCCGATGTAGCAAAATATCACATATTAGACTATTTTTCCCAAGATACAACAGCCCAACTTGTAGCCGTGTTGACTCAACTAACCCTGCATAAGCAAGTGAATCCAAAACTCCACCGAAAAAAAAAAAAAAAAAAAAAAAAAAAAAAAAAACATTTATAGGTTGCCTAATTATTTCTGTATAAATACAATATAAATATATATAGATAGAGAGAGAGAGATACACTCACAGTTCTCCATATATATTATGAATGCACAAGCTCTAATTTATATACATACATAAACAAATGAAGAGTCCTCATATTTAAGACAATAATGACTCAATTGAACTCACCATATATAAATCATGTAACTCATAACCTTTCACATGAATTATATAGAATGTTACTCACCTACATAATTAGCTAAGAGTAATAAACGTACACTCAAACCCTTTTAATTCACCATATTGCATTATTATATAATTATAATCTGATTAACTACACTTTATAACATGATATATACATATGAATGTACATATATAATTTTAATATTAAAATAACATAAGTGTATTTATGCACCAACAATTGCAAAACACAAAGTGCTTGTAAGTTAATTCAACTCTGCCTTAAAGAAAGCTAAACCCATGATCTCTCCCTTGGGATTAAACCCTCGAGTGAGCTGAACACATGACATGCACAAAACTCACTTATAGGTAAATAAATAAATAAAAAGTTGAAAATTTATGTTTTACGTTATTAAGTGTTCTTAAGCACTCCGTCTTGTGCAACCAAATCTAAAAAGTTAAGAAAAATAATTGAAAATTTCTATAAAAAAAAAATAATTGAAAAAGCCGAAATTAACTTAAAAAATCTACTATTTTTTTGTTGATTTTTATCCCTTTTGGATTGTTTTAAAACTTTTTTTAAAATTTTTCGGTTCATCTCATGGAGCTAAATCTAGAAGCTAAAAAGCTTTTTGAATTTTAAAAAAAAAAAATTACTAAAGAGGGAAATAAGCAAACCCCAAGCACCCACTAAAAATGAATTGAAGAAATCTCAAATTACTCGCACATTGGATTTTTTTTTTTTTTTTTTTTTTGCTTGCATTTTCGTGAATGCAAATCTATCACACAAGTTATTCCTATTTTAAAAAATTAATTATACGTTATGTGTTAAATTTGTATTTAAAAAAAATTCATACCTAATGTAATTATTTTCAAAGGATAAGAAGTACAAGAACTATTTTTATGGGATCGTCTTTGAAAATGTAATGGATAAATTATAGGGTAAATTAACAATATGTAGGTCTTACTTTTAGAACTTATTAGCCATTAAGTCCTATTGATAAATTTATCAAGTAATATCAGTCTCTCTTATTTTTATGAATAAATTTATATTGATAAATTTATCAGTCAGGACCTATAGATAAATAATTCCAATTAATAAGACTGATTGGTAAGTACTCCTAAATTATATTTATAGTCCTTAAAATATGCATTTCCTATAACTTTGATCTTCTAAATATAATTTTGTCAAATTCGTTCTTAAAATATTTTCAATTTGAATTATTTTTTTTAATTTCAAGTGGTTGTCTAAATAGTTAATAGAATGATAATAAAATACACTTATAGTGTAGCATCTTTTAAGTTTAGAGTCATTACATCTTGGGGGGCAAACACTGGTCAAATTCAAAACACCAAAACAAGGACGAAATTTACTTTAAAAAAATTGTATCCAACACAAATTTTGACTTTCTAGAGGAGTGAATAAAGAATATTTTAGTGTCAATCTATAAGAATAAAGGAGGTGTCCAGAATTATAACAATTATAGAGGAATCAAGCTGATATGTCATATAATAAAAGTGCCAGAGAGAGTGATGGAACGTCAATTGCGATATATAATAGAGGTGTTAGAAAATCAATTTGGATTTATGCCTAGTAGGTCAACAATGGAAGCGATCTATTTTTTGAGAAGGGTAATAGAAAAGTATAGAGAAAAGAAAAGAGACATTCATATGATTTTTTATCAATCTTGAGAATGCAGATAATAGAATGTCTCGGGATATAATCTGATGGGTGTTAAAGAATAAAATGGTGGCAAAATATTATATTGATGTGATTAGAGACATATATGAAAGTGTGGTGACCACTATTAGATCGCCTACTGGAGAAACAAGTGAATTTTTAATTATTGTGGGGTTGCACCAAGGTTCAACTCTAAGTCTTTATCTTTTTGCTTTAGTCATAGATAAGTCGACGATAAATATTCAGGATGATGTGTCATGGTGTATGCTTTTTGCAGATGATATTGTATTAGTGGATGAGACTAGAGAATGAATTAGTACTAAGTTGAAGACTTTGAGAGAAGCACTTGAATATAAAAGATTTAGGATAAGTAGAGTTAAGACAGAGTACATGGAATATAATTTTAGTAACAGTAACAATGGAAGTGGAGAAGAAACGAAGATTGAGAACCAAGAACTACCTAAGAATAAACATTTTCATTATTTAGGATCGATTATCACAACGGTTAGGGAGATTGGAGTGGATGTGATCCATAGAATTAAGGTAGGGTGGCTTAAGTGGAGGAATGTGTTTGGAGTACTGTGTGATAAATGAGTACCCATTAGACTAAAAGGAAAGTTCTATAGAACGACTATTAGACCAACGATGTTAGATGGGACGGAATGTTGGGCAATTAAGGAACAACATATAGATAAGATGAGTATTATTAAGATGAGGATGTTAAGGTGGATGTGTGGCAAGACTAGAAAAAACAGAGTTAGGAATGAGTACATTTGAGAATGGGTATGAGTAGTACCAATAGAAGATAAGTTGAGAGAGAATAAATTGAGATGGTTTGGTCATATACAACAGAGACCAACAAAGGCAATAGTGAAGAGATGTGATACAGTGATAGTAGGGGGAAATGTTAGAGGAAGGGACAGACTTAGATTAACGTGAGCTAGTGTAGTAAATAGAGATATAAATCTCTTTAATTTGACTAACCAAATGGCATTTGATAGAATTGACTAAAGAAAAAAGATTCATATAGACAATCACATTTAATGATATTTAAGGCTTGATTTGGTTTGGCTATATTTGATTTGGTTTGGTTACAAATTTCGACTTTCCCGAATTGATTTATGTACCCTACTATAAAATTAACTTTATGAAATTAATTTCTATTATTACGATTTCAAATAATTTAATATACACAAATTTGGTTCACACACAAATACACATGAGAAACAAGTCATGAAGTGAAATACAAGTTAGAGGAAATGACTCTTTTCTTCCTTGTGCGTCTAGATCATGGTTCATGTACTCCCTCCCTTCCTTCCACCACAATTGTCTTCTTGACTATTCACTTGTAGTGGGATGTTGACACGTGTTTCTGTCTTAAATATATCTGTTAAAAAAGGATTCGGACCCCTTTGGGGGTTACCTCTACGACTCCTTTGCTTTTGATTGGTCAATTTTTTTATTTTTTATTTTTTTCTTGTCCCCCAATCACTAACTCCCACGTGTGTGTGGGAGTGGTGGGGGTGGAAGTTTTGAGGGGGTCTCAATCATATCCCTATATCTGTTATGATCTTCTTTACATACATCTTTTTTTTCTACAAATAAATTTGAAATTCTGGTTCACTAATTTTTTTTTAGAATTTATTTAAAAATCATTTGCTATATTATTAACTATATCTTTTTTTTTTGGGTTAAAAAATTAAATTTAATCACTTTAAAAATCAAGAAAAAGTCAATAAAATTAAAAATAGGTCAAATAATTTTTTTTTTTAACCAACTCTCAAACGAAGTCTACGCATCTAATAAAACAAAATCACGACTGAAAATTTGGCTAGCTTCTTACTAATGTTTAAATCACGATTTTTTTTATTTTTTTTATTTTTTTTGTAGTGCCATCATTTTTATGGTGGTTCTTATTTTGTGGGTCTTATTTGAATTTTGATCCAAAATAATGTGATTATTTTGACTCTAATTGTGTTAAATACAAAGATTTATCAATATGATTTATATTTTTAAAAATGTCATTTTAACATTATTTTGATATGAACTTTTGTACAAATTCTCTATTTATGAATTATTTTACAATTTTTTATTAGCTCCATTTTAGACTTTGCCTTTATTGGTCACTTAAAAAGTTTAATGTAAGTTGGAAATATCTTCTGTCATATTTCCACGAGCTTGTCCGCATATCAAAAAATAAAATGAAATCAAATCAAATCAAATCAAAATTTATCTAAAATTTTGACTCAAAGGACAAAATTTATTTGCGCAATGAGCCAAGAAAAGAATACAACCTACACCATATATTGGAAATCTGAATCAAATTTTGGTTCCATTTTTCTGATTTCGAAGACTTTTGGTGTTCCCCTCACATTTATTTACAAATCTATATCCTAATACAAAGTCAATTAAATCAAATATGAATCCTTCCACAAAACTCATATAAAAATATCTCAAAGAACAATGAGTAGTGTTATAACCAAAGAAAAAACAGAGCATCGAAGCCATTCATACAAACAATATATGTCACATAAATGCCTGAAATGATCAAGTTTTTCCACGTTCGTAGTGTTACGAAAAATGAAAAAATAGATCATTTAAGTCATTTATATATTTAATATGTCACATAATCAAACCAAACCAAATTAAATCTTAAGTCCTATTAAATAGAATCAGCTACATGAATCATTCTTCTCCATTCGACTCTATGCCATATCATTAATCAAATTAAGGAGATTCATATCTCTATTTACTATATTAGCCAACACCAATTTAGGTCTACCCCTTCTTCTAACACTTCCATCTATAATCATTGTATTGCATCTTATCACTATTGTCTCTGTTGATTTCCGTTGTATATGACCAATCCATCTCAATCTATTCTCCCTCAACTTATTTTATATCGATACTACTCATGTCCATTCTCGAATATACTCATTCATTATTCTGTCTTAAACAATTAATGAATTAAATAATCAAGTCTTTCGGTATCCGTAGTGTTATGATCAATGAAAAAATAAACAACTAAAGTCATCCATACAGACAATATATGTCACATCAATGACTTAAATGATCAACTCTTTCTATTCTTGTAGTTAGGGGTGTACATTTGGCCTGGCCCGTCCCCGCTGGGCTCACCCAAACCCAGGCTTTAGCCGACTCATGTCGGGCCTCGCGGGTTCCTGTCAAAATTCAAGCCTGGTCGGCCCACGGGCTAGAAAATTTGGCCCAAGCCCAGGGGGTATTCGGGCTTTGGGTGGACTAGTAGACCAATCCTTGGGTCAGGCCAATGGGCCTAGGCTCGAGCTTGGGTGGGCCTGAACATTTTTTTTAATTCTTTCCACTAAAAATTTATTATTTTCCACTAAATATGACACTGGGCCTCGGGCTGGACTTTGAGTGGGTCTTGAGCAGGCCGATGAGCCGAGCTTCAAAATGACGGCCCAAGCCCAAGCCCAAGGTCTCAGACTGGGCTCAGGCCCAAGCCTAACAGGGCTGGGTCCACCCCGGGCCGCCCACAAGCCATGGGCCATTTTTATACTCCTACTCATAGTGTTATGAACAATGAAAAAATAGTGGGAGATTATCTGTTAGTGGGTTAAAAAAACTAAGATTGCGTTTGGTAGAGTTTTGTAAATATGATTTGAGAGTATGAGTTGTATTTTGAGTTTGTGAGTTGTGGAATTATGATTTGAGTGTAGAAAATTTGTTTGGTTATGGTTTTTTAATAGAGTGTTGAATTGAGTTTTGAATTGAGTGTGGAATAGAGTTTTAAAAGTTTGATTTGACATGTGAAGTAAGAAAATTTGTTTGGTTATGAATTTTGGAAATAGTTTTCAAAATTTAATTCAAATTGTTATAACTCATAACAAAACACACTACTTTCACACTATTGAAAATTCTGATCAACACTCATAACCAAACTCTTTTTAAAATTCAATTAAAAAAATTTATTAGTAACAGAAAATAACATTAATCAATTTTTTAGTTGAAAATATTACAAAGGAAATAATTTTTTTTCAAAATAAATATTCAAAAAATTTAAATCATAAATATTTAAATAATTTAAATAATCTAAAAAATTTAATAAGTAAAAAATTAAAATAAATATTCAAAAAATTTAAATAGTAAAAATTTAAATAATTTAAATATTCAAAAAATTTAAATAATTTAAAATGTTAATATTTTAAATTTAAAAACAACTCTACTTAAATATATATATATTTAAAAATATTTTTATAAAATAGAGTTTGAATTTATTTTTATAAAATATTTTAAAATTTAAAAAATTAAAATCATAATATTTTGAAATTAAAATATTCAAAAAATTAAAAAAATCGTAACATATTTAAATATTAAAATATTTAAAATCTTAACAAAATTAAAATATTTTTAAAATATTAAAAATATTTACAAAATTAAAATATTGATTTGAATTGAGTTTTGAATTATGTGTTTGGTTATGAGTTTTGAAAAGTAATAATTATGTTTTGAATTGAGTTTTGAGAAATGGGTGTATAATTATGATTTGAAAGTTCAAAACAAATAATACACTCAAATCAATGGGTGGAACTATAATTTCAACTGCTTACCAAACGGAGCCTAAATTTTATACTCCTATGTGAGCTTATTAAGGTTAAGGATTGTGTCTAAGGCCTGCTCAACGATCTGGTGAAAGGTCTGCTCAAAGATCTGCTCAAAGGTCTGTTGATGTCCGCTGATGTATGCTTCTAGTGTATACTGTGCTGGAGTATGCTAGTTTTGTGCTGCTGGTGTATGCTGCTGGTGAAGTATGCTGGTTTTCTGTCTTTTTTTGGTTCCTCTTGATTGGCTTCTATCCAATCTTTGGGTTAGGTGCTTGCAAATGATTGTGCTTCCTTAGTGGTGCCAACCTAGTTGGGATTGTTAAGGTTAGCGTTGATGCTCTTTGCACTTCCCTCTTTGTTGATGTAAGTTTTTGCATGTATTGCTTTCTTCATCAATAAAGTTTCATTTTGCTAATCAAAAAAAAAAAAAAAGTAAATTTTAAATTGGGAGCTTTTTTGATAAATCATATTTCTAAGAGTTTTATTCTATCTAACCCATATTCTTTTTTACTATTCCATTAGATCCTATTTGAGGTAAGAAGACCAAAACACCCTCAATCTCTCATGCCCCCTATTAATGTTGATATTTAATGTCGAGGATGTTGACTATCATTATATTTATATTAATTTGAAATGAATTTTTACATGATGTGAATATTCACATCATGTAATTGAAATGAATATTCACATCATTATATTCACATTAATTTGAAATGAATTTTTGTTATTGTGTTGTCAATTACATGATGTGAATATTCATACTAAAACATGCAAATGTGAACGTTCACATCACTACATATTTGTGAATAAGAATGTGTTGTCAATTAAAAATATAATAAACGTTTTTAATGTGCTGTCAATTAAAAATAAGAAGGTTCACATGTTGTGAACGTTCACATCACTATATTATGTTAGAAATGGTTGGGAAAAATTCTGGAAAACATAATTTTTTCCTAACTTTGGTCTATTTTTTAGGTGGGACCCATGTGCCAAAGTTGACGGGTCTAAATGGTAACACGTTCTATGCCGCGTTGTGATTCACGTGGTATATTTGGTTGCTTAAAACCATATCAGGTGAATAGGAAATTGAAGCCAAAGTGTGCTCCATGGAAATGGAATTCTTGTGGAAAATCCTTAAAGGTTTAAAAAATGGCTTGTCCCACATTGATTTGGTGGGAAGTGTTGAATGGGTTTATAAGGCTTGGAGTTGGAACTTGGGGTAGGCCCCAAGGGGCACCCAAGTTTTGTAGAGAGGGAGGTTTGGTCATTTTATCCTGGGAGATAAATGTTCATATTCTGAAAGCACCGTGGAGAAGACGAATCTGTCTTAAAGACACAGTGTCTAATACTGGACTTGATCAGAATATTGTACAAGAAATTAATCAAGTAAGTTAATTCTTTTCCTGTTTTATTTTTATTTATTCAAATCAGATTTTAATTTTGTTTTTGTAAAAATCTGTTTTTATTTATTTATTTTTATTTATTGGCTTGATTTTTGTAATCAAACATTCTTTCTCCTTTCCTATTTTTCTTTTATATTCCGTTTGTCGTTTAGTACCCAAACAGAATTAATTATTTAAGTACAGTGAAGATTGTCCAACACATTCGATGAGAGAGAATTTTTTGCCTAATGGCATAGCAAGGTGGTGTTCTATTTCTTAGTTTGGAGAAGGAGGTGGGGTTGAGTGCAAGAATAGATTTAGGAGCAGAGAAGGATGATCGCAGTCTCAAAAATTTTAAAAATATTATATATTACATTAAAAAATTTTAAAAATAAAAACTATAATGATAATGTAATTGGAAAAATCAAGGCCCACGACATTTTCCCTCCCATTGATTCAACAAAAGTCCAAAGCCAATGAAATTTGGATTGTTGCACCAAAGTCACTTGAAATTCTCAAGGTACGACTGAGGTTTGCCTAATGGCATGGCAAGGTGGTGTCCTATTTCTTGGTGAGGGAGGTGGTGTTGAGTGCAAGAACAGATCTAGGAGGCCAAAAGGGACAATGGCAGTCTCAAAAATTTTAAAAATATTATGCATTATATTAAAAATTTTAAAATTATAAGGATTTACATTTCTAAACATACTTTTGCACTCTCATAATGATAATTTTGAATCCATCCCTAATTGAACGACTGGCAAACAATCAAATGATAATGTATTGTAATTGGTGTGGCTACGTGGCATAAGCCAGGTGGTTGTCAAAAGAACACATATTTAGTTTTGGAGTTTCTAAAAATATTTTTTTTAATTTTTAATTTTTAATTTGTATTTTTTTATTTTTAGTAATTTTTTAATGTTTTAATCATTTTTTTAATTGTTTTGATTTACTTAATCTAATAAATACACTTTTTCATTAACCTATAATAATTTTTTATGATTACCATTGAATGGTAATTTTCCCTTAATTTTTTATTGGCACCTATTATGGCCCATTTTTAATAAAAGAACCTAGGAAGATCAAAGCTTATAACATTGTCTTTTTTCATGACAACTTTCTATAAATTCTTAATAAATTATAAATCTTTTTACTAAGTTTACATACACTCACACTCACTTGTGTAATTATTATATATAATCATATTTCTTACTTTCATCGGTCAATTAATAAATATTCAATAATTCAACAACACCAGTATCTTTTTGAAAAAATGTTAGAGGTTTTAAAATTTCTACCAAATATTTAACCAAATATCTCACATGGTATGAACCCAACATTTATGTAGGACCCACTCCATGTGAGACATTTGGTAGAAATTTTGGTATCCTTTACCTTACTTATCTTTTTGTCTTTTGATTAAGGCATCCAATGCCTTATTCAACTCAAATTTGGAATGTTGCCAAAAAGTCTTAGTTATGGACCAGACATTGCACTATAAATAGCAAACTCACTGATAATATTAGACACAAGTTACACAGACCAAATCCAAATTGTTCTGTTTGTTCACATGATCATGGGTTTATCCATGACAACCACATCAACTCTTTTTTACATTGCCTTTCTCACCATTGCAGCATTTCATAATTGCTTTTGCGATGGAAGCTCCAATATTGTTTGCTTTGAAACTGAGAGGCAAGCCCTACTAAATTTCAAGCATGATCTTAAAGATCTTTCAAACCGATTGTCCTCTTGGACTGGTCAGGAATGCTGTCAATGGGCTGGTGTTGTCTGTGACAACTCAACCGGCCATGTCCATGAGATCCACCTTCGTAATCCTTATGGTAATTATGGAACTCGAGGTGAGTATGAAACTTATTTGAGGAATATGTTAGGGGGCAAGATAAATCCTTCTTTGCTCGATTTGAAGCACCTTCGTCACTTGGATTTAAGCAGGAATGATTTTGAAGGGGCTCACATTCCTAACTTTATTGGCTCAATTGGAAGTTTGAGATACCTCAATCTGTCTTATGCTGGATTCAGTGGAATCATTCCTCATCAGTTGGGAAATCTTTCCATGTTGCGTTATCTTGGTCTCTGCAGTGTTTTTGATGTTTATGGGGAACTAGAGCTACGTGATGACAATTTGCAATGGCTCCCAGGTCTTATTTCATTACAACAGCTTGATATCCGTCAAGTGAACCTTAGCAAAGCATCAAATTGGCTACAGGTGATAAACACACTCTCCTCTTTGGTAGAATTACATTTGTCTAGTTGTGAACTTAATTATGTTTCTCCTTCAATTAATATTAACTTTACACTTTCCATCCTCGACCTCTCCAATAACAATTTTGAGTCTCCTATACCCAGGTGGATTTTTAGTATGAGTAGTCTAGTTTCCTTGGATATCAGTGGGTGTAACTTGTATGGTTCAATTCCTAGTGGTCTTCAAAACATGACTTCTCTGAGAGTGTTCGATGCTTCCATAAATAATCTAAATTCTACAATACCTGAGGGGTTGTTTAACCTCAGTGGCCTCATTTCCCTACGCTTAGGCTTTAATAATATTCACGGACCAATTCCAATTGGCCTTTTGAACATGACTAGCCTTAGGGATATTTATTTGCCAGGGAATGCTTTCGAGTCTAACTTTCCAAATTGGTTGTATAGTTTTAGTCATCTTGAGTCCCTCAATCTTGGGGGCAACCTCTTGCAAGGGGTAATCTCAAATGCCATAGGAAACCTAACTTCCCTGTTTAGTCTAGACTTGTCATTTAATCGACTTGAGGGGAGAATACCAAGATCATTGGGAAACCTTTGCAAATTGAAGCAAATTGCTTTATCACGTAACAATTTTGACGGAGAGGTAGCACAAGTTATTAGAAGTTTCTCTCGATGCATGTCAAATGGATTGGAGTGGGTGGAATTAGAATGGAATTATCTTCTTGGTCATTTGCCAGATGAGCTTGGCCAATTCAAAATTTTAGCCTACTTTTCTATTCATGGTAACTTCATTTCCGGTCCCATTCCAATGTCAATAGGAAGATTGTCATCCTTGATAACATTAGATCTTTCTAATAATCAGTTGAATGGAACTCCACCACAAAGTCTTGGGCAACTCGCGAAGTTGGAAAGGTTGTATATATCATATAATTTGTTGAAGGGTGTTGTGTATGACATTCACTTTGCCAATCTCACAAGACTGTATATCCTAGATGCATCTGGGAACAGTTTAACCTTTAAGGCAAGTGATAGTTGGATTCCCCCTTTTCAAATTGAAGTTTTGAGGCTGAGCTCATGGCAATTAGGGCCACAATTTCCGCTATGGCTTCAATCCCAAGGAAAGTTACATGAGCTGGCCATAGCAAGCACAGGAATTTCAGATTCCATGCCGACCTGGTTTTGGAGCAAACCTTCCGCATTTGTATATTTGAATCTTTCCAATAACCAAATTCAGGGAGAGATTCCAAGAATACTTAATGCTCGCTGCACAATTGATATGAGTTCCAACAACTTTAGTGGTCAATTACCACTCATCCCCTTTAATGTGGGTTTGATAGATCTTTCAAAAAATTCTTTTTCAGGATCTATTTACCACATGTTGTGTGGTACGATGGATGAACCAAACACAATACTGAGATTTCTTAATCTGGGAGACAATTTTTTGTCAGGAAGGATTCCTGATTGTTGGAAGAATTGGCCATCGCTGGTAAGCATAAAATTAGAAAACAACAACTTGAGGGGTGCCATTCCACAGTCCGTTGGAAATTTAAATTTCCTCCAGTCATTGCACCTGAGGAATAACAAACTCTCAGGAGAATTGCCTCAATCTTTACAGCAATGTAAAAAATTGCTAATCATTGATCTGTCTGAAAATGAATTTATTGGAAACATACCAACTTGGTTAGGGAATTCATTTTCGGAATTGATAGTTCTCAATGTCCGATCAAATAAGTTCCAAGGTGACATTCCACATGAACTATGTTGTCTAAGTTCTCTTCAAATCTTGGACCTTGCACATAATAATCTCTCAGGACCTGTGCCAAGATGTTTCAACAATTTTAGTGCCATGGCAAAAAAACAAAACTCAAGTGGTGACATATCGTACATCGAAGGTTTTGCAGAATTTCTAGAAAATGCAATTCTGGTGACCAAAGGAAGAATTTTTTAATATAGCACCATTCTTCAATTGGTGACAAGCATGGATCTTTCGAAAAATAATTTATCTGGAGAGATCCCCGAGGGACTAACTACACTTGTGGAGCTACGATCATTGAATTTTTCTGGAAATCATTTAACAGGAAGAATTCCAGAGCATATTGGTGATATGGGGCTACTAGAATCCCTTGATTTTTCTCTGAACCAACTTTGGGGTGAAATTCCTGCGAGCATGTCGAGTTTGACATTCCTGAGTCACTTGAACTTGTCCTATAATAATTTGATTGGAAGAATTCCATTAAGTACTCAGCTTCAAAGCTTAGACAATTCTAGCTTTGTTGGAAACAACCTTTGTGGACCACCACTCCCAAACTGCAATTCAAACGTGATCAAACCGAAAGTTGGACATTCTGGCAATGAAGAAGAGGAGGGAATTCCAGAAGTGTGGTTCTTTGCAATCTTAGCACTGGGATTTGTTGTTGGTTTTTGGGCTGTGGTGGGTCCTTTACTATTCAAGATGTCATGGAGAATTGCTTACTTTCAATTTCTAGATGGTGTTGGGTATGAACTTTTCAATTTTTATTTTAAATGTCGGTCTATCTTTTGTAATTAAAAGAAATTGTCGTTTGTGCCTTCATAAATAAAGTTGTGATGTACGAAAAATGTTTTGTAGTTTCAGTTTTATAGAGTCATGTTTGATAATAATAAGAAGTGGTCTCCAAGGTCAATTTCAACTTCGCCCCTCTCCTTGCTTTAGCTAGTTTGCAATTATGTAGCGTGAAAAGAAAATGAATGATAATTCACCAGGCCATTTTATGTAAATGTGTTGGAATTCAAGCTTATTTGGCAAGCTCAAAATGAAAGAAATTTCACGTTGTTTGGTTTAACTCAATTTTTTTGAAAATTAAGTTTTTTCTTTCTTTTTTTTTAAAAAATTTTTTAGTGAATTTTTTAATATTTTACTCAAATCTTTTATGCTTTAGATACACCTAATTTAGATATACTTAAATATTATAATATTTATGATTTTAAAAAAAAAAACAAATCATAATATACAAAAAATACAATATATATATATGTGTGTGTGTGTGTGTGAAATTCAATACATTTGGTATTTTGTTGTATTTTGTGAATTTAAAAAAAAAAAATGTACAAATTTTATACTTTTTAAATATATAAGATTAAGTGGATCCAATAAATAAATAAATAAAAATTGATTAAAATATTTTAAAAAATCACTAAAAATACAAAAATATGAATTAGAAAGTCATAACACTGAAAACACCAAACCATATATATATATATATTATGGTGCTTTTTTCCGTCGGTCAATTGCTGATTGACTAGTGAATTTATTTTTTATTTTTTTAGGACATGTGAAACATTATATTAATAAAAGACAATCATAATACATAATCAAGCCAAACAACAAAACAAAAAACAAACAAACAACAAACAACAAAAAAAGAAATCCACAAAAAATAACAGTTATGATTCAAGAAAAACCACGAACATACTTAAAGATGTGGTCTGAAAAGTAAAATCTACTTGAAAATCTGCCGTCCCCAGTTAATTACTAAAGTTTCTGAGTGTTTTAAATTAGAAAAAATTATCAATAATTTTTTTTTTTTTTCCCCAAATTATCATTCAGTTTTACCACCTATAAATTTGTACACTTAAGTACTTTTACACTTCCTTTTTTTTTTTTTTGAACTTCTTCCAAATTGGTTTCAGTCTGCATAATAGTATTATTGAATTCCAATTTTACCTTTCAGCATGTGAACTAAACGAATTATTATGATCATTTGAAGACGTCTGCGACAAACTATTAAATTTTCTTTTCTTTCTTTTTGTTTTGGTTTCGGTGTTTAATAAATTATGACGAGGTTTCCTTTTCTCAAATAAATATTAATTTGTTATCAATATGATTCATAGATGAAAAATAATGAGTCTACCTTTTAGACTTATTTTTTAGATTTACTGACAGAAAAATAAGATAATTAGTTGATAATTAAAAAATATATAAGAGAGAGATAACATATAAAAATAATTGATTGATCAATCATTGAATTTAAAAAATGAGAAGCCAAATCTTTTGTTCAATTACCACGTTGAATATCTCTTTCTATTTGACTGTTTGTGCTTTTCTTTGTTAAAATATTCTTTTAAAGGATTTTAGTGAAAATCTAGGTTTATTGAAAAAAAATTTGAAATTTTAGATTTGTCCCGTGGTAAGTGATTATCAATTTAGGTAATCCAATTAAAAATTATACAACAATGATCAATATAGAGAAGTGAGTAAAAGAAAAATATCCACAACACGAGATTTTTTACGTGAAAAAATCACAATTGGAATCACACAAACTTATGATAAAAACCACTGGCCCTCCGTTAAACGAATAATCCACTATGAAAGAAAAATTGTACAAAGGATAAAAGGACACTTCAGTAACGTCCCAAGAAAATACACAATAAAAGTATATCAACACCCGCTCTTTATGATAACAGAAATAATTCTCCAACACTTGAATATGTGATCATAAGATGTTTACAAAATAGTCCCACATGCGGATATACATTCAATGACTTCAATACATGAATCTATAGCATGTAAAACATTTAGTCAAAATAAATAAATACCCTCAACGGCTGCAAAGTCCAAGGCTTAAACCCGATTATACAAAATAGTTGCTCGAACCCATACAAGTATGGCCCTTGGTTTGCAAAAAGAATTATAATCACAACAAAACAAGAGCCTTGTGCTCTCAACACATATATTCACGCACTTAGTTTGGTAGAAACACCACATCTTTTTCTGCACCAAAATTCTATAGGGTAAGCAATAAGTCCAATAAAAAAATCTTAACAAAGTATATACATTTTATACAAGTCTCATGAAATGGAATGTACATACTATGTCATGCCTTAAAAAAAGTCTGAGTAAATTACACTTTGCACCCCTACACTTTACACAAAATCTCACTTTAGTCCCTACATATTAAATTGTGACACTTAATCCCCTGCACTTTTGGTCAAGTGTCACATTGACCCTTCTGTTAATAGTGAAGCTAACAGAAGTTATCCTTTAGGGAGCTAAGTGTCACAATTTTGATATGTAGGGACTAAAGTGAGATTTTGTGTAAAGTGAAAGGATCAAACTATAATTTATCCTCACATGTTTTTCATGTGACTAACCTCTGTTAGCAATGAGACTAATAGAAGGGCCAAAGTGACACCTTGACCAAAAGTGCAAGGGATTAAGTGCCACAATTTGATGTGTAGGGACCAAAATGAGATTTGATGTAAAGTGCAGGGTACAAAGTGTAATTTACCTAAAAAGTCTCGTCTTCATCCTTTGAAAATCCTCATGCACAATGAAATCTTAAAATTTCAACAAAATTCAACAATTTAAAATTAAGTTCAAAGGGGCGGTAAATACGACTTAGGTAATTCCCAGTTTGGTGTCTGTAAATAGACATAACTAGCACTACCAAAACCCCCCACTTTACCGGTAGCTAACCGGAAAACACGTGGTACCTCCTCTGCGCGTGTTTTCGGTCTTTCACCTTGGACACTCAGGCCAACTTAATAAATTTCATCTACACTCCCTATTTAGACTTACTAACGTATTTACCCCAAAACATTTCAATGATATCTTATTTCACAACATTCCTTTCTTAATGCAAATGTTTTCAAATCTGAACCTCCAAACAAAAAAAAAAAAAATTAACAACCAAATAAATTAAAATACCAATGCAACATATATCAAAGCAATTATAATAGTCTTCCACTTGCAACATTTCCACACAATTCCTCCATTTCGATTCACAATTTCCATTCCCCTTTTCAATGCAATCTCACAACATAAACATATAAGAATTCATATCTATTCAAGAGTAGCAACACTCCCACATTCCATGCATCCTCAACCATTTAATCATTTCACGACTATATTCACATTTTTGAATAACAACTTCAAAACAACTATTTCGTACCATCCATGGGATTCATATATACATACATCAATAAGAATTTCCCAATCCTCCATTCATTCTAACACTTTATAGAGCAAAATTATAAGTTTTCAATTTCTATAAAAAAAAAAAAAAAAAAAAATTCCCAAATTTCTACATTTTTCCTAAGCTAGGCAAAATCCCCATTTTTTTTTTATAAATAAAAAAAAGAAAAAGAAAAAAAGAGCAGCTCTCCAACACACCCTTCATTATTAATGTAGTTCAACTCTCAAGAACTTTTTGAAAACAAGGTGTGAACCCATTTTAAACTCATCAATACTCTTGAATCAAAATCAAGTTTCAATACCACGAGAGAGTTCCATGAAATCAACAAAATCTTGTAAAAATATATGGATGACAAGAAAATCCCTACCTCAAATTTTGAAGAAGAAAAGATGAGAAACCCCCAAATTTGACGGTGTTGAAATCCAATCTCCACCCCCTCGGTTAGCTTTCTAAATTTAATGAAGGTTGTTGGACCAAAACTACAATGGATGACAAGAAATCAAGAGTTTATAGTGTTTGGTGAACGGTTTTAGAGAGAAGGGAGAGGAAAAGATATTTTTAGAGAGAGAGAGATGTAAAAAGTGAGATACACTTTGCCCAAGAAGAGAGCAAAAGATAGATTTTTAGAGGACTCCCGCACGTGCGGCACCCCCATCCGCATGTGTGGCTCTCACCCTTGCACGTGCAGCACTCTCCCTCACGCCTCCTTTCGCTCGTGCATATAAAGCAAAATGCACCATTGACAACCCCCTCTTCTCCGCACGTTCGGCCTCACCTCCCGCATGTGCAGCCTCCCGCTCCACATGTGCTGCCCAAGCCCCCGCACGTGCACTTCTGCCTCCCAACCAGGAAATTTCCCAGCTCGACCCATGGCACCCCGAATTCAACCTCGCACCTTTCGCAACAAGTGAAACTCGGAATCGAAATAAATAAGAACGAGAATTTTGAGAAAAAGTTTTCAAAAACAACGAACCCAACAGTTGACAAGACATTACATTAGAACCCGACACTCTAACAAGAGTAAACCCAACATAACTCAAAGAAGATGAGGCGAATTACGTACCTGGTCATCAAACTCTAGGGCACATGAGTTCACTCCATAGCACACGACTTTGTTCAATCTACAGGTACCTCCACATTCTTCATTGGATATCCACTACGGTTGTTGGATCGTCAAGACCCCAATAACTCCAAAATTCAGCGAAGCGTACAATCGTGGAATCCACCAAGAAGGTTCACTTTTGAAAGGTGTGAAAAAAATTTTAAAGCTTGATGATTAACTTGAAACATTTACGATCTAATGAACCATCAAGCAAATATGAGAGTATTATAAACAATCCACACTACAAGGATCACTCTCAAACACTCTCTCAACAAAATAGATCTCTCTCAAAAATAGTACTCACTACATAAAAATAATCTCTCAAGATAGGAAGTATTCAAAAAAGCTAGGAGAGAGCACTTCGAAAAATCTGTGAGAGTTACCAAACAATTAACCCAGGCTTGCTTTAAATAGACCAGCTAGAGAACAAATTCACGGGCATGGTCCAATAGGTCACGGGTGCGGTATGTAGCTTCGCAGGCGCAATCTCTCCACGGGTTGTAGAGAAAAAAAGTACTGGAAGTGTGAATTTCGGAGGCTTCAAATCACGGGAGCGATATTCATATATCGTGGGCACGAGACTTGAGTTCATGGGCACGATCATCCCTTCGTGAATCGCGGGCGCGATGTTATGTCTCGCAGGCCCAATGAGGCATGAGGCATAAGCTACTTTTGCAAACTTTTGCTGCTGAAGTCTCCCATGTTCTCCTCCACAGTTTGCCAGACAAACAGCCTCCTTTTTTGGCTGTAAATCACACATGCTTGTCTACAAAAGATAGCCAACAAGATCAAAAGATTTTGACTAACAAAATCAAGAAAACTTTAGCCCATTTCATGTCGACAAAAACAACCAGAAGCTCTCATATTTTTTAACCCACATCTTGAGCCACCAAACTTCTCTTGATCTGCAACTTTTGTTTTTGAAATTTCCAACCATCATATCAATTGTTATATATTATTTACTAATAACAATAATAATCTCCATGTTTTTTTGTTTTGTTTTGTTTCCTTTCTTGATTCCCACATTGGAATATAAAGAAATCTCTACACTTTCCCTTGGACAGAATTCAATATTTCATTCCCTCCATTGACTTGGAATTTAAATTTTTAGTTTGGTTCCCACATAGAAATATTGAGCAAATAAGTGTGCTCTCATCTACTACAAATAAAGGAAGGACTTTCTATATTCCTTCAAGTTTCCATTGGAGATCTTCCATTGAAGATATCCATGAGATGGAATTTCTAGTTCTCTTGATATATATATATAGAAATAAATAAATAAAATATTTAAAAAAAATGGATAGTTTGGGACCATTTGAATCAATCAATTTTAAGATTTCAAATTCAAAGATCCTAAAAAATATTAAACAAATGGACAGTTAGGCATCGTTTGAATAAATCAGTTTTAAGATTTCAAATTCAGAGATCCTAACCACTAGTTGGTTTATGGACGTTGAGAAACAGTTTGAACTTCTGAATTCCCTAGGTTGGTGTCTGTTCAAGTTCCATATAAGGAACTCTCTTTAACAGCCCATAGACATTTAAGCTCTACTTGGTTTATTTTTTTAAATAAGTTTTGAGTTTAGGGTTATATTTTGAAACATAAGTTGTTGAAAAAAGTTTTGAAAATTGAAAATTTTTTTGAATATAAGTTTTGAAAATAATTTTAGTATGATTTGTAAATTTATTTATTTTATTTTTTTTTTTTTGTAGTTGAATAAATGGATATGAGATAAAATTTGATTGATTGATGTATAAAATGTAAGAGAATGAGAGAAGAGTGAGGAGAGAGAAAAAGTGATTGATTGATTTATTAATATAAATAAATAAATAAATAAAAGAGAGAGGAGAGAAAAAATAATTTTGAAAAGAGTTTTGAAAATTTGTTAACCAAACATGTTTTTTGATTTTTTTGATCCAAATATTAATTTAAAAACTAAACCAAACATTGCCTTAGTTTTGCCCTGCAAATTTTCTTCACTGTTTTCATTCTGAGTTTTTTGGGTTAGGGTTCTGGTTTAGAAAACAACTAAGGAATACAACTTTAGTATTGTTTTCTAGAATAAGACATTGTATCCTAAAAATATAATTTCCAAGAGACCTTTTGTATGATAGAGAGGAAATTACTATCTTAGAGAAAACATCATGGATGTGCCTTCCTTTGAGTGTTCTGCTTTTCTTCTTTAGTAAATTTGTTTTTCTTTTATAAACAATTTATTTATTTATTTTATACAACAATTTTAAGATAGCAATTATGAATCCTACAGTGGTGATCTTCATAATCCTACAATGGTGATCAAGACACAGATTCATGAAGTTAAAAGGCTTGAACGTTTCAATGGCCTTAACTACAAACGTTGAGTATGAAAATCTTTTTCTAACTTATTGTTGCAAAGGTTGCTTATGTGCTTTCGGTTGCCTACCCTAAAACAGAAGTGTCGCCTACAACTGATGGAACCAATGCTACTGATGGTACTAGTACATCCAAGGAGCCTTGACAGAAACTCAGAAGAAATGGATGGATGATGATTATGTGTGACGTTTTATCATTCTCAATGCAATGACAAATGTACTGTTCAACATTTTCCACAAGTATACAACAGCATTGGAACTCTGGCATGCGATACAACACAGGTATGTTACTGAAGATGCCGGTAATCGGTCTTTCCTAATGTCAAAATATATTGACTTTAAAAGGGGGATTTGGTCAAAATCCCATCATAATAAAACTTTAATGCATTAAGGACAAGCACAAAAAGTTTTCTTTGAAAAGTGCAACACATACCACTATTATCAAAATATTAAACTTTAAAATAATATAACTTTTTATATAAATGCCGGTTTTTAATAAAATTAGTATTTTCAGAATCCTCCCATCAAGATCTATCAAATAAGATCCATAGACTATGAAATCCTTTAAATATATATATATATATATGTATATTACCATCAAAATTGATGTAAACAGTAACAGTAACATGTTATAAAGGAATATATATATATTTACTTTGTCCTTACTCAGTTATGTGTTTTCTCCTTAGGAGATTTATGAAGCAAAAATAAATTGAGCTATTCTTTTGACCAAACAATGGTCCAATAGAGGGGTTTTAGCTAAATTTCTCATTTTAAAATGGATGATACTCGCTCTATTATAGATCAAGTTAATGATCTTAATGACATTGCTACTAAATGTGCTGATGCTGGAGAACCAATTTCAGAAACTTTTCAAGTTTCAACTATTATTGGTAAACTTCCATCTACATGGAAAGATTACCAAAGGATTTTAAAATACAAGAAAAAGTCTCTGAATTTGGATGAGTTGCTTCAACACATTCAAATAGAAAGTAAAGCAATACTACGTGATAATATTGAAAATTCGAGAAAGACTGAAAAAGTTTATAATGTTGAAGAACCGACATCTACCTCTAATAAACATGTTATCAAGTTTCCTAACAAGAAAAAAAACTTTTTAGAAGAAGAAAGGCAACTTCACTGAAAAGGAGTTTGTCAAAAAGAAAAGTTTTGGTTCTTGTTGTGTGTGGTAAAAGGGACATTATGCCAAAGATTGCCGCCACTGCAAGGGACACAAAAATGAGACTAACATGATGAGCACTAATGAAAACATGATAGCCAAACTTACTGAAATCAACATGGTCAACATGGAAGATGGTTGGTGGATTGATTCCGGTGCAACTTATGATGTTACTCCCTATAAGGATGTTTTTCATTCCTATAGTAAAGCTAGTAAAGAGAAAGCCGTCTTCATGGAAAATTCTTCTACAAGTGCTATCTTCGGCAAAGGAGTGGTGAAACTTCCTCTCTTCCAACAAAGTCCTTACTTTGCAAGATGTGTATCACATTCCGAGACTTAGGAAGAGTCTTGTGTCTGTTAAGAGGCTTGATGATCATGGTTTTAGAGTTGTATTTGACTCCCAAAAAGTGATCATATCTAAGAAGGGATCCTTTGTTGGGAAGGGTTATGCTAAAGACAATATGTATTTTATTGGTCTGAATAAAGATGTTTCTATTTCGGCTTATATGCTTGATTCACATATTAATTTTGTTTGGCATTATAGATTAGGACATATTGGTAAGGGAGGACGGGGAAGGAAGAGAGATGAGAGAAACAAATAGTACAGAGAGAATGAAGAAAAAAATGACATTTTGTAAATTTGAAAGCGCGTAAGGGTTATTTTAACTTAAAAAATGGTATACTCTCTGTACAGGCGCATGGCTGTCAAAACACGTTAACTTTGATGGAAAAGTTAACGGTACATTTCAGTCCACAAACTACAAACGGTTATGTGGTTGTTATGAAATGATAAGGGGATTATCCGCACATTGGACAAACCACAAGGGAATAAAGTGAAATTTGCCCAAAACTTATTTATGCTTAGCTAGTGAACAGCCACTTGAAATAAGGAGTGTTGGAATGGCTAGCATGTTTGAGAGCTGAAATAAGGAGTCCGGCTAACATGGCTAAAAGAGTTTCCAAGCCTGTTGGAGATGCTCTAACATATCATTTTTTTCCCAAAACTCAAAACAATTTCTTTCCTTCCATTGCATCAGGGACTATCACAAAGTTCAATTTTAAAGTTGATCTTAAAACAATTCTCATATGCCAAGCCTAAGGGAAAATGGACTAGCTAAGAAGTACTGACACTTCAAAGAAATAACTGTGTCCATGTCAAACACTTGTTGGATAATTTTTGGCATTTGTCCGACATATGTCCAAATGTGTTCTATTAGTTTTTTAGACTTAGACACGCTTTATACATTTGGGGGACACATATGTTTATCGCTTAGACACATGAAATGCATAAAATAGCTTGGGATCCAATGATAAAAGAAAGATGATATAAACCTTAGGCACATTAATACTTGTAAATCACTCGTTTAGACTCTAGGAATTATTGTTATATTGTATTATTTGTTATCTTTTAATAACATATATATATACATATATATGACATTGACATATAATAAATATATGAGACTATATTTTGTGTGTCCCTTAAAGTGTCATGAACTGCATTTTTTTTAAATTGTCATGTAAGTGTGTTTGTGCCGTGTTGCATGTCTGTCTCTCTGTGTACAAAATGCATACTGTATTAGTAGCAAGAAATTCCTATTTGGATGACATATCTTACTTAGAAATTTGTTTGTGCACTCCTAAGTAACAAACTCGCTCCTATATTGGAAAAAACTTTCTCCCATAGAGGAAAAAAATTGTTCCAAACTGAGATAGAACCTCTCAAACATACAAATCTCAAAGAAACAAAAGAAAAACTACTATTTATTCTAGTACTTTCTACTTACATAATATTTTGCTTAAACTTAACAAAGACAATTTGTAGTTGATATCAATATTTAATATTTATTTATATTTTAACACATATACAACTAGGCAGGAAAAAATAAATGGATATATAAAATATATACACTCTCGCATAAGCGCTTCCAACCTAAAAAACTTCTATATACCATCACTCCTTGCTTCGTGCAAATAAAGGGCTATCTTTAGTACCTAATATGACGGAATCCTTCATATGTTATTGAGGGAAGTGAATGAAAGTTTGTCATCCATGACAACACTATATTGGATCAATCTGCCTGAATTCCTCACCTAAACAATTCATACCTTGTAAACCATTGCAGCATTGTAATTTTTTTCTAATATGTATTTGATAGGCATAACTTTCTCTAGTTCTCTTGGCACTAAGCGATAACAAAACCAGTATAATGCACTATTGTGGTGCCTGAATTGGTGGATGAAAGAAAAGAAAATTGAAGTTGCAATTGGCATCATAAGGTTCCTCTTCCCGACTATCCATTAGTCGAGCAAGCAACCAAAACAGCACCTAGATTAATGGCCAACTTTCCATTTGTCTAACAAGCAACCGAATGCAGCTAGATAAATCTAATGCTTATCCATATCCATATGAAGGATAGAAAGGTGGAACAGGCATGAAGGGTCTTCGTGTTCGAAAACCAATATATGGGTTCGGACGCCTTCCTCGATACTGTTTCATCCCTGGAATATTAGTTCGTTTTGAAGAAACCTGCAGAACAGAATCCATTGCATATTAAATAATCATCTCTCTCTGCAAAGTAATTAATTGGATCAATGTAAGTTCAAGGACCTTCAACTAGCAGCCATGCAACTCTGAGTCATTCAACAGAAGAGCATTCTGAACAGCTTCAATTTCCACAAACTCCAGATAAGCAAATCCTTTAGGTTGACCAAACTTGTCTGTCAAAATTGTGACCCTGTTGACTGTCCCACAGGATTGGAAGTGTTGTTGGACCTCCTCACATAATCTACCTGAAGTTTAATCATAGTAAAGAGAAAAATGATTATTCACTCCTTCACAATGTTTAGTGTTTACTCATAGAGAGATGATATGCTTCAGGAAATAGGAATAGATACCATTAAAGCAAATTACAAAGAGATCCCTGACAATGGAGTAAATCCAAGAGAACTAAACTGGATTAAAGACACTGGAACAAAATTTACTTAAGTTGACAAACTACACCAGTTTTGTCCAACTAGATTCATCATATATAAGTTCTTCAAATTACATTTAGAACATAAAAATTTACAAAAGAATCTTTGACTGACTTAATAGGTCCAACAAATTCATAGGAAGAAGTAGCGTTTCATTTCCCAAATCAGAAACACACCCCAAGATGAATGTCAAGTACACAAAATACAGCAACAATTCCAAGTTATGAAGATTAAACATTTATTTTCCCAAGAGAACACTTTCTTTTAGTTTAAAACAAATATTTATGATATTAATACATTACTCATCACACAGACAGAGTGAACTTTGCACATATTATTTTTTTTTTGGGGGGGTACAACAGAAAGTAACAAAACATCAAACGGGACTACGCCCCATCACCCCCAGCCAGGTACAATATCCACAACTAAAGTGCTACGGATTTCCAATGGTGAGTCATTAACAATAAGCAATTCAGCAGGTTGATTAGCTCCTAATTTTGCTAGAGCATCCGCACAGATGTTTCCTCCCCTTCGATAAGCCATTGATGGACTTCTATAAGCCATTATCTGGATTCCACAGTGACTATTTGAAACCCTTCCTATTTTACTCTAATTCCACACTAGATGGGTTGCATAAAAGTCTCTGATGCACCAGACACATTTCCAGGTATTCTAGATGGAAGTATTCAGCATCAAAACATGTATAATGAAGTTGAAACAAACCTAAATGCAATTCTTGACAAATGACAAAATTTCTGACTGTGATAAGCTTGCATCAAGATTTAAATGAGCTACATTTCTTTTTAAACCCATTGAGTAAAATGATATCGATAGGCATGTAGAAGATAATCTATCACGAGTGATTATTCACATATGCAACAAGCTACCATGGCAATCACATGGTCAAACAGCCCAATTACATCAATGGACACAAGCATGCTCTAAAATTAAAAGGTTTTATAACAAGGGAGATGCTATTCCCACTCCACTTTGCTCCAAATAGACTACCTTCTTTGTCTTTATTATACATAGTTACATTAATACCCTTGAAATTTTGGTTTTTTCAAGGAGTGTATTTTGTGTGAAAGGGTATTAATGTAACTACATATAATAAAGGACAAAGAAGGGAATGCATTTGGAGCAAAGTGGAGTGGGACTAAGAAGGGGCGAAAAACTCTCGTTTAGAACACTTTGAACTGAATGCAAATGGATTTGATAGCATAAAATTACTAAATTTAACCATTTTCTTAATTCTTTTTACATAGATCGTCATTTCCTTGAAATAAAGAGAGATAAAAATTACTAAATTATTTACTCTTTGTTTTTGGTGGAAAGAATCATTTTTTGGGAAAAGAAACAAACAAACAAACAATATATATTCCTCCATGTCAACTATATTTGCTTCTTGCTACTAATTACATAGCAATTATATGATGAGCAACATTTTTCTCATAGCACCACCTCCATGTTAACCATATTCGCTTATTGCTACTAATCACACCATCACCGACACCACCATCATCATTATTGCTAATTTGCTATATTATTAATTCTAAGCTCTCTAACAACATCAAAAAGAAAGAACAGAGTGTTCTACTGAAAATAATAGGAGGATGGTAAGATGCATTTCAATATAGGCATTAAACGGATTAAAAAAAAAACATGTGATCCATTCGTATGCACAAATCCCACTTCTAATCAATAACCAATCATATCTATCCTTCCAAACAGTTATGTACTGATATAGATATATACACATTGAATAGAGGTAGACCAAAAGCATGCAAATAACAAGGACAACTCAAACTGTCGACTATATTAAAAGACATAAAAAGAAAATAAAAATGACCTGAAACAAGAAAAAGGATTGTAAAACCTCACATTACCAACATATATGGAGCGTGAATCCACCTCCTCCTTTTCAGCCTGAGTAGCAGGACTAGAAGAGTCTTCAGACATGCCCATAATAAAAGTAAAGATTAATGAATTAACATAGAAATGCTGACACCAAAAGCATACCTTGAAAAATCTAGATACGAAGGTATTAGGACGAAATGGATAAATTTCTTTTCACATGATAATAAATGAGCAGTCCAAACATCAAACAACTTTATCCTAAAATTCAAGAATATAAAGTGGCAAGGATCATACAGATAAATTTCTTTTGACATAATAATAATAAATGGCAACCCAAACATTTCAAACAACTTTATCCTCAAATTCAAGATTATAGAAAATCAAAGTGGTAAGGATCATATCAAGCCCTCTACAATAGTCTACAAGAATGTACACTTCCAAATGAGTGACATACTTAAATCAAACAGTTGAAAATACTGGTATGAGTATTGATACTTGTGGGAAACTAATGATCTATCATTAAGTTTCTCCATGACTATTGATGAAAAAGCAATATCACAAGCATTATATGAAATGCATTAATGCACGTATTTATGATGGCAGTCAATTTTTTCCCAATGTTAGAAGAAACCTCCTAAGAATGTACACTTCCAAATGAGTGACATACTTAAATCAAACAATTGAAAACACTGGTATGAGTATTGATACTCGTGGGAAACTAATGATCTATCATTAAGTTTCTCCATGACTATTGATGAAAAAGCAAGATCACAAGCATTATATGAAATGCATTAATGCATGTATTTATGATGGCATTCAATTTTTTTCCAATGTTAGAAGAAACGTCCTAAGCTCTCTCTTTGATACAAATGAAGGTTCTTACCACTAATTTGTGTATTACATATTTAAACACAAATATATAGTTCCCTCATCTAATGATTAGCACTATAAAAGTCTTTAAAATTCAATAATTAAAAGTGATATTGTCCATAGTGGAACAAAGTTAGTCCCTTGAGAAATCACTGATTATCAGCTATAGTTTCATTAGAAAATATTAAATACTCGGGGGGTTAACAATGGCAATGCAGCCAACATGCCTCCTATTATAAATAGGAAAAAAATCCCAATTTAATAAAATTACTGTATAATACTCTCCAGTACGTTCCTCCCTTGAAACATATTCACAAATGACTTAATCACTCATGTTATAGAAGAACACTAAGAAGCATGGATACGGACACGGACACGTGACACGACACGAATACGACATAGACACGCCGCCATGCCAATTTTCAAAAAATGTAGGATACGACACGTGGAGGATATGCATGAAATATATAATTTTATATATTTATTATATGTCATATATAAGAATATATCATGATAAAAAATTAAAAAAATATAACACTTAGTTTTTTAAATTTACATTGTTTTTGTTTTATTATTATATTTTAAGTTGTTTATTTTAAACTTATTCATGTGTATCCAATCGATGGACACGTGTGTCCTCTAAGTGTCCGAAGAGTGTCAGGATTTTTTATTTTTTATTTAAAAAGAAAAAAAAAAAGGACACGTTTTGACTAGTGTCAAACACGTAACACATGTCGGGAACGTGCTTCTTAGGAAGACATATCAAGCCAAGTGTGGAGATGTCCAATATTTGCTTTGTCAAACTAATAAAATATTCAAACTTGGGTTTAGGAGATCATATTTGATCTAGCCCAAACTTGACAGTTTGAAGTCCACCAAAACTCAAGCTTACCTTTAGCTATGCCCAAATGATTAAATGAGCTACAAATATTTTTCATCCTTTATCTTAATTTAAGATTTAAAAAAATAAAAATAAAAATAAAAATAAATATAAAAAAAAATTACATGCAAGTTGATCCAAATAATAGAGCAAGAGAGAGAGAGAGCATACTCTTAAAGGTTCGGCTGAACAATGAAAATAAAGAGCGGTGTGTCTTCAAAACCGATTGCCCTCTTTGCCTCATCCTTTAGGGTTTCTATTTTTCTAGTCGATCTACGGAAGTTGATCTAAAGAAGCCAAAGGAAGAAATAGAAGGTTTTGTTGTTAACACAGATTTGATATTGGAGTTAACAGGTGTGCTGCGCAAATTAATTTGATTTTGGAGTTGACAGGTGTGTTGGTCAAATTAACCCTATTTTGTCTAGGTTAGCCTCTTAAAATAGTTCAGCCAATGCATCTAGGACATGATTGTAAAGTTTATAGTCTACAACTACGTGTACATTGGGAATTGGATCAAAGAAGAAAATATATGAAAGGAAATAAATTGTAAGCCAATCAAATGCTAGAATGATTCCGCTTCACTTGAGATAAGTAACTCATTTTCATATATGCAAAGGGTGTTTCCTTGTTTTTCTCGATTCCATTTTGTGTTGTTCGGTCTTGTACCTAAGTTTCTCATTTAAGATCTTTACCTCTATTCTAATTTATAATTAATCTCATAAATCTATCAACTTCGATGTATTCTTGCATTTCCATCTTTTCTTCTTTGATGAAATCCCCAATATACACATAGTAGAAGACTAGAACCATTAAAATCACATCTAAAAAACATGGTCCCACCTGAGGTGTTTACAAACTAGGGTTAACTTATGAACAACTCATTAAGAAGTGGGTCCAGCCCAAAGATAATAAGGTTGAAGCTCATTTCTTTAACTATTAAACAGGTATAAACAAACTCGTAGACCAACAAAGCCCAAGCTACTCATGGATAGCTTGATTCTTGGAAGCCTACTCATATAAGGAATGAAACATCACATAGCTTGTGTCATCTTCGAGCATTGATGAAGAAAAATTGGAAAGTTTAAAATGAAATTAACACCCAAAGATATAGCCACAGATATAGCCACAATTGGTAAATGTAGCCAAATGTGAAACACATATTATAAGATACTTTTCATCCCGTAAGATATATATATATATATTTTTTTTTGTAGCTATGAATTTGGAACATTCGAAGGCTTATATGACAAAATTTCAAGATTTCAAGAACATAGCTTAGATGCTGAAACAATTTTCAACAAATGAAAATATTTTATAGTGTGCCTCAATGGGATGATGACCATTCTGGTTGGCAATATGTGATTCACGCACAATGCACATGATTGTCACTTTAATACCTCTGAGTATTTACATATATGAGTGGGGAGTTGTGGCATCCGTAACAAATTTGTCAAAATTAGAGGACGAGAGCGAAGAAATATATTGTTTACCCTCAAACTTGGAAATAATGAAATAATACAAATGGTGAAATCAATACTTTAAAAGGAAGGTGACACCAAATGGGTGTTCCCTTTATAGTATAGTACAAATATTGTTTGCCAAACTGGATGCAAAGAGATAAATGATATACATAAGATTCTCTAGCAAGGTTTAAAATCCTGACAGAATCAACAGGCGTATTGATTGTAAACCAGACCTCTTTTTGACTTATCACATTTCAATATCATGTTTTTGTTCAACTCATTTATGCATGCTTTTAGCGTAGATTTGGTGATGCAACATACTTTTTAAGGTTTTCATATATCATTATTCACTTCATTTTTTATATAGATTTTTAAAGCATAACAAGACCCTTTTATTTTTAGCTCAATTCTTATTTTTATATAAAATTTATATACTATACGATCTAAGCTATTGAGGGAATTAAAATTTTCTTTAATGTAATCTTAACGTACTCATAGTTGTCAAATTGCGAGTGTCATAAAAGATGTAAATTCTAATTTTGAGAATCGTGAATTAAATTGAATCGAGAATTGTAAGATTCAACATTTTAAACTATAAAATAAACTATGTTGAACAAATATGGCAAAAAAAATTTAAAAAATTGATTTTAGCACATGTTATACAATAGTTGTTATATAAAGGCATAATTACACTGTCTAAGAATCTTATAACATTGAGCATACCTCCAAAACCCAATAAATGTGGAGTAGCAACATTAATGGTAAGTTAACAACACTTTGCATATTTGAACAATTCATCATCAATTTCAATTTCCTCAACATCATTAATGCTAATTCATATTAATCACTGACCAAGTACAAAGCGGAGAACCCAAAAAACTATAATTGAACAATTCATCCAACTCTGTTGTTGATACAAAAGTAGCATAACTAAAGATCGATCAGGAACAGAGAGAGAGAGGACCTTGAACGGTGCCCATTTCCTTTTCAACTTTGGATTGCATTTCGCGAAGGGCGCCTGCTTCTTCTCCAATCTCCCTGAGTCTCTTCTTCATGTCCTCCAAGTTCTATTCAACATCAAAATGAGGGCAAATTACATATGAGTAGAGAGAGAGAGAGAGAGAGAGAGAGGGACCTTGGAGTTGAGATCGTCGTCTTCAGCCCTAGACATATCGACATCGGCATCCATCTCTCCTTCATCGGGTATTTCCTCCGTACACTTCATGTTCCTGCTCTAGCTTCTGAAGCTCCATCTCTCTCTCTCTCTCTCTCTTTCTAATCTCTCACTCCCTCATATTTGTATATGTATAGACTAGTGTTTTCGAACAAGGTAGGTAGAGTTCTGTGTCTACTTGTTTCAGTGTTCTCTCTCCGTGGACACGAAGAAAAACAGGCATGGATTGAGGGAGTAGGTGGCCCGACCCGGCCCATCAATTTATAAGAATGTATATATTTATTTTTAAATTATTTAATTGCCTGATAAATTAAAAAATAACAACAAAAAAAACAAAACAAAAAACAAAAATGGGAAAATTACTAGATTTAGTACTAGATTTTTTAATACTTTAAATTCAAACATTGGCTAAAAAGGTCAATGGTCTATTTTGAGAAATTAGTTAAAAATTAATTTTTTAATTTTTTGAAAAATATATAAAAAAAATAAAGAGATAATATGACTTAAAAAAGTCAAAAGGCTAATAAGTTCGCTTTTAACCATAACTCTCCAAATAGGTCTTTTAGTACTAGATTTTTTTTAATACTTTAAATTCAAATATTTATTTAAATGCCTCAATACATTTAATAAAAACGATATAAAAAATGGAAAAATTATAACTAAAAAAAATCAAGATTTAATTTTTGTAACGAAATAAATCCCCGTCTACAATGGTGGATTGGACCATGCAATTGGCCCGGTGAGCTCATCACGACTCTACTTTCATAATGAGAATTATTTATTTTGTAAATTTACACACATAGGTTAAACATAAAAATCAAATTGATATCATAATTATGAATATATCATACATCATATTGTATGCAAATAAATAAATAGTTTAATTATATTAATAGTCCTTATATTTGAGTCATTGAGTTATTTTGATTCATGTAATTTTAATTTATTCAATTTTGATCATAAATTTATAATTTTGTCTCAATTTGATCCAATTAATTATAATTGTTAGCATTTTTTTATAAAAAAAATTAGCTTATGAGCGACATATGTCATGCTTTTAGGAGAAAATTTATAAACTTGATCAACTCAATGAGCAGATCTCAATCAACTTAGTGATTATTTTTTGTCAAAAATCCTAACAATATTATCAATTGAACCAAATTGATACAAAATCTAAAATGAAAGGTCAAAATTAAACCAATTGAAAATATAGGAATCAAAATGACACAATAAACAAAATGTAAGGATTGCTAGTGTAATTTGTCCTAAATAAATGGTTTGTTTTAAACTCATACTTATTGTCATTTTTTGCATATAAATGTGATGCGAGATGTGTTTATAATTATTAAATCAATCTTTTCTTCTTTTTTCTTTTCCTGTCTTTTCTTTTTTCTTTTTCTTTTATGCATGGTCAATGTATAAATGATAATAAAATTGACGATTTAAATCATTATATAAAGCCTTATGGTAGGCTGTTTAGCGGACCAAATTGCATGGTCGATTCAGAGAAATTGTTCTAACTTTTAATATGACATAATAGGTTCTATTATTTTCACATATATTGCTTGAATATACATAATAAAACAAAATAATGGATAACAAATATCATTTCCTATTCAAGTATCTTTCTCTATAACTATATGGTTACATGATCAACACAACCAAACCCAAATCATCTTTAGAAAGGGCTTGGAGATGGTGTGGGTGAGAGTTCAACTTCCTCATCCGAGTAAGCATCAATGGGTGAAACTGCTAAATCATAATCTTCCAAGTAAGCATCAATGGGGGAAGCTGCCGGTGCATCTGCACCATCATCGGCCGGTTGTGGTGCAATTTCTCCCATTGAAGGTGCAATTGCAATAATGTTAATGTACATAAGGAGCATCACAAAAACTATACTGAGTTTTGCCATGGTTGATGAGGATGATGATTTCTCTCCTGTTGGTCACTAGGGGATTGTTAAGAAAACAGGTGTGTATATATGGGTGGGTGGTGAAAATGGTTCTATAGCTAGAGTTCTAGAAACATTTATTGGCACTAGATTTGTTTAACGGCCTTTATTGCTATTTAATGAACGGAGTTTCTTTCTCCTCATTTTAATAAAGAGAATAGGAAGAGGGGGAAAAAAAATTAGAGACGTACCATCAACTATATTTAAAATTTTGAGGATTACTACTTGTCAATTTGTAAATCTGGATTGGATTGTCCAGTCCTTTTAGTGGATCTATTTTTGGGACCAAATTTAGCATTTCGAACTGTTAATATTTTAAGATTCATCATATAAATTATTTATGTAAAAAATTAAATTGATTGGATAACAGTAAATTTTGGACTTCTTTTTCAAGTTTAAATCTGAATATGACCGTTATGCTCAGATTTAAGGCGCACATCATATATCCCATTTCGATGATTTGAACTGTTCGTTTTGTAGGGTTTTCTATACATATCATTTATGAAAAAAATTAGCATAATCCAATAATCATAACATTTTCATTTAATCACGTTTGCCTCTGAAAAAATAGACGATAAGAGTGTTTTTGAAAATAGACCATCTATTTTTTTTTTTTGAAGACAAACACGATAAAATAAAAAGGATATAATTATCGAATCAAACTAATTTTTTTCATGAATGATATGCACGGAAGACCTTACAAAATAAATAGTTCAGATAATTGAAACGGAACTCGTTGTATGCTTTACAAATCCGAATATGACAGTCTTCTTTAGATTTAAATTTGAGAGAATCCCGATCCTTATAGTAACTAAATGTTCAAATTAGTTTTATATGCAAAAAAATAGACATAAGTATGATTTTAAGTAAAATCGTTCATTTAATATAAAACTAATTCGAACGTGTCTTAATTTTTTGTATGAATAATTTACTCTACGAATCTTAAAATTTGAAAGACTCAAATTATCAAAATAGAATCTAATTGGAGTATCGAGTCCAAATTTACAAATCAGAGAGGAGTAGTCTTCTAAAATTTTTGCAATATTTTTTGAGAAAAATTAGTATAACATCTCCCTCTGACTTTGGATAGTAGGAGATGTTTAATATATTTTTCTTATTAGTTAGGATCTCTCAATAATATTATTAGAGAAATTTCGACTTATTACAGAGAAATTTCATCTCGTCAATTTCTATGTGAAGAGCTTAAATTTCTCTGTAAAAAATAAAAAATAAAAAAATTCTCTGTGAAGAGTTAGAAATTTCTTTGTAAAAATATTGAGAGATCTCAACTATTATGAAAATGTTGCATGTCCTTCAACTTATAAATCCTAATATTAGGAACCTTAAAATAAAAATTCCAATTCTGATTGAAAGCAGAGGAACAAAATTAAATCCATTAAAAAAAAAAAAATGGTCGGCTTTGATATTGGCTTATTGTGAGAAGAAGAAAAAAAGAGTTTATTATCCTTCATTCAATATTCATTTCCTATATGCATTCTTTCTCAACGCGAGTACATTTTTAGAAGTTAAATTACGTTGAAATATGTACATTACTTTGCTTATTCCAATCTTTAACACCATCCATACTAGTTTAATTGTTTTAATTATATTAAAAGGAAATTTAATATAATTGTATGAGAGAGTTCAAGAACGTCGTTGCAAAATTAGAAGATCTTCGAAGATCCTTGAAGAAAAATTCGAATTTTCTAGAAGATGATGAGAGGCTTAGATTCTTCAATAGTCTCAACTAAGAACACAAGAGCAAAGAGATGATGGAGATAAGACCGGGCCCACCAATCTTGGACTTGTGATAAATTCGGGCTCACCAACCTTGGAATATTGGGTCTAAATAATTTAGTGGGTTCAAATTAACTCCTCTTACATTTGCCCCTTGCGTGTATGAGAAATTTTAAATTTCTCGGACATGCATATTGTCACTTCTTCAGCCCTGCTTCGCATCACGTGCCCAGAAATATGTTGTCTTGACAGAACCTATGGATAAAGTTGATGACTCACTGTAATTTACGGATAAAATTGGCAAGTAATAAAAAAAAAATTTACTCTTTCTTTTTTTTTTTTTTTTGCCCTTGATTTTTTTTTTAGAAAATCAACCTTAATTCTTCAATTCTCTTAATCAGCAAGGATGATTCCAAATCTTTTTATTCCTCCTAGAACATCTGAAGGCCCACCTCTTTACTCCAAGTCAAAGATAATAAATAATAAATAAATAAATAAAGCATCCATTTTTCTTGAAGAGATAAGGGCTACACACACAAACTCTTTTTTTTTTTTTTTTTTTTTGGCAATACAACAGGTCCATCTATATGGATATATGTATAGATAGTATATCTGAGGAAATAATCCAACATCACACCTCTCTTTTTTCTATTTAAGGAATGAGACAAAACCCTAAATCTTACAAACTTTTTTTGCTTATAGCCATTGCGGCTCTCTCTCTCTATAGAGGCCAACCCAGCCTTTCTTCTTCTTCAAGAAGGCTCTATTTGTACAATACTCAGAGGCCACCACCGCCTGATCATTTCCCGCTGCTATAACTCCAATAGCCGACTTTATCTCACTGTTGGTGCTTCATTTCAGCCTAGAGATCCAGACACTCCGGAGCTCGGTTGTGCCGGCCAGCACCGACGCTGACCTCTCTGCAACATCCCTGCTCTGCTGTGTCGTCACCTTCGATGTCGACCTCGACTGTCCAGCGTCGCTCATTGTTGGCTTCACTCTGCTGCCACTTCACCGCCAACCCACTGTCGGCCGATCTTGGCTGTTGTTCCAATGCCAGCCACACATGCCCACTCAACGCGTTATGTGTGAACACCAACTCTGTTGCGGCACCACCATTGCTTCCGGCCTCGCTCGTCCAACGCCGACCACACATGTTTACCCACTTAACGCGACGTGTATGGTCTTGCTTAGCACTGCTCAGCTTGTCGTCGGCCTTGGGTGTGCTTGTTTCATATCTACGGCCCCTACTTGTGCGTCTCACACTTACGGCATTGCCACTGCCTCTAGCCGTGGCTTGCTTCGTCTCCGGTTTGCACTATTTCTCGGTTTCTTCTTTGTTCATTGTTTCTTTGAATCTGCTCTTGCTTTCTCTGATTTGTGGGCAAAATTTTGTTCAAACCCACTTTCCTTTCTTGTTTTGATGGACCCTTGTGCTCACGAATTCATATCTACTGGGCCTTAATGCTAATGCTTGTGATTTTAAATTCCACTGATGCTGGAATTTGTAAAGCTTGAGATCACAAGTCCATGGGTGTGAATACTTCAAACCCACTATCTTGAACTCTACATCTAGTATATGTATATATATATTTTGAATCTTGATTTGCTGCTTGCTACTCATTGCTTTTCTTTGAGAAAGAAAATAAATTCTGCTAAATCTTGTTAATTGCTTGGCCATTGAGAGAAAAGAAATGCTCTGAAATTGCATTTTGCTAAATTTTTTTTACTGAGGTAGCTGAATCACCAATTTTGAACATAATATATCTGATGACAATGCTTGATAAAAATGTATTTTAAATCCTCACTTGGAATATGAAACTCCACTAATGTTGAGACTTGTTAAATTCGAGAATGATGAAATTTTACTGCTCATTTATGTGTCTGAACCACTGCTACTAGATCTTGAACTCATAATTTGAACTTTGTAGCTTTGTTGTTGATATATATATATTTTTTATACCACTCCATGTTGATAGTATCAAAAAGAGTAGAATAAACAAAGATGTTGTTGTTGATGCCCGATGAAGTGATTTCAGTGATGAAGCTCATAATGTTGAGCATAAATTTTGTTATCGAGCAATTGATCATTGTTGTTTCGGGAAGATAATGTCATATTCAAACCATATATATTTGACAAACAATACTCCGACACTTTGAACCTTGTACACACTTTCCTTGAGGAATCAAAGCCGTAGCATAGGATAGGGCTATATATATTGCTGTTTGTTGATCTTGTGAATACCCGAGAAAATGAATTGTTGATGACGTCCGAGGTTGAATTTCTTGATAAAACCCATCATGTTGCATGTAAATCTTATTATAAAATGACTGATTGTTGCAACCCTTAGAATAGTAGACAACGTGCTTGAATTCTTGATGTTAAATTCCTCATAGAATTTGTTGAATTCGTGAATTCTTTGAGAAATGAATAGTTGATGCCGAAATTTCGTTTGAATTCCTATTAATTTGCGTGCTTCAATTTCAATATTCTGAATTTGATACGGTCGACTCCTTGTTGTTATGCCTGTTATTTCAGCTATATGTCTTCTCGAAAGAAATCTGTTGTCCCGGGGTCATCAGAACTGGCTCTCATGAAAGAGAGGGATGTACCTCCGGCGTCCAAGTGGAGGAAATCTCCTTATTTTGGTCAGAAGGACCCGTTCTGGCGAGCGGCTTCCTCCACCACTTCTCTTCTGTCTCCGAAAGGGGCTTTATTGTGTCTCTCTGAGGACACTGACTCCAGACATGAGGCCCTCATTTCTCCTTCTTCAGTGCTACGCTTTAGGGTTGAGCGATGGGACTTTCCATATTGCTATCCCTAGTTTAAGGCCTTCTCAAACCCTCATTTTGGTTGGCAAGAGTGGGTCGATGATGTCCTCTCGGACAGGGGCCTTTGTCAGCGGCTTCAGGAGGCCCGGCTATTGATCCCAATGAAAATATCTCGATCCTTATCCATCCACCGCAACAATGTTAGCCTTGAAGCCATAGTTCTCCGGTGGAGCACCGAGACACACACTTTCATACTTGGCCAGCATGAGATGGGGCCTACCCTTGAGGATGTGTTCATGTTGTTGCGTCTAGAAGTGACTGGCATTGATGCCTTCTGTCTGGAGCGGATACTCTTTGAGGATGATTCTCTGATCCAATCCCTAAAGCAAAATCTTCAAGCTTGTGGTCGTGAAGCTCTGTATTTGATGGTTCGGCGATGAGGACAAAACGAGTGAGACGGATCGTGCCTCCTACACTGCATGGATCCGCCACTTCTTCAAAGATCTTCAATCCTTAGCGAAAGATGCTGACCCTGGTTCTCAGGAGTACGAGGTCGGCCCAATGTATGGCTCTAGGCTCTATTTTCTGGGATTTCTGGCCTGTTTTATCTTCTTCTTTATTCTTTCGAGCACACTTCCAGATTCTCTCAATCCTTTTGTCTTCCCTTTGGCAGTTAGGTTCTTCAAAGGGATCGGATCCCTTTGGCCTCGCTATTTCTTGGGAACCTTTACTACCGACTGGATCTACTACATCGAGACATGGTACGTTCTGTGGGTCGTATGAGCCTATCTCCTTCGTCCACAGTCAGTTTCTACCCTGTTTCTTCTTCGAGAGGTTCCCAAAGTTTTCCCCTACTCCAACTGTATTTAAGGCAGAAGTTCTTCGGGAGATAGTGGATAAAGATGGTATCCTCGTGCTCGGTAATGACGGGTCTCGCACATTTGAGAAAGCGAAAACTTGCTAGGCGTTAATCACACATTGGTCATTTGTCATTTCTACCCTATCCCTAAATACTTTGATGGATGATCCTCAGCGCTTTGTGACACTCCCCTATATATGCCCATTGGTGGGTGTGGCAACACCACTTGTCTATCATGGTTCCTCCCGCCTGGTGTCCTTTCCCTTGCCAAAGGGCATCTCCACACGCCATGTTGATATGCTGATAATGGTTCGTCTGAGTTCACTACCGGTATGGCATGATCTGACAGAGTAGCATACCAATTCGGGTCTGGCCAGTATGCCCGGAGCCAGCACCTCCTTTATTATCTTTTTCAGAAAGTTACAGGCGCTTTACTCGTAGACTCGTACACACCATGCTTCATGTATCCAGCTCTTTGACAATGCCGGGTTTGAGTCAGGTAGAGGGTTTCACCCCCTCTTTCAGGAGATATTGGCAAAAGAACATTGATGCATTTATTGAGTTTGTCCAGAGTAGACTGACCATACGTTTGCCCCCGCCGATTTATAAGAAGGACTCTTTTCCTCGACTGCCTGAGGGTCAGAAATCTGACCATATATATGAGAGCTTCTTTGTTTCCTCTATTCAGACTAACCCTCCAGCTCAGACATCTACTTCTAGCTTGGCGATTGCTTCTCCAGAGCCAGTCCCTCTGAATAAGGCTTCTGGTCCTCAAACGACCCACCTTAAGAAGATGGCCCACAAAAGGGCTTCTGATGCCAGTCATTCCACTCGTCACCTTTCCAAAAGCTCCATCAGGTACCAGATAGACATCTTAGTTTTTTTTTTTTTTTTTTGATTTGAAGTTACTTTCCTTCTTGCGACTATACCTTCTTAAATGAACACTTTTTACTTTTCCTATTGTGCAGGATCCTACTCCGTCTTTTGACCCCGCGGTTGTTAACGCTCTCGGTACCGTGGCTATTGGCGATGCTGTCCCTAACAGGCTGGACTCAAACCTCGATGACACTCTCCCTTTGTCTGCAAGACTCGTAAAGATGCACACCTCTCGTATAGCAGTTATAGATGATGACGATGAGGCTGAGTCTTCCGATCATTTTTGTGACCTTGTCCCACATATACGTCGTCACCGTTCTATTGTGACTGAGGATGCCTCTCCATTGGTCAGATATTCCCCTCGTCACTCAGTTTCAGGAGAGAAGCGCCATCTTGGTGACAAGGTTATCGGGGCTCACTGTTCTAATATTGAGATTATTGAGAACCATGGCTCTGGTGCTGAAATTGTTGAAGGGACTAGTGCCACAGGAATTGATGTCGCAGGCCATGCTTCTGGAGGCAATGTAGAGATGACGTGTGCTTCCGCAAGACATGCTTCTAAAGGTAATGTAGAGATGAGATATGCTTCGAGGGACATGCTTCTGGAGGCCGTTTAGAGATGAGGTGCGCCTTTGGAAATAGTGTGGAGGTGGATGTGTTAGAAGTCTCTGAGACTTACTCTGGCACTTATGGTGATTCTCATCCTCTGGCCTTCCTTCCCTTCTTCAGGAATGACTGCTACTGTTCTAGCTTCATTAGACGTTGAGATCGATCAGGTGCCTCTTGTACGGCCAAGTGACTTTGTTGATGCTAGGAGCCCTTCAGTTGCCTCGGCCTTGCATAATGATTCTCTCTTAGGTAATCTTTCTTTTTGAAGTTTGTCATGTACTTCTATCTGTGAGGACTCTTTACTCAAATGGCTTTACTGCTCCCTACCCCTAATAAGACTTCCTTATCTTTTCTTCAATGTTAGCCACTACCGGGGTCCTACTTTCACCTACCTCGAACTTTGCTCCAACTTTCTTTGTGACTCCTTATGGCTCTCCTTCTCAAGGGGACACACATGCCTTTAAGACGACTGCTAGAGGTTCTTCATCGCAAGTGCCTTTGAATGTTTTGGATCTAAATCTCAGTGATTTCCACTTTGATAGTGATGTTTTTGGCATTTCCCCTCATCGATCCGTATTCTCAGGTTCGGGACTTATCCCGGAAGTTACCCCTCCGGCTGGTTCATCTAACCCGATAGAAATTAGGGAGGTTCTTGAAACTAATACCTTTTTGGCTCCAGTTCTTCCTCCGGCTTCTGGCAAAGTACCATTTCTCCACTATTGAGTAACTCTTGAGTTTGTGTCAGTTCTACAACTTGTGCATTCGAGTTACCCTGAGACCTTTGCTTCCTTGCTTGCCAATGTCCAGTCATTCAGACTACTCTTCTTGAGTCTTTTGCCACTATTCTATATAGCTTGAACAGGCAACGCCTGTGTGACCTTAACGAGAAAGTAGTCGAGACAGTGTATTAGGGGATCTCTGATATGAAACGTCACCAAGTAGATCTATCATGGCTTCGGAAGTGCCTGGATATAGCTTCGAATGCCAGTCGCCGAGTGGAAGTTTTGTCTGTGCTTGCCTCTTATCGGACCTATATAGATGAGACAAAGGCAACTCTTCGTGAACTTGAGTTGGGCTATGCTCAGGCCTTCGAGACTTTAGAGGCACACTCTGCTATTTGTCATCAAGATGTGGATGTGACGACAGCTTCTTCGAGGGTGTTTTAAGAGAGAGTTTTTTTTTTTTTTTTGTTATTACTTTTTGCCCTTTTCAATAAAAATGTTTTATCCAAGACAATGCAATGAAATGACAAAATCTTGTGCCTTTGGAGATTTTCGCACTGTTTTCTCATTCTACTTGATAAAACATTTGTCTCGAATGATACAATAGAAATAACAATCACATGCACATGTTCATAAAAACTGAAATATTCTCATTAATTCTTCAACTTTCTTGACAAAAGTATAATATATTCACCACAAGTGATGGAACAGACATACACCATAAAGGAAACCAACTTCTTCATAATGTAAGGGAAATACAATTTTTAGACAAAGTAAGAAAATGAAAATGAGTTTCAACATAGATGAGTCTATCTACGGGTAGTAACGCTTGATAAACTTTGCATTGATCGGGCAATTCGGAAGCCATCTTCAACCCTTACAAGCTTGTAGTTCCCGCTTGAGCTTGCTTGAACCACCTTGTAGGGCCCTTTCCATTTTGGAGAAAACTTGGGCAAGGGTTGTCCTCGCATGACTGGGTCTACAATCTTCTATACTAGATCACCTTCTTCGAACTTTATTGGCACCACAGTCTGATTATAGGCTCAGGCAATGGCTCATGATACCTTTCCATAACTTTTGCGGCTCTGTCGTGTTTTTCTTCTAATGCCTCCAATCTGGTGGTTCGAGGCTCCAACACCATCCCTAAGGTGAGAGCCATCCGAGCAGATGGTGTTTCCAACTCTATAGGTAACTGTCACGACCCAAACCCGCCCCTATGGGTTTAGCATCGTAACCGGCCAGTAATCTGTGATTACCGAAAGCCTGATTAACAGTAATAACAGTAGTACAGTATAAAAGGGGCTAGCGAAAGCCAAACAGTAGTAACAAGGTGTCCAATGAGCTGCAAAAACCTGAATGGAAAAAGACTTTTATGGACGAATCCACATTCATCACCATAAACATATATACATATCAGATACACATAACATATAGGTTAGGGATCCAATCCCTTCACCATAACTGTACAGTCAAAAGTCTTAAACATTTATTACATTAACAGAGACAAAAAGGGTGAGTCTGAGACACCCCAAAAACAGCCTTGGCTCGAGTAGACTCGGAACCTCGAAGTGAGGCACAACGGTTGGCTAGACAAAATATGAGCTTAACTTGACGCTCCTAGCTTCGGTTTGGTGCCTGGCCACCTACATACATATATAAACAGTGAGCTAAAGCCCAGTGAATAACGACTGTGTAAAGGGGTTAAGAATGAATGCCCTTTCAGTGATTAAAGCAGTCATTTGCATCAGTAGATCAGTTATTCAATCAATGGCTCATATTTCATGCCATATCAATCAATTAGAAATCATAGTAGTCATACGTGGTACATCCAATAGCAAAACAGTACAGTAGGTCTTAATAGACCGAACAGTCAGTTGATGGCCATCAAAACAGTATACAGCATTGGTTCCAAACATTGGAACTAACAGAGATCTCTGTAACAGTAGCAGTAACAGTACAGTAACGGTACAGTAGCAGTAACAGTAACAGTAACAGTAACAGTAAGTTGCTATGGATGCCACGAGTACAGTTCATAAATAGGACAAACATTCATTCAGTAAGCAATATCATCTCAGAAAATAGTACAGTTAGTCGTTCAGAAAATAATCATAATTGAACGTAGCTTTACAGCATTGTTACTCACCGATTACTGGGTTATAGGCAGGCTAATCAGCGTCCTCGGGTGCCAACTCTACACAGTTGCAGAACGAACACACACTAAGTTATATACTCGGGATTAATAACTTAGGCCCTAACTTGACTTGGTATGGTTCTATAACAGTATCCTCAATTAAGATGCCTTAAACATGGCCTAGGAATGCCTAGGATGGAATGAGGATGCAAAAATGTACATTAGAACACTTTTCAAAATTTGCTGAAAACAGGGGTCTTCGCTCGAGCGTGGCTTTCTTCGCTCGAGCAAGCTTACCAAAACAGAGAGGTCGCTCGAGCGTAGACTCCCTTGCTCGAGCGGTCTGCAAAAATGTGAAAAGTACTAGTTGCTGAAATTCTCCGCTCAATACTCGCTCGATGCTCGCTCAAGCGTGAGACACAGTTCCTTCGCTCGAGCGTAGGTCTCATCGCTCGAGCGTGCATTTGCACACGCAAAAACCTGAGAGCTTGCAATCTACGCTCGAGCCAGCATTCCGTCGCTCGAGCGAGAGTCTGAAAACAAAGGTGGTCGCTCGAGCGTGGAATCCTTCGCTCGAGCGTGGAAGCCAAATTCTAGGTTTTCTAGATTTGCTTCCAAAGCTCAAACCAAGAATCAGACATGCCAAAACTCATCCTTTTGGGCTAATTTTCTGGAAAATACTTAGAAACTCATAATACAACATGTTTGAAAGACCATTTATAAAATCAAAGCCCAAAAGTATGCCAATTGAACACAATTCCAATGAAACTTTCATGAACAATGCAAGAACATAACATGCATGAGTTCTCATGAACTCTAATGCTCCAAAGCATGATCAAATGCAAGATTGAACTCTAAAACATGGTGAATTCTTGGATCATAACTAAAATATGAACATGCATGTAAGAATTTCATGACAACAACCTCAAAATTCTATGATATGGACATGCATGCATGAAATCACTCTCAAATCAACACTTTAAGCTAATTCTTGACTCTAATCACCAATTTCCCATGAACCATGCATGTAACAACTTAAATTCATAATTAAGAGGGTGAATTTCCTGCCTTAAGTCTTGAATTCCAAGTGTAGAAGCCTAATCTCTCAAGTCCCTTCAATTTCTTCCTAGTTCAAACAAGACCCTTGATGAATTCAATCCCTCTTCCAATTCTCTCTCTCTCTCACACGTTTTTGTCAAGAAGATGAAATGAAGAAGAATGGTGTGTCAACATATAAAAAGTGTGAAAGGAATTGGTCTTGAATTAATCCACTCAATGGCAAAAATGTAACAACTTAAGCTAATGTAATTTAACTTTATTTATTCTAATTTAATCATTCCAAATCAAATTTTAATTAAACTACCATAAAATCATATAAATCCTAACTAGTATATAACACTAACCAATTTCTGAATCGGTCGCCGATAAAGCTTTCAGTTCGCAAATCGAAATTAAAATATGAACAGATCATTCTGTAACGAACAGATAGAAATGCAATTAAAACAACACACTCATGCAATCAATTTAGGATTTCATCTTAATCAATTACTTATCATGCTTAATCACAATTTAACGCTAATCAGAGATGAGGGTTGTCACAATAACACTGCCTCGGACCCATACACAAGAGAGTAAGGAGTTGCTTGAGTTGGCTTTCTCTTTGAGGTACGATACGCCCATAGGGCTACTATCAACTGTTCAGACCAAGTCCTACCAAATTCATCCATCATCTTGCTTAGAATCGTTATCAGTGTCTTGTTTGTAGCCTCCGCTTGCCCGTTCCCTTTTGGATAGTAGGGTGTGGATTTATGATGCTTTACTTGGTAAGTCTCTAGGAGGCTTTTCACATATTTGTTTATGAAGGGTGTGTCGTTGTCTGAGAGGATGGTGTTCAGTACTCTGAACCGGCAAATGATAGTTTCCTTGATGAAGTTCGCAACTGCGGGCCCCGTAGCGTTCTTCAGAGGGATTGCTTCGACCCACTTTGTGCTCAATTCCGTAGCTGTGAGAATCCACTTGTACCCTTTGGAAGGTATAGAGATGGGCCCTATTAGCTCAAAAGCCCATGTATGGAACGACCATGGCGTTTGGATGCTATGTAGGTCTACGGCTAGAGCATGGATCAAATTTTAGTGTTTCTGACAAATTTGGCACCTCTTCACATGATGGGACGCATCTGACTCCATGGTCGGCCAATAATACCCAAGGTGTATAAGTTGCTCGAACAGCCGAGCCCCTCTTTGATGCTCAATTTCGTGGGCTCTTCTGAGGACTAAATCCGACTCCTCCTTGGAGAGACACCTCAGGGGAGTGCCATTAATGCTTCTTCTGTAAAGCTTGTTCTGATCAAGAAAGTACCGCCTCGCTTTCCACTTGAGGTGTGCAATGTCCCTCAGGCTCTCAGGTAGTGTCCCATACTTGAGATAGTCAATATAGACTTGTCTCCAGTTAGGGGTATCAATTTCAAAGCAATGCTCATTCTCCCGGATGCATGGCTGACACTTGGGGCATTCTTTCTATAGTTGATTCGAGGCCTTCTCCATCTCGGGCCAATAATAGCCTTGTCTTTGGATTCTTCTGTACAGACTAATATCTTCATCCCCACAGGACTTTTCATGAATCTATTGTAGTCGGAAGCTTGCTTCTTGTTGGCCAACACACCGGGCTAGGAATTCGGTACCTCCTCGGAAGTAAAGTTCACCTTGAATAATTATGAATTGGGCAAGCTTGGCCATAGTCAATTTTCCAACTTTGCTTCTAAGTTGTTCGAGGACTTCTCCTCTCCAGTCCTCCGGAAGGTCTTTGTCCTCGGGTATTATCGAAGGCTCTATTCTCTTCTTAATAATGATTGTCGCCTCTTCCTCGGGAATGTCAACTCTTACCCTTAGTGTTGTAAGGGCATCTGGAAACTTGTTGTCGGAGCGAGGCACGTGCTCTATTTCGACCTTCTGAAATTTGTCAAGAAGCCTTTGAACTGTTGTGCGGTATGTGGCCAAGGCAGGCCCTTTTAAGACGAATTGTCTCGAAACTTACTTCACTATCAGCTTCGAGTCCCCCTGAACTCAAATCTTCTTGATATTGTGCTTTTCAGCTGCTATCAAGCCCAAAATAAGAGCCTCATACTCGACTTCATTATTCGAACAATGGAAGTCCAGTTTATAAGACAAACTCCACTTTTGCTTGTAAGGACTATCCCGGTTCCACCTTTCCCTCCGGCTACTGCTCCGTCAAAGCTTAATGTCCAAAAGCTTTCCTCAGAAACCACGGCTGCATGTACTTCTCCTCTCAATTCTTCATTCACTGGTTCATAGTCACCAGTTGGAAATTAGGCAAGGAGATCGGCTAAGGCTTGGCTTTCAATCACCTTGGGAGCTACATACGTGATCTGGAATTCACCCAGTGCTAACAACCATCTTGTCACCTTCCCGGTTAGAGTAGGCTTGCTGAGGAGGTATCAAATTGGATCACTTCTGGTAACAATCTGAATCTGATGTGCTAAGAAGTAATGTCTGAGCTTTTGGGTGGTGAATACCAAAGCTAAATAATGTCTCTCTACTGGAGTATATCAGACTTCTGCTCCTCGAATCTTCTGGCTAGTGTAATACACTAGACGTTCTACTCCATCTACATCTTGGACCAATAATGCCCCTATGGACTTAGGGGTTGAAGTTAGGTACAACATTCGAGGCACCCCAGGCTATGGGGCTATCATGGTCTGAGGCGAGGTTAAGGCCGCCTTGATTCTCTCGAAGGCCTTTTGGTGCTCTTGGTTCCACTTGAACTTGGCATCTCCTTTTAACAAAGAACCGAAGGGGGCAGAGATCTCTGCAAGTGTTGGGATAAACCTCCAAATATAAGACACCTTCTTGAGGAACTTCTTTAACTCCTTCTGAGAATGTGGGGGAGGCATTGCTTTAATAGACTTGACCTTGTCTTCATCTGCCTCGATACCATGCCTATGTACAAGAAACCCGAGAAACTTCTCGGCCGTCACCCTGAAAGCACATTTGAGAGGATTCATCCTCATTTTGAATTTCTAACACCTCTTGAATACTTTCTCTATGTCTCGGAGATAGTCCTCTTCTTTCTTGGATTTCACTACTAGATCATCAACATAATCTTCCACCTCATGATGGATCATGTCATGAAAGATCGCAGTCATAGCTCTTTGGTAAGTTGCTTCGGCATTCTTTAGTCCGAAAGGCATGACTGTATAGAAGAAGTTTTCCGAGAGGTGTTCTAAAAGCAGTCTTTTCTATGTCCTCTTCGGCCATCTTAATCTGATTGTATCCGCTGAATCCATCCATGAATGAGAACATCTAGTGTCCTGAGGTGGCATCCATGAGAGTGTCAATGTGAGGTAGAGGGAATTCATCATTCGGGCACGATTTGTTCAAATCTTGAAAGTCTACACATACTCTGATTTGACCATTCTTCTTATTCACTAGCACTATGTTTGCCAACCACGTGGGGTATTGTATTGGTTGGATGAAACCTGTCTGTTGAAGTTTTTCAATTTTCTCCTTAATCTTCTCTTCGAGATCTGGATGATATTTTCGAGCAACTTGCTTGATTGGCTTAGAGTTTGGGAACACATTAAGATAATGAGAGACTAGGTCAGGATCTAGTCCAGGCATTTCCCTATATGACCAAGCAAACACATCTAAGTACCGGCTTATCAACTTTAACAACTGCTCCCGCTTCTCTAGGCTAAGGCTCTAACTTATGAATATCGGCCTTGGAGCATCTTATCCATCACTCAGATCTATTTCAATAAGTTGTTCGGGCTGAAGCTTCGGCCCATCTTGCATGTATTCTGGAGCCACTTCAGGCTTTATTACTATGTCATTGTCAGGAGGCTCTTCTTTTGACTCAGAGTCGGTGGCTAAAGAAACTGACCCTCCGCACCTTCACAAATAGTACACCATCTTGCCCCATTCTCGGACTTTCATCACCTTCTAAGGAATAGGTGGACTTTCTGGTCGAGACATCGCCTGATTACTTGATTCTTCCCTTGGCTCTTTGTCATCTTTGATATCCTCCCAACAAGGAACTTTGACCCCCCGAGGCTTAGAGGTGGTGGGAATTTCTTCGACAGCCAATTCGGTGAAGTAGATGGCATCAGAATAATGAGCATCATAGGTCTCGAAAGGCCTTTATGTAGCCTAACTTACCACCGTCTTCTTTCCCTATTTAGCCTTAACACACTGATGATAACTTGACGGTACAGCCCCATATCTATGCATCCAGGTCCTCTGTCACGACCCAAACCCGGCCCTATGGGTTTAGCACCGTAACTGGCCAGTAATCTGAGATTACCGAAGGCCTGCAGAACAGTAATACAGTAAAACAGAGTACAGGGCCTGGCGGAAGCCAATACAGTAAATAACTAGTGTCCATTGAGCTGTGGAAATCTGTATGCCAAAAACATTTTTCATGCATTCATTCAGTTCCAACAGTACAGTCTATATACAATCATTTACAACATTCAGGACAGGGACTTAATCCCTTGAGAACAGTACGGTAAAACAGTAAACAGTTTATACAGTAATACAAAACAGTCGGGAGACAAGTGGGGAACACAAAAACACCCCAAGCCATAGCATGGCGTCTCGGAACCTCGCAGTGAGGCACACAGGCTGGCTTGACAAAACTGGGGGACTAACCCACGCTCCTAGCTCCGGTCTGGCTGCTGAGAACCTACATATATATATAAACAGTGAGCTAAAGCCCAGTGAATAACAATAAGTGTAAAGAGGTTATGAATGAATGTCCTTACAGTAATGAAATCAATTCATTAAACAGTATTTCAGTCTTTCAGTAATTCCGTCAATCAGTCATATGTGGTACATCCAATAGCCTATAAACAGTAGGTCCAGGAGGACCGGGCCTTAACAGACCCAACAATAATGATGGCCATCAGTCGATAAACAATATGGTTCCACAGGGAAACCTACAGAGCTCTGTAACAGTCAATAACAGTAGGTGCTAAGGATGCCACAGTACAGTTCAGAAATAAAGGACATACATTCATTCAATAAACAATATCGGTTCAATAAACAGTTCAGTTCAGTATTCAAAAGATAACCATTTTGAACATATCTTTACACAATCTGTTACTCACAGAGATTGGGCTAATAGCAGCTAGAGCGCGTCCCCGAAAGCCAACCCTAAACAGTCAATAAAGAGAACACACACTAAGTTTCACAGTCGGGAATGATGATAATTAAATCCCTAAATTTCCTCGGTGTGGTTCTATGTCCAAATCCTCATTAAGATGCCTTAAACTAGGCCTAAGAATGCCTAGGATGAGATGAGGATGCAAAAATACACTTGGAAGGCATTTTTCAAAAGTTGCTGAAAATAGGAGCCTCGCTCGAGCGAGCCTTCCTTCGCTCGAGCGAGCTTCCAAAATCAAAGGATTCGCTCGAGCGAGAAATCCTTCGCTCGAGCGACCTGCATGAACAGTAAAAGTACTGGTTGCTGGATTTTTACGCGCGATACCACGCTCGATGCTCGCTCGAGCGGAGCCCTGAATAAAGGTGCTCGCTCGAGCGAGGAATCCTTCGCTCGAGCGAGGAAGCAAAATCTGGAATTTCCAGATTTGTCTTCCAAGTTCGAACCAAGCATTCTACCATCCAAAACTCAACCTCTTGGGCCCAAATTCTGGGAAAACATTTCAAACTCATAGTACAACAAGTTTTAAAGCTCAATTTATGAATTCAAGCCCCAAAGGTTGGTCAATTAAATCCAACATTCAAACCCAATTTCAAGAACAATCTTTAAACATGTAATGCATGAACTTTAAACCAAAATCAAGGTTCAAATCTTGCTCTATTGAGCTCCAATCTTTGGAAAACAAAGTGAAAACATGGACTAAAGCTTAGACATGAACATGCATGTACAATTCTCCAAGAATTCAACTTCAAATTACACTAAAATGGTAATGCATGCAACAACCAAGCTTCAATTCAACATTCTTGAACTTAAAACATGGCTTAGCTCTACAATGATGCATGGAATCATGCAAGATCAATCTTAATGACAACAATAAGAGGATGAATGTCCTACCTTAGTCTTGTATTCAAGATTTAAGAGTCCAATTTGCCAATTTACACTCCAAATCTACAAGATTCAAGCAAAATTCCCAAAGTTGAGTTCAAATCTCTTCCTCTCTCTCTCTAACCTCATGTTTGGGTCGGTTGGAATGCAAGAAGAATGGCTGATCAATGTTTCAATTCAAGTGTAAGGCTCTAGTATAATATAAACAATGGTCCACTATAGGTGGCAATTCCGTAATTAAGTTCAAGTCTTCAATTAATCAATTTTTAATCTAATTTAATCATTCCTAATAAATTTTCAGATAAATATATCATTAAATCACAAATATTCTCCTGAGTACAAAACACTAAACGATTCCTAAATCGGCCGCCGATAAGGCCTTCAATTAGCAGTTTAAACATATAAATTCTAACAGATAAGCAATCAATCAAACAGATGCATTATGCAATTCAATATATAAACTCATTCAATTTCAGTTTCGATTTCAATCAGTCTATTCAGTACCTCAGTTAATTCAATTATCAGTCATTATCAATTCAGTTTAGTAGTAATCAGTACATAATTCAGTAATCAGTACGAGGGTTGTTACAGTCTCCCCTCCTTATAAGGAGTTTAGTCCTCTAAACTCGAGTTACCTTCAGTTTGGAAGAAAACAGGGTTCAGTGGAAACAGTTCCGGATATCTTTTAGCCATGTCATCTTCCCTTTCCCAAGTGGCATACACACCACCATGGTTCTGCCAGCCAACTTTCACTAGTGGGATCTCTTTGTTTCTCAGTTTCTTGATCCGTCGGTTTACAATCTGTATAGGCCTCTCCTCGTAAGTGTAGTCATCACTCAACACTATTCGAGTAGGCTCAATCACATGGAATGGATCTCGGAGATAATCTCTCAACATCGAAATGTGGAAGACGTTATGCATATGCTCCATTTCAGGAGGAAGTGCAACTTGATACGCCACCGGATTGATTTTCTCAACAATCTCATAAGGTCCAACGTATCTCGGCGCTAACTTGCCTTTGACTCCAAAACGAGTCTGGCCTTTCATTGGTGTCACTTTCACAAAAACGTGATCACCCACTTCATACTCTCGGTCTCGTCTTCTAACATCTGCATAACTCTTCTGTCTACTCTGTGCAGTTTTCAATCTTTGCTGTATCAGTTTTACCTTTTCAGTCGTTTCATAGACAATTTCGGGCCCAAGCAACGGCCCATCTCCAACTTCTGCCCAGCAGATTGGAGATCTACACTTTCTGCCATACAATGCCTCGAAAGGCGCCATACTAATGCTCGAATGGTAGCTGTTGTTGTAGGCGAATTCAGCCAACGGCAAATGACTTTCCCAATTTCCCTGAAAATCAAGGACACACATTCTCAATAGATCCTCCAGAGTCTGGATGGTCCTCTCTGACTGTCCATCTGTCTGAGGATGATAGGCACTACTTAGCCTCAATTCAGTACCCAATGCAGTCTGTAGGCTTTGCCAAAACCTCGATGTAAACTTCGAATCCCTGTCAGAAACAATAGACACAGGCACTCCGTGCAGTCTCACAATTTCATCAATATAGATAACAGCCAATTTGTCCGCATTATAAATTGTCTTGACAGGTAAGAAGTGAGCAGATTTAGTCAGTCTATCAACAATAACCCAAATAGAGTCCATACCTTTTCTGGAGCGGGGTAATCCAACGATAAAATCCATCGTGATATGCTCCCATTTCCATTCTGGTATGGGTAAGGGCTGCAATAATCCAGCAGGTCGTTGATGTTCAGCTTTGACTTGTTGGCAATGAAGACATTTGGACACAAAGTCGGCAATTTCTTTCTTCATTCCCGACCACCAGAAATTCAACTTCAAATCTTGATACATTTTCGTATTCCCTGGGTGGATAGAAAATTTTGAATTGTGGCCCTCTTGCAGAATTCTTCTTTTCAGTTCAGTGTCATTCGGTACACACAGTCTTTCTTGAAATTTCAGTACATTGTTCTCAAATTTGTATCCCGGTCTCGGTTTTGAATCTCTTTCTTCAATAATCTTCTTTAAGAAATCATCCAGTTGCTGTTTCTCTTTAATCTCTTCAATCAAGGCTGGTTAAGCAGAAATAGCAGCTAAGGTTCCACCTTGTTCCTTCAAAACAATTTCAATTTCAGACTTTTCAAGGTCACAAAGCAACTCTTTCTGTCCAGTCAGCAAACATGCTAAGTTCCCAATCGATTTTCGGCTCAAAGCATCGGCAACGGTGTTGGCTTTTCCCGGATGGTACAAAATCTGTAGGTCATAATCTTTTATCAGTTCAAGCCATCTCCGCTGTCTCATATTCAGTTCTTTCTGAGTGAAAAAGTACTTCAGGCTCTTGTGGTCAGTATATACTTCACATGTCGCCCCATAAAGATAGTGACGCCAGATTTTCAATGCAAATACCACTGCAGCAAGTTCTAAGTCATGGGTCGGGTAGTTCTTTTCATGTGGTCTCAACTGTCGGGAAGCATAAGCAATAACTCTCCCATTCTGCATTAAAACACACCCCAAACCCTTATGAGAAGCATCACTAAATACAGTATAACCATCCGTACCTGAAGGTAGAGTCAGAATTGGTGCAGTCACAAGTCTAGTTTTCAACTCCTGAAATGCTGATTCCCGTTGGTCAGTCCAGTCAAATGATATCCCTTTCTGTGTCAACTGAGTCAGAGGTAAGGCAATTTTGGAGAAGTCTTTGACAAATCTTCTGTAATATCCAGCCAATCCCAAAAAGCTTCGGACTTCAGTCACGTTGGTTGGTCTAGGCCAGTTCACTACAGCTTCAATTTTCTGCGGATCAACAGAAATTCCATCTTTGCTAACAACATGCCCCAAAAACATAACATAATCAAGCCAAAATTCACATTTAGACAGTTTACCATACAGTTTCTGTTCTCTTAAGGTTTGCAGGGCAAGTCTTAGATGGTGTTCATGTTCTTCTACAGTCTTAGAATAGATCAATATATCATCAATGAATACCACAATAAAATCATCAAGGTATGGTTTAAAAATTCTGTTCATGAGGTCCATAAATGCAGCTGGGGCATTCGTGACTCCGAACGGCATAACTAAAAATTCATAATGACCATACCTCGTTCTAAAAGCAGTTTTGTCAATGTCTTCCGGTTTAACTTTCAGTTGATGGTACCCCGATCTAAGGTCAATCTTGGAAAACACTTGTGCACCCTGTAGCTGATCGAATAAATCATCAATACGCGGTAAGGGATATTTGTTCTTTACAGTTACTTTGTTCAATTCGCGGTAATCAATGCACAGCCTCAGTGAGCCATCTTTCTTCTTTACAAACAGGACAGGTGCACCCCACGGTGAAGTACTGGGTCTGATAAACTTCTTGTCTAACAGTTCCTGCAATTGTACCTTCAATTCTTTCAGTTCAGTTGGAGCCATTCTGTAAGGAGCTTTCGACACTGGCTGTGTTCCCGGAATTACATCAACGGTGAATTCAATCTCCCTGTCAATCAAATCCCCTGGCAGATCATCTGGAAACACATCTGGGAATTCTCTGACTATAGGAATGCAATTCACATCAGTTTTAACATTGTCATTAGTAGATACAGTCAGTACAGAACACAGATATCCTTTACATCCCTTCCTAATCAGTTTAACAGCTTTCACAGAAGAAATCAAGTACGGAGGAGGTACCACTCCAACTCCACTAAACACAAATTCAGGCAAACCAGGTGGACGGAACACTACTTGTTTTGTTACACAATCTATAGTGGCATGATATTTTTGTAGCCAATCCATCCCCAATATTACATCAAAGTGATCAATGTTCAATGACAGTAAGTCAATAAACAGATGCATATCCCCAACAATGATTTCACAAGCAGGATACATATATGCACATGTCATGGATCCTCCAACAGGTGATGACACAGCTAACAAGTAATTCATAGGTTCTAAGGGTCTATTCAATTTCCGTGAAAAAGCATGCGACACATAAGAATGTGTAGACCCCGAATCAATCAATACATATGCATTTTGAGCACAAATAGAGAGAATACCTGACACAACGGTCTCAGTATTCTGAACATCTCCCGGTACTAGGGCAAATACTCGGCCTTGCCTCACAGGCTCTTTCCCGGTAGCTTTGGGGTTAGGCTTTGGTGCTACATTTGATGCTGCTGCGCTTGGTGCAGCTTTACTACTAGCTGGTGGAGCAGAAGGGCAGTCTTTAATCCTGTGGCCCACCTTGCCACATCTGAAACAAGCTCCAGAAATCTGGTAGCAAACCCCCTTGTGCTTGTTGCCACATACGGAGCAGGGTGGAATAAATCCACTCCCTTGGCTGGGGCTAGTAGTTGACCCCGTATTCTGTTTCTTGTTCAACTGATTGTGCTTGCCTTTCTTAAATTTGAAACCCTGTCGTTTACCATGCCATTCAGTTGTTGGTGTTTCAGATTGTTTTACTGCTGCAATATTTGACTCGGCCATCAATGCACGGTCGAGCACACCCACATAAGTTGGCATTTTCAAAACATTTATTCGGTCCAGTATAGCAGCACTAAGGCCTCCTTCAAACCTTCTGGCCTTCTTATATTCAGTGTCCACCATCTGTGGTGCATATCTGGCAAATTCGGTAAATTTCTTCTCATACTCAGCAACAGACATTGTGCCCTGTTTCAGTTGCTCAAACTCCGTTACTTTTCTGTCTCTGATGCACTGAGGGAAATACTTTTCAAAGAAGGACTCCTTGAACTGAGCCCAAGTTATAATAGCATTTGTGTCGCGGGTTAACATCCACCACCTTCTTGCTTCTTCCTGAAGAGTGAAGGTTGCTAACAGTACTTTATTGGCTTCAGAGCACGGAAACATTTCAAACAACTTTTCTGTTTCAAGCACCCAAGCTTCAGCCTTTAGCGGTTCCAAGCCTCCCTGAAAGGACGGCGGTTTCAGTTTGCTGAACTTATGAGTCAGTGCAATAATGTCCACCTCATTAGCATTCACATTCTGTACATTTTGTTCCGGTTGCACCGGAGGAGGAGGTGGGGGCTGTTGGTTCTGTTGTTGGTCCAGTCTTTCAAGTACCAATCCCATCATTTGTTCTAGTCTGGCCATTCTGGCCTCAGAGGATGATGATTCAGGTTCATTTGCATTATCCATTTCACTATAAGCAGTTATAACAGTTATCATTATAAGCAGTTGTATCGTTAAACAGTTTAACATTTAGCACATAATCAGTCAATCATAAGCACACACTTTTCAAGTTCATGAGATGCCCTAATCACTTTTCTAGGACACCCTATAGCTCATTTGGACACGTGTGTGCGGTATAACTCGTGGTTAAGTATCGCTCTGATACCACTCTGTCACGACCCAAACCCGGCCCTATGGGTTTAGCACCGTAACTGGCCAGTAATCTGAGATTACCGAAGGCCTGCAGAACAGTAATACAGTAAAACAGAGTACAGGGCCTGGCGGAAGCCAATACAGTAAATAACTAGTGTCCATTGAGCTGTGGAAATCTGTATGCCAAAAACATTTTTCATGCATTCATTCAGTTCCAACAGTACAGTCTATATACAATCATTTACAACATTCAGGACAGGGACTTAATCCCTTGAGAACAGTACGGTAAAACAGTAAACAGTTTATACAGTAATACAAAACAGTCGGGAGACAAGTGGGGAACACAAAAACACCCCAAGCCATAGCATGGCGTCTCGGAACCTCGCAGTGAGGCACACAGGCTGGCTTGACAAAACTGGGGGACTAACCCACGCTCCTAGCTCCGGTCTGGCTGCTGAGAACCTACATATATATATAAACAGTGAGCTAAAGCCCAGTGAATAACAATAAGTGTAAAGAGGTTATGAATGAATGTCCTTACAGTAATGAAATCAATTCATTAAACAGTATTTCAGTCTTTCAGTAATTCCGTCAATCAGTCATATGTGGTACATCCAATAGCCTATAAACAGTAGGTCCAGGAGGACCGGGCCTTAACAGACCCAACAATAATGATGGCCATCAGTCGATAAACAATATGGTTCCACAGGGAAACCTACAGAGCTCTGTAACAGTCAATAACAGTAGGTGCTAAGGATGCCACAGTACAGTTCAGAAATAAAGGACATACATTCATTCAATAAACAATATCGGTTCAATAAACAGTTCAGTTCAGTATTCAAAAGATAACCATTTTGAACATATCTTTACACAATCTGTTACTCACAGAGATTGGGCTAATAGCAGCTAGAGCGCGTCCCCGAAAGCCAACCCTAAACAGTCAATAAAGAGAACACACACTAAGTTTCACAGTCGGGAATGATGTTAATTAAATCCCTAAATTTCCTCGGTGTGGTTCTATGTCCAAATCCTCATTAAGATGCCTTAAACTAGGCCTAAGAATGCCTAGGATGAGATGAGGATGCAAAAATACACTTGGAAGGCATTTTTCAAAAGTTGCTGAAAATAGGAGCCTCGCTCGAGCGAGCCTTCCTTCGCTCGAGCGAGCTTCCAAAATCAAAGGATTCGCTCGAGCGAGAAATCCTTCGCTCGAGCGACCTGCATGAACAGTAAAAGTACTGGTTGCTGGATTTTTACGCGCGATACCACGCTCGATGCTCGCTCGAGCGGAGCCCTGAATAAAGGTGCTCGCTCGAGCGAGGAATCCTTCGCTCGAGCGAGGAAGCAAAATCTGGAATTTCCAGATTTGTCTTCCAAGTTCGAACCAAGCATTCTACCATCCAAAACTCAACCTCTTGGGCCCAAATTCTGGGAAAACATTTCAAACTCATAGTACAACAAGTTTTAAAGCTCAATTTATGAATTCAAGCCCCAAAGGTTGGTCAATTAAATCCAACATTCAAACCCAATTTCAAGAACAATCTTTAAACATGTAATGCATGAACTTTAAACCAAAATCAAGGTTCAAATCTTGCTCTATTGAGCTCCAATCTTTGGAAAACAAAGTGAAAACATGGACTAAAGCTTAGACATGAACATGCATGTACAATTCTCCAAGAATTCAACTTCAAATTACACTAAAATGGTAATGCATGCAACAACCAAGCTTCAATTCAACATTCTTGAACTTAAAACATGGCTTAGCTCTACAATGATGCATGGAATCATGCAAGATCAATCTTAATGACAACAATAAGAGGATGAATGTCCTACCTTAGTCTTGTATTCAAGATTTAAGAGTCCAATTTGCCAATTTACACTCCAAATCTACAAGATTCAAGCAAAATTCCCAAAGTTGAGTTCAAATCTCTTCCTCTCTCTCTAACCTCATGTTTGGGTCGGTTGGAATGCAAGAAGAATGGCTGATCAATGTTTCAATTCAAGTGTAAGGCTCTAGTATAATATAAACAATGGTCCACTATAGGTGGCAATTCCGTAATTAAGTTCAAGTCTTCAATTAATCAATTTTTAATCTAATTTAATCATTCCTAATAAATTTTCAGATAAATATATCATTAAATCACAAATATTCTCCTGAGTACAAAACACTAAACGATTCCTAAATCGGCCGCCGATAAGGCCTTCAATTAGCAGTTTAAACATATAAATTCTAACAGATAAGCAATCAATCAAACAGATGCATTATGCAATTCAATATATAAACTCATTCAATTTCAGTTTCGATTTCAATCAGTCTATTCAGTACCTCAGTTAATTCAATTATCAGTCATTATCAATTCAGTTTAGTAGTAATCAGTACATAATTCAGTAATCAGTACGAGGGTTGTTACATCCTCCCTAGAATGATGTGATAATTTGCCTCGGAATGGATAATATGGAACTTGGTGGCCAAGAGAATCTCTCCAACGGCTAAATCAACTGTTACGCATCCTATAGTAACTCTCATTTCTCCACCAAAGCTAGTGATGACTATTGGCTGCTTCACAATGTGCTCTTTAGAGATTCCGCCCTTCTCTACAATAGCGCGAGTCATAATGTTGATAGAGGCTCCGATGTCTAGAAAGGCCCTTTTGAACTCAACCCCGTTAATAAAAGCAGTCACATAAAGTGGGCGGTTGTGAGAAAAATAATACTTCCGATCAGTCTCGAAGAAAGTAATGGCACTAGATTGCTCTTTTGCCTTCCTCGGGATAGATCCCTCAGTCAACATGCATTCTTCATGGTGTGCCTCGGCTATATTGATGATAGACTTGGTGATTTCTGCTCTTACCTCCCTAGAAAGTCCAAGCTGGTCGAAGAATTACTTGAACTTTTACACAGTCTTGTAGGGGTTTGGCATAGTGATCCGGATCTTTTTCCACTCTTGGAGGCTCGTAGTTAACCATCTCCTCGGTCTCTTCAAAATAAGATGCCACATAAACATGGTGTCCTCCTCTTCCGTAGTACTCTTCTCCTCCTTTTAGATCAAAGGGATCTTCGACATGAGTCATAAAGGTTCTGCCCTCTAGATCGAGAGCACTTCCATAGTAAACTTGTTCACCCTCGGGCCCGAAGATGTCATCCAGATAATAATCATCGTCATCGAGATTAGTGATAGCCTTAATCATCGGGCCTTCATAAGCTATCATAGCAACATTTTTGCCCTTGTCTCGGTACTGAGCATATGGTTGTTCTCGGATGTCTTGAGTCCCTTGCTTTTTGAACCTCAATTCGTCTGCCTCGACTTTATCTCTGAAGATTTTCCCGAGAGTCCAACACTTCTCTGTCAAATATTTCAATGTGCGATGATAGATGCAAAACTCGGGGCTCTTGCGGCCCTTCTTTGATGGAATTTCTTCGACATAAGGCAATTTTAGCTCTCCGTCGTCCACCTATTCCTTAACTAGAGCTTTTACCTTATCGATTCCATATGGATGAGAAACATTGCCCTTTTTTCACCACTATATTGCTTCCTCTTCTGGGCTCTGTGACCCTCTCCTCGTGACTTTCGGGTATTTGGGGCAGAGGCAGTAGCAACAATAGGTCCATGAGACAATTTGAAGCTAGTCTTGTAACTGGCCTTAAATCTGGACTCCTGAGCCTGAGGTGTGCTAATGTTTCGAGCTGCTTCTGTTAGTGCCGAGAAGGTGGGTAGCTTGTGATTAACTAGAAACATTTTGTACCTGTTCAATGCCCCCTTTAGACAGATTTGAACCAGATAACTCTCCTCCACTGCTTCATGGCAATCCACAGCCTTGTCTTGAAACCTTTTGACGTAGTCAAGGATGTCCTCACTTTCTCATTGCTTTTCTTTACACAATGTAAGTTTTGTCACCTTCTCCGCCACTTGAAAGAACTTGGAGTGGAATTTGTTAACCATTTCCTCCCAACTTCGAACAGAGTTTGGGGCCAAATTAACATACCAACTATATGCTCGATTACTGAGGAACTTAGAGAATTTTCTTAGTCGGAGGACGTGGTTTGAACCATGAATACCCAGAGTCTCGATGAACCGTACAACATGTTCTCGAACATTTCCTTGCTTGCCATCGAATTTGATGAACTTCGGCACCGTGTACCCCTCTGGGGATGGATAACTCAACATCTCAATAGGATAAGGTGGCTTGACATCTAAATCTGGCAAAGAGGGTAAAGTCATCTTGCCCCGTTTAAGATCGAACATGGCTTGCACATCGGCGAGAGTGAGAAACTGTTGAGGGAAAGAGTTTGATGGTGGCATTTCCAGAACTTGGCTTATGGACCTGAAGACTGAGCTAGGAGTGACTTGGCCATTCTGGTGTTGAGAATTAATCATTGGCGAAGACACTTGACGATACTGGCCAGCAGCGCCTATGGACAAGCCAGTTGGTGATAAGACATTAAATTGAGGCCCGTAAAGTCTACCGCACGGCGTAGCTACACCGGGTTGGGTTTGCAAATTTGTTGTCGGCACCAAAGGAGGCCCGCTTGGTACTTGAGTAACATTTACTGGTGGTGTAACAAGATTAGGCACGAGCAGAGCTTCCTTTTATGCCATCATGCCCCTTATATTTGCCTGGCCACCAATAGTCGCCGGAGCACCATTCATTACACTGGAACCTCCCCTAGTCACCATTGGATCTTGGCTTGGCACACCATGGAGCCCGGGCGTGGGCAAACTGTTACCGCTTACTGTGGTTTGAGCATGTGTTACTGTGGTTGTGTTGCCATGACCCACAGGCTGACTGGGGCCTACTTCTCTTTGGATTAGATTTTGCACACCGGTGGGGATAACTCCACCGCCAATTTGACTTTCGTTTGGCGTCGGTGCAAAATTAAAACTCATCACCAACATGGTGTGAGTGAGATTCTGAAGAGTGGTAAGAATCTCCTGCTGAGTATTTTGAAGTCCTTGAATGGCTTCGAGTAAAAGTGGTTAATCTAGAGCCATGGTCCTGTCATCACCACCATTAGAGGATCCTTGTTGGTGAACTTCATCTTCTCCCACCATCCTTGCTGGAGTTGTGTGGGTTCCATATCACGTTGAGACCATTAACCAATCCACCTCTCCAGTAGAGTCGCCAAATGTATGAGAGGGTTCAAGAACGTCGTTGGAAAATTCGAAAATCTTTGAAGATCCTTGAAGAAAAATTCGAATTCTCTAAAAGATGATAGATTCTTCAACAGTCTCAACTAAGAACACAAGAGCAAAGAGATAATGGAGATAAGAGATTGGGTGAAGAAGAAGGCAAAGTAGTTAGAGAGAGGATAATGGTAAGGCTCTCCCATAGATCTCCCACTTTCACTCTCAAGGTTGATAATGGAGAAGGGAAATTAATTCTTTTCCAAGAGTTATCTCTCCAAAATCCATCCCTTGTAAAGCTATGGGTGGGTGCTATTTATAGGCACCTCATGATGTAGGATGGAGCCCATGTGCAAGGCACATGGGGAATATTTTCTTTAACCACCTTGTCCAAAGAGGTGACCTCTCTGAGGATGAGAAAAAATGCCGAAGAGGAGATCAACCTCTCAGCAAACCCTTCTTCTTAGCCACACCTAACCAATGATCCCCAATCATCGCAAAGGGCCAAGGTAGTCGTAGAGGATCCCCCGCCGCTAAATATTGCGGAGTCTCATGGACTCCCTGGGGTCGTGCCACCTCGACCCGGGTATAGGCTAGTTTAATCGAAGAGTGAATTTATCTCTACTCACCGTCCTCGGGATCGAGTCCTTTGTTCGAACTCCATTATGCCCATGGTTCTGGTGCGTAGATCCCGGAAAGCTCCGAGCTCGCAAGTGTTCTGGGACTCACCAATGGAGCAGCTTCTAGATTGCGATCGAATCTGTTCGAAGCCCAAGTGCCTCAGATCTCTAGGCTTGCTCAATACCCTTTCGAGTTCGGGCCCGAGTAAGTCTTTTAAATTCGTGGATCCGAAACCCTTTCGAGGCTTAGAGCTATTCGGCCCATTTGATGGCGGTAAAACTGAGCCCACCAATCTTGGACTTGCGATAAATTCAGACTCACCAACCTTAAAATATTGGGCCTAAATAATTTAGTGGGCTCAAATTAACTCCTCTTACAATAATTATATTAAATTTGTAAGGCTTATTGATAGTGGTCAATAGAAATAGAATCTTGGTGAATCAGACCTCACTATTTGCAGCGATGACCTTGGTGGCCTTGTTTTGCAACGTGAAAGTAGAAAAATAATTTGTATATAAAAAATATTTTTAAAATTATGTATTAATGATATTTTTAAAATTATGAAATTATAGAAAGTATTTTGATTGAAAATAAGAGGATTACAAGAAACAACACCATTTTTATGAAAATTTTAGATTGTATACAAAAGAAAATGATGTTCTTATATAATTTTTGTACAACATTTTTTTACCAAAAACAATGTGGTACTTTAAAAAATATAAATCAATGTGATGAATCTTTTAATTTAAAGAAATAAAAATCAAAACATGCATATCAATCTGTATCAACATGCATAAAATGGTGAAATAAATGGATGACAAATTTCATTTCTCAATGTATACATACTTTCTTTTTTCTTTTTTCTTTTTTTTGGATCAATAAAGTGAAAATTTCATTAAAAACGTGAAATTTTAGGTAAAGGAAGATACAATGCATCAAGAGAGATTCAGAAAGTACAAAATACCCTTACCTACTTCTTATTCAACCATCTTTCTCGATATGCTACATCAACACAACCAAACCGAAATCATCTTAGGAGGAGGTTGGAGATGAGGAGGGTGAGAAAACAGTTACCCCATCAGAAACACATTTGCTCCAATTCTCATCACTTTGTGACAATACTTGGGACTCACTCACATGTCTTCTAATCCAAGGTAGGTCAAGAATAGTCTTAACCAGCCCATCATGGCATGGTTTTCCCACCTGCAAATGGTTCTTGCAGCATGGAGTGGTAACCGTCATATTTCCAAAAACACCCTCAAACACCAGCGAACCACAAGTACCGGTAAAATTCTCAACACATTTTTTCAAGTACGTATCAATGGGGTGATGGTGCTAGTGCAAAATCTGTTGGAAATGGTTGGAAAATTCTGGGTAAAACCAAAATTTTTTCCTAAGTTTGGTCTGTTTTTTAGGTCGGCCCCGTGCGTTGATTTTCGCCGGTCAAAGTGGTAACGCGTTCTATGCTGCGTTGTGATTCACGTGGTATATTTGGTTGCTCAAAACCATTACCGAGTGAATGGGAAATTGAAGCCAAAGTATGCTCTATGGAAATGGAGTTTTGGTGAAAAATCCTTAAAGGTTTGAATAAGGCTTGTCCTACATTGATTTGGTGGGAAGTTTTGAGTGGGTTTATAAGGCATAGGATTGGAACTTGGGGTGTGCCCCAAGGGGTACCCAAGTGTTTTAGAGAGGGAGGTTATGGGCAAAATGGGCTAGACCCATTGGACCCAAAAATTACAACATACGCGCGCGCGCGCCGCCGCCACCGTCCGTCCGGTTGGTGTGAAGTTGGGTTGGGCTTGTCCGATCCAATACCTATTTTTTGGGGTCAAAAACATTTTATTTTTTGGAAAAATAAAATCCAAAATTCAAATTAATTCCAAAAACAAACTGGTCCGATTTTTCTGTACACCCAAACAGGTCCCTTCCCGTTTTTATCTGTTTGAATTTTGAACCCAACAGATTTAAATCTGTTTAATTCAAAACCCAACAGGTAGTGTACCTGTTCAAACAGGTTTGCACCTGTTTAATTCAAAACCTGTAGCCACCAATACATCTATAAATAGGACAGCCCTCATTTGATGTTTAACATTCAGAAATTTCGTACTTCACCTCTGCAAATTTATTCTTCATTTTGCTACATTTAATTTTTGTGAGAAAAAGTATAAACACTTAGTGTGTTCGTTAGGCAAACAATTTGTAGTGCTGCTATTGTTTGTAGTTGATCATTTCATCTTGGGAGATAGACGTCTACATTCTGAAAGCATCGTGGAGAGAACAAATCTGTCTTAAGGACACAGTGTCAAATACTGGACTTGATCAGAATAATATTCAAGATATTAATCAAGTAAGTTATTTATTTATTTTCTATTTTTATTATTTATTTAAATCATATTTTAATTTTGTTTTTGTAACAAAATAAAATCTGTTTTTTATTTATTAATTCTTTTTCTAGTTTGATTTTTGTAATCAAACATTCATTCTCCTTTCCTATATTTATTTCTTTATATTCTAGTTGTTGTTTAGTACACAACATAATTTAATCTATTTAAATACAGTAAAGATTGTAAAACAATCTTAAGACAGATTCATTTTTGGTATTTTTATTGTATTTAATTTTCTGTGATTTCATAAAGACATATTCTGGTTGGAAAAACAAATAGTGGTTTATGCTATTTGACAAATACTAGTAATATACTGTCTCTTTTCTTTGACAACTAGTAGTAATATACTGATGTCATTAACAATTGCAGAATATTAATTTGTGTTACAAAAAATTATTGTGGTATTTTATTTTTCTAGTTTTAGTAACAAGGAAAATAAAATTATTTTGTGTTATAATTTATTTTCTGGTTTTAGTAACTAGAAAATTAATTTGTGTTTTAATTTTTTCTGATTTTTGTAATCAGAGATTATGGCTACTGCAACTGAAACTGCAACTGGAAGTGGTACTCTGATTGTTACACCAACACCGGTCCCTATCCAGAACCATGTTCATGTACCAATAAATCATGGAGAAAAACCGAAAAAATTTAACGGTATTGAGTTTAAGAGATGGCAACAGAAGATGCTGTTCTATCTTACAACTCTTAATTTGGCCCGGTTTCTCCATGAAGAGGCTCCAGCACTTAAAGAGGGTGAAAGTGATCGGCAAGTTGTTGCCGTTGTAGATGCTTGGAAACATTCAGATTTCCTGTGCAGAAACTACATCCTCAATGACCTTGACAACATGCTGTATAATGTTTACAGTCCTTTGAAGTCAGCAAAAGAATTGTGGGATTCTTTGGAGAAGAAATACAAGACAGAGGATGTCGGCACAAAGAAATTTGTTGTCGGTAAATTTTTGGACTTTGTTATGGTAGACTCCCAAACGGTAATTTCTCAAGTTCAAAGTTTTTAATTAATTTTACATGATATTTATTCTGAGGGTATGTTTCTAAGCGAGTCTTTCCAAGTCGCTACTTTAGTGGAAAAGTTACCACCGGCTTGGAAAGATTTCAAAAATTATTTAAAACATAAACACAAAGAGATGACCATGGATGAACTTATTGTAAGACTGAGAATTGAGGAAGATAACCGAAAGGCTGAAAAGAGGAATGAGAAAAATCCCATTGAGTCCAAGGCTAATGTGGTTGAACAAGTTCATAAACCACATAACAAAAAGAGGAAGTTTACTGGAGATGGTCCTAAACAAAGCGATAGCAACAAGAAGTTCAAAGGAAAATGCTATAACTGTGGCAAGACCGGACATCAAGCTTCTGACTGCCGCCGTCCTAAGAAGGATCATGGAAGTACAAACAAGAAGACTACCAATCAGGCCAATGTAATTGAACTAGATTACATCTCTGACGAGGTGAATGACATCAACCTCTCTGCTGTGGTATCTGAGGCTAACTTGGTTGGAAATCCCAAAGAGTGGTGGGTTGACACAGGAGCAACTCGTCACATATGTGCGGACAAGAAGATGTTCACTACCTACATTGAGGCTGCAAATGGTGAACAACTTTTCATGGGAAATTCTTCTACTTCTACTGTGGCTGGACAAGGGAAAGTGATCTTGAAGATGACATCAGGGAAAAAACTGACCTTCAACAACGTACTGCATGTACCTGACATCCGGAAGAATTTAGTTTCTGGTTCTTTGTAAGTAAAAATGGTTTTAGGCTTGTTTTTTAGTCTGATAAATTTGTATTAACAAAGAGTGGTATGTATGTTGGTAAGGGATACATGAGTGATGGTCTCTTCAAACTAAATGTAATGACAGTTGTACCAAAAGTTGCTATGAATAAGAATAACACATCTTTTGCTTATATTCTTGAGTCGAATTTATGGCATGGTAGATTATGACATGTGAATTTTGATGCTTTGCGTAGATTAATTGGTTTAGATTATATACCAAAGTTTGAAATTAATCTTAATCATAAATGTGAAATTTGTGTAGAAGCGAAACTAACTAAGGCTCCATTTAAATTGGTTGAAAGGAAAACTGAACCTCTAGAATTAATTTATACTGATGTATGTGATCTAAAATTTGTTCAAACTAGAGGAGGCAAAAAGTATTTCATAACATTTATCGATGATTGTACAAGATATTGTTATGTTTATTTACTTAGAAGTAAAGATGAAGTCTTAGAAATGTTTAAACTCTACAAAACAGAAGTTGAAAATCAACTTGGTAAAACCATTAAAATGGTTAGAAGTGATAGGGGTGGTGAATATGATGCATCATTAAATGAATTTTGTGCACAACATGGCATTATTCACCAAACTATAGCACCCTATTCTCCTCAGCAAAATGGAATTGCTAAAAGAAAGAATAGAACCCTAAAAGAAATGATGAATGTCATGTTACTAAGTTCAGGCTTACCACAGAACTTGTGGGGGGAAGCAATATTGTCTGCTAATTATATTCTTAACAGAATACCCCACAAGAAAACCAACAGCACTCCTTATGAATTGTGGAAAGGTCGACCGCCTTCCTACAAATACTTAAAAGTGTGGGGGTATTTGGCAAAAGTTGAAGTTCCTATTCCTAAAAAGACTAAGATTGGACCAAAAACAGTAGATTGTGTGTTTATTGGTTATGCTCAGAATAGTAGTGCATATCGGTTTCTAACTTATAAATCAGAAATACCAGATATAAATGTAAACACTATTATAGAGTCAAGGAATGTTGTATTTTTTGAACATGTCTTTCCTTACAAGAAAGGACAGGAATTAAGTTCACAGGAAAAAACTTATGATTGTACAGAAAGTTAAGGGACTAATGACAATCAAACACAAGAGACTAGTAATGGTCTCAACCAACAGGATTTAACTGATGATGAACCAATAAGAAGTAAGAGAGCGAGAACATCAAAATCCTTTGGTCCAAATTTTCTGACATACTTGTTAGAAAATGAACCTCAAAGCTTTAAGGCAGCAATGACAGGTCCTGAAGCACCTTTGTGGAAAGAGGCTGTTAATAATGAAATTGAATCCATTATGCAAAATCATACTTAGGAATTGGTGGATCTTCCACCAGGTTCTAAACCTCTTGGATATAAGTGGATATTCAAGAGAAAAATAAAAGTAGATGGTTTAATTGACAAGTATAAAGTAAGACTTGTAGTTAAAGGTTACAGACAAAAGGAAGGTTTGGACTATTTTGACACATATTCTCCTGTGACAAGAATAGTATCCATTCGCATGCTTATTTTTATAGCAGCGTTGTTTAATTTAGAAATACATCAAATGGATGTTAAGACAGCTTTCTTAAACGGTGATCTAAATGAAGAGATCTATATGGAGCAACCCGAAGGGTTTGTAGTGTCGGGGTAAGAAAAGAAAGTTTGTCGGCTTGTAAAGTCTCTTTATGGATTAAAACAAGTACCTAAGCAATGGCATGAAAAATTTGATCATGCAATGCTTACTAATGGGTTTAAGATAAACGAATGTGACAAATGCGTCTATGTTAAAAACACTGACCCAGGATATGTCATAGTTTGTCTTTATATAGATGACATGCTTATCATTGGAAGTAGTCAAAACATGATCAAATCAACTAAGCAAATGCTTAACAAAAGATTTGATATGAAAGATATGGGGGTCGCAGATGTTATATTAGGAATGAAAATTACCAAAACATCTGACGGATATGCATTATCTCAATCTCATTATATTGAGAAAATTCTTGATAAATTTATCAATAATGATATGAATTTAGCTAGAACACCTGTAGACGTCAATCTTTATTTATCAAAAAATAAAGGTGATGCGGTGTCTCAGTTAAAATACTCCTAAATCATTGGAAGCCTAATGTACCTAATGAATTGTACTCGTCCTGATATAGCTTTTGCTATCAGCAAATTGAGTAGGTACACTAGTAACCCCGAAGAAGACCATTGGAAAGCGATCATTCGGGTTTTTAGATATCTAAGATTTACCCGTGATTATGGTTTGAACTTTACTCGATATCCAGCAGTACTTGGAAGTGGATATGTCTTTACTCTGGGAGGCGCTGTTGTTTCTTGGAAGTCCATGAAACAAACTTGTATCACACGATCCACAATGGAATCCGAGTTCATTGCTTTAGACAAAGTAGGAGAAGAAGCAGAATGGCTTCGTCACTTCTTAGAAGACATTCCAATGTAGCCAAAACCTGTGCCAGCTATTTGTATTCATTGTGATAGTCAATCTGCAATAGGTAGGGCACAGAATCACATGTATAACGGTAAGTCACGACATATTCGTCGTCGACATAATACCGTAAGGCAATTGTTGTCAAATGGAATAATCTCAATAGATTATATAAAATCTAAAGAGAATATTGTGGATCCGTTAACAAGAGGTTTGACAAAAGAGTTAGTGTATAGTTCATCGAAGGGGATGAGATTAAAGCCTATTATATAAGAGTCGTCATAATGGTAACCCTACTTATATGACTGGAGATCCCAAGAACTAAGTTCAAAGAGACAACTAAGTTATGTGTGGCTCGCCAGAAATCACCAAGGGATTAAAATTCCTTACCCATTCCTATGGTGAGAGTGATATCTGCAACATATGTTGTATACAGGGGTATAAAGATAAGCTTTGTTTTTAATGATTACTTATATTTTGATTGAGGTATAAAATCAAGACGAGTATAAGGAGATACTCACAATAAGAATCACCTATATGAGTGTCGAACTGGGGCCGGTTCTATGAGAATGAAGAGGCTAAATTCTCTAGAAACACTCATGAAAACCAGGAGCGTTCAAGGCCAAAATGAACACAATAGTAAGAACCACGATGTGTTAGAAGATATTTTTTGTAAAATCTATTGTCTTGGCTTACACAAACGGCTGAACAATTCAAGGCATCGTGTCCATTGGTTAGCTAGTAAGTCCGATAGGTTATCACTATGGAAGGTTCAAGGCCGAAAGCTACCTATCTTGATGCAAGATATTTTCGACTTGTACTCTTTCGATAAAGTCTGCATATTGTTGCATTTCTGTTGTCATTAAATTCCATTCATGTGGGGGATTGTTGGAAATGGTTGGAAAATTTTGGGTAAAACCAGAATTTTTTCCTAAGTTTGGTCTGTTTTTTAGGTGGGCCCCGTGTGTCGATTTTCGTGGGTCAAAGTGGTAACACGTTCTATGCCGCGTTGTGATTCACGTGGTACATTTGGTTGCTCAAAACTATTACCGAGTGAATGGGAAATTGAAGCCAAAGTATGCTCCATGGAAATGGAGTTTTGGTGAAAAATCTTTAAAGGTTTGAATAAGGCTTGTCCCATATTGATTTGGTGGGAAGTTTTGAGTGGGTTTATAAGGCATGGGATTGGAGCTTGGGGTGTGCCCCAAGGGGTACCCAAGTGTTTTAGAGAGGGAGGTTATGGGCATAATGGGCTAGACCCATTGGACCCAAAACTCACCACGCCGTCGTCTATCTAGCAGGTGTGAGGTTGGGTTGGGTTTGTCCGGCCCAATACCTATCTTTTTGGGTCAAAAACATTTTATTTTTTGGAAAAATAAAATCCAAAATTCAAATTAATTCCGGAAACAAACTGGTCCGGTTTTTTTGTACACCCAAACAGGTCCCTTCCCGTTTTTATCTGTTTGAATTTTGAACCCAACAGATTTAAATTTGTTTAATTCAAAACCCAATAGGTACTGTACCTGTTCAAACAGGTTTGCACCTATTTAATTCAAAACCTGCAACCATCAATACATCTATAAATAGGACAGCCCTCATTTGATGTTTAACATTCAGAAATTTCGTACTTCATCTCTGCAAATTTATTTTTCATTTTGCTGCATTTAATTTTTGTGAGAAAGAGTATAAACACTTAATGTGTTCGTTAGGCAAACAATCTGTAGTACTGCTATTGTTTGTAGTTGATCATTTCATCTTGGGAGATAGACGTCCACATTCCGAAAGCACCGTGGAGAGGACGAATCTGTCTTAAGGACACAGTGTCAAACACTGGACTTGATCAGAATAATATTCAAGATATTAATCAAGTAAGATATTTATTTATTTTCTGTTTTTATTATTTATTTAAATCAGATTTTAATTTTGTTTTTGTAACAAAATAAAATCTGTTTTTTATTTATTTAATTCTTTTTCTAGTTTGATTTTTGTAATCAAACATTCATTCTCCTTTCCTATATTTATTTCTTTATATTCTAGTTGTTGTTTAGTACACAACAGAATTTAATCTATTTAAATACAGTGAAGATTGTCAAACAAAATCTTCCAACAAATCAACAATGGGTGAAGGTGCTAATGGTTCTTCACCATCATTGGCTGGTTGTGGTGCAATATTTTCTTCCGTTGAGGGTCTAATGGCAATGTACATAATGAGCATCACAACAACTATGCCATGGTTGATTAGGATGGTGATTTCTCGTGTTGGTCACTAGGGGATTGTTGGGATGTAGTTTTTTTGTTTTTTTTTTTTTTTGGGTGAATAAATTGGGATGTAATTAGATGGTGAGAAAACTGGTATTTACATATTTTCTTGAGAGTTTTAAAAACATTTATTAGCACTAAATTTGTTTAATGATCTTTATTGCAATTTAATGCAAGGAGTTACTTTGTCCTCATTTTTACAAAATTAAACAAATAGAAAAGTACTATAGACTATATATGTGTATTATTTCATTTATTACTTGTTTAATGTACATGGTGATTTCTTATTTGATAGGGTTGCCAAATAGATAATATCACTTGCTACTTTAGAATTATCTAATTAATAATTTTTCCTTCACAGAACATGAAAGAGGTGTATTATTTCATGCATCCTCTTAATATTATACACTACATAGTAAAATATCTTCCAAATTGCAATCCAATAGGTGGGACATTTCGGCCTCATTTGGAAACAACTATTTTAATAATTTTTTGGTTTGTACGAAAAGATGTACAAAAAAGTAAAGAAAGTGATGTGACAACTTATAGTGACTTTTTGATCAAAACATGTAGTTGCCAAACGAGACCGGTTGGGTTGCAAGTAAATATTCAGTTATATAAGAAATTTATGGAATTAAAAAAGGTTTCACTCTTTGCGTGAGGATTTTTCCTTGAGGATTTTATGGAATTAAATTAGAGAACATCATTATACTAAAAAAAAAAATACAAAATTATTCGTTAGTCATCCAAATAACTTCTACTTTCAATCCAAAATGTAGTGTGTACTATGCTCCAAACAAAAACTTCATTATTCATAAATGAAGTCAATTAAAGATTGTAAAAAGGGCCTATTTAGGATAATTATAAATTGTTTTATGTAAAATCTGTTTTATGTAAACTATATTAGTTTTTGAGCTACCATCACTACAACAAAACTAATTATTTACGGTATTATGTTTACGGCATGCGTTAAATGTATGTCGTAATTAGTATATTCTACAATTTTTTTTTTTTATAAGTCGTTAATATTTTGTCAATAACAACATACATATCATGTAAGTCGTTAATTCATATATTTATGGCATATAAAAGTAAGACGTAAAAAATATAATTTTTACGGCTTACAAAAATATGTCGTAAAATATTTGCACTTAAGACGGCATACATTTCATGTTGTAAAATATTATAACTTTACACGACATGCTAATGAATGTCGTGAAAATTTATACAAAAAAAAAAAAAAATTCAATCCGATTTTTTTATGACATGCAAAAGTATGCCGTAAAAAATGTATATTTTCACGGCATATAAAAATATGTTATAAAATATTGCATTTAAGACAACATACATTTCGTATCATAAAATATTAAATTTTATTATTTTTTAATTTAGTATTTTTTTAGAAAATTAAAAAATATTTTCCTTCTAAGTATATGTAAATTATTTGAATTTAAAAAGTAAATAAAAAAAATTATTTAAAAACTTACGCCATACTTCTTCTCATTTTAGATCCATACATGTTTTGATCCCAAACCCTCTCATTCTCTAAAGAAATTATATTTTAATTATAAATAATAATAAAAAATTCTAGATATTCTTAAATATTTATAAATTTCTAGTAGATATGAGAAATTTTTATTTTTTTTCTAATAAACTAGATATTCTATTTATAATCTAGATTTTTTTAATACAAAAATCATTTATAAACTTATAATTAAATTTTTTTGTCTAAAATTTTCTACTCCAATTTATTTATTTATTTATTAATATTATTAGAATTATACATTCTTTGCATCCCAATTTTTTTATTTATTAATATTGTCATTTATTTATTTATTTTTGAACAGATCTATTAGCAATTTGTTTTAAAATAACTTTTTTTTTTAAAAAAAAATTTATCAAAGTTTTAACAATTTATCAGCTCACACATTTTTTTTTTCCATTCTTCTATATACGTCTCTCTCTCTCCTTTCTCTCTATCGACATCTCACATAAACACACGAGCACCACCACCGACATCTCCTTTCTCTCTATGGATTGGAATTAATTATGTGATTTTTTTGTGATGTTTCTTTGTGATTTGATTGGATTAATTTTGAAAGCAAGTGTCTTAATTCAATGTTTGTTAACCATTTCTGATATGAGTTTTGTCTTCATTTTGGTTCTCCGGAGAAATTTAAAGTATGAATTGTGACTTATTGAGTTCCTCATGAAAATCAAACTTGCATTCATCTTTGTAATTTCATATGGTACTCTTTCCTTACCATTTGACAATCATTTGTTGACATTGTGGAAAACTTCCATTCATTCTGAAAGTAAATGTTGCTCTATTTCTACTTCAAATGGCAAGCATATTACTTAAAAAAGGCTAAGTAGATTGTGGCTTACAGTTTTCTGCATCGCATAACTAGTTCAGTCTAGGTTCACCCAAGGTTGGAGCACAAAATGTTGGTACATATCATTGAGTTAGCTTGAAAACATTGTCTTTTGTTTAGTGATACGGATAGTCTACAGGGGATAAAAAAATATCTAGATATAAGAGAAGCTGGGATTTTGGTTCTCAATTGGAATTTGTGAATATAATGTTTTGGGGATTTGGGTTTTCTTTTCTGCTCAAAATCCTTTTTTGGTACTGTTGAAGCTCAAAATTGGGGATTTCACCGGCTCTTGCTTATGATGAATTTGGCTCAATAAAGCTAAGATCTGAAGAGTTCCTCACTTCTTTGCACTTTCTGGATTGTTGTATTTTAGGTTAGAAGTAGGGTATTGGACGCTCTTGAGCTACCTGGAGCTGCCAATCTTGAGGTTGGGTGAATTTGAGGCAAGCAATTGGGGCTGCCAATCTTGAGGTTTGGAGATCTTTTAGTGTCTAGTTCAGCTGCAAAATATTGTTGTTGTATCTTCTGGTTCGGGTTCCCCTATTTTATTTTTTTTGGGGGGAGGGGGTTATTTGTTGAATTTTTGTCATTTCCCTCTATATTTCACACCTTTTCCCTTTCTATTTGCCAAATCCCTCTCCAAATCCATGAATCAAACACAGCGTTAGTGTCTAGTTAAGCTGCAAAACATTGTTGTTAGATTGATTTCTTGCTAAAAAATTACATTAATAATTTGCAGGGGAGAAGAGATGTCTGAATTCTGAACTTTGGCATGCATGTGCTGGTCCTCTTGTTTCCCTACCTGCTATTGGAAGCCGTGTGGTGTATTTCTCTCAGGGCCATAGTGAGTAGGTCAGTCTGCTTTGATTGGTTTTGACATATTCCTTGCTTTTAGATTTTTGAAATCGGTCCATGGCAAGCAATGTGTTTATTCATGCTTGCTTAGCAAATAAAATTTGTTTGTTTATCTATTTTTATAAGCATCCTTTTGTTATTTGGTATAACATGTTCCAGCATATGTTAAGCATTGGGCTGTTATGCTACAACTGTTACACTTGGCAACCGCGCGTCAACGCCACCGTTACTATTATGGCAGCCACCGCTGTTATTTAAAACCTTGGTCACTCATTCTAGTCATCTCTTGAACTGTTATCACATATCTCTAAGTGCTTGTTTGCAGTTTAAACTGTTGTGTTCATATTAAAATATGGATGATTATGGTTTTGTATTGTTTATGATCTGGTTGATGAAATTAAACAGTTACTATTGTTGACTTCTGCAAATCTTCATATACCTACGTAGGTTACTACATCAACCAACAAAGAAGTGGATGCCCATATACATAACCACCCAAGCTTATCTCCACAACTCATCTGTCAGCTTCACAATGTGACCATGCATGTAAGGAATCTTTAGTTCTATTTTCTGCTTTTGGTTACTTTACAAGGTGGTTTCTAGAAACTCAAATTTTTTTTTACTAGGCGGATGTGGAGACAAATAAGGTATATGCTCAGATGACCTTGCAACCACTGAGCCCGGTATGCTAATCTATTGTTTAAGTTTATTTACCAGTTTTATGATCTACTTTTTTCTTTTATTTTCCCTAGATATAAAATGATCCATATTGTAGGTAATCTTCTGATCAAACTCTTCTACCTTCTACACACAAATGGAGTGAAAACTCCTGGATATGTACTTTATTGAGTGAATAATGGTGAATGATGTGAATGCCCATTTTCTTGTTAACAGTTGAATCTTGAAATTGTCAACTAGCAAGATGAGTGGAGAGGTACTTTATTTCTCATTTAACATAAAATTGAATTTATAACCAATTGTTGTCCACATTATTTCTTATTTTAGCATAAGGCAATTTAGGCCATTTGAACAGTGAACAATGACCTAAATGGTTTGTTTTTGGTCTGGAATGGATAGCCATGAACAATATTATAAAGAAAATATTATACAAATTAACAATATATATATATATATCAAGAAAAGAAGGTTACTGTTAAAAACTCCCATCACTACCCTTCTGTGGGGATATATTTTCTGAATACCAACACGTGGCGTGGTGATGCCGACGTGTCAGCCGAGGTGCCACGTGTCGTGGCAGTTATGCCGAGGTAATCTCGGAGTTGCCGAGGTTATCTCCGAAGATATCGGAATCCGAGATAAGCAGATAAGAGACAAGAGTCCTAGATTGGGAGAAGACTTCAGTTTGGGTAAAGATAAGACTCTTAGAGAGTTTATCCTAAATCCACTGGGAGTCCCAGATTAGCAGTAATCCTAAGTCCATTAGAGCCAGGCTCCTATTGGGACTAGGATTGTATTGGCTATAAAAGAGAGGCACCCCATGGGTCTAAGGTATGTTCTAAATACTCAAGCTTGTGAGTTGAATACTTGATTATCTTTAAGAAATATACTGACTTGATCATCGGAGTGCCCCCGGGTGGAAGAACCACCGCCGGAACCTTTCCTTTTTGTGCAGGACAGCAAGGCGCCATCTAGTCTGCCTGTGTTCTACAGCTGATTTACTAAGAAGGGCAGTGTGATCGGAAAATCACTCACACAATTTGGCGCTGTCTGTGGGAACGAAAGACGATTAGATGGCCAGTAACACACAGAAAGAAAAGGTTGGGGACGACGCTCCCGCTGGGAGTGGCAGGCCCATCGACCTTGACATTGAAGGAGACAACCACAACAGAGAAGCCCGCAACCAGGGGCACGGAGGAAAAAGCATCGGCCAAGAGGGCAACACTTCAAAGAAACCAGATCAGGACAGATACTACAACGAGGATAACCTCCAGGTATGGAGGGATAGGTGCCTACGGAGGGATGAGGAATTAAAAGAACTGGCGGACAAGTTGGCAGACCTACAGTCGGTCGTCAACTTCATGATGCAAAACAATGTCATGCAGCCACCCTTCCCACTGCATGACACACCAGTCCCAGCAGCCAACACCCAGAAGGGGGGACAGATCCCTTTAGAACCTCGGTACGCCAGGAGTGGAAGGCACGCCAGGAGTGGAAGACACTCCCACCAAACCTCTAGGGAAGTCGGACGGGAAGAGCCGAGAAAGAGAGGTCCCAGAGGACGCATCATACAAAGGATCAGGAGCACAAAGAACATCGGCGTATTCAAGGGCAGGCGCTCTGCTTTGACACAACCCACGGAGAAAGATCAAAACGGGCCCATCACAAGGCCGAGAGTAGTGTACCGAAGAGACTGAAGTCCATAGACAGTCGGGCTCCAGGGAGGAGCAAAGAAGACTTGAGAAACTACCTCAAGAGGAAGGAACAGAACGCTGAAGTCGAGGTAACCTCACCGGTGAAGCCGAGGACGCCGTTCTCGGTAGAACTAGACAAATTTGAAGCACCGAAAAGATTCAGTATGCCGAGGTTTCAAATATACGATGGTAAGTCGGACCCTAACTTCCACGTTGGATTATTTTTGAACTCAATGGCACTATATAGCAGAAACAAGCCATTACTCTGCAAAGTGTTCCCCTCGTCCTTTGGGGAAATTGCATCAGATTGGTTCCATAAACTGCCGAAGGGAAGCGTAAAGACATGGGAAGGCCTGGCCGAGATGTTTGTGGCCAGGTTCATAACAAACAAGCTATAGCCATTAAGGGTGGATGCACTAATGGCTCTAAAGATCAGGCAGGATGAAGGCCTTAGGGCCTATGCAAAAAGATACTACGAGGTGTTCAATCGAATACCCGAGTGCAACCAGGAAGTAGCGGTTGTATCCTTCAAGAACGGCCTGAAAGAAAACTGTTCGCTGCGAAAATCTTTGGCAAAGACATTACCAAAGAGCATGGAAGAACTCATGGCAAGGATCGAAAAGTATGCCCGAGCCGAGGAGGATACATCGGCCCACAAGGAAGTCAAACAGGAAAAAGGGAATGGCTCGCCGAAGCGAGGCCGAAGTAACAACGGATTCAGCAAAACAGAGATAGAGTTAAAGGCCAAACAGGCAGTGACCACCGTATTCCGAATTCTGATTCAAAAAGTCCTAGGAAAAATTCGGAACCAGCCCTATTTCAGAACGCCAGCAAGGGAACCGGGAGAATTTATGGGAAGAAACATGGATAGACATTGTGCTTATCACAATGAAAACGGACATACAACACAGGGCTGCAGAGCCCTAAAAGCACACTTGGAAGATCTGGTAAGGCAAGGCCACCTGAGAGACCTTATCGATGAAGCCAGAACAAGAGAAGAATAGGCAAGACTGCCTCAGGCTCCAGCAGCTCCACCACCTCCGCAACCTCGGGCAGAAGGACCTCGGATAGTTAATGTGATCCACTCAAAGGTTAACGAGAATGAAGTCAGAGGAGAGACTCAAAGGGTAAGGCATCTGCAGCATGTCTACCAAGTCAGGGAAAAAAGACATCGGCCAGCAGAGTACCAAGGACCGATGATAGCCTTCACTGAAGCTGACCTTGAGATGGTACATCACCCACATAATGATGCCTTGGTAGTATCCCTCCAGGTTGGGGAGTACCAAGTAAAACGCATCCTAATAGATCAAGGCAGCTCTTGTGACATCATGTATGTTACATGTTACAAGGAGCTAGGCCTTCACCCAGACGACATGGAGCAATCGAATGGCCCGATGGTCGGCTTCAATGGAACGCCGATGTGGCCACTGGGCGCTACAAACTTGGAAGTATAGGCTAGCACTAAGAAAATCAGGACGGAATTCATCGTGATTGATACGCCTTCTCCTTATAACATCATATTAGGAAGGCCATGGTTGCATGCAATGGGGGCAGTTCCCTCAACATTGCACCAACTACTGCGCTTCCCAACAGAACATGGGATTGAAGAAGTCAGAGGAGATCAACTGTAGGCAAAAAATTGCTCCATGGCAGCAATGAAGACTACTTGCAATGTTCGAGAACCAGCAAAGGCAGAGATTGAAGATGAGGACATGGAGGTAATAGATGATGTCGGCAAGGAGCCGGCCGAGAAGAGTGAGGAATCACTAAAGAAAATCCTCGTCCAAAAGGGCGACAAAGAGCGCTTTTTTCTTCTCGGCTCAGGTTTAGCCAAAGAAGAAGAGAGAGAACTGGAAGCTTTTTTAAGAACAAACATAGAGGTGTTCGCCTGGACACCTTATGAAATGCCTGGCATTGACCCCGAGGTCACATGCCACAGACTGAACGTCGACAGGTCGGCAAAACCTGTAATACAACGAGCTAGAAGACCAACGTTGATGCACGTCGAAGCTGTGGAGGAAGAAGTAGACAGACTTCTGGAAGCCAAGGCCATCAGAGAAGTCAATTATCCAACGTGGCTATCAAACACTGTGGTGGTAAAGAAGAAAAACGGTAAATGGAGGGTTTGTGTAGATTTTACAAGCCTAAATAAAGCCTGCCCCAAAGACAGCTTCCCTCTTCCAAAGATTGACCAGCTGGTGGATGCCACATCAGGACATGGAAGGATGAGCTTCCTGGATGCTTATAGGGGGTACCACCAGATAGCCATGTACCCCCCAGACGAAGAGAAGACAGCGTTCATCACCCCAAAAGGCCTGTACTGTTACAGGGTGATGCCTTTTGGGCTGAAGAACGCAGGAGCAACGTACCAAAGGCTGGTAACCAAAATGTTCAAGCACCTGATAGGCCAAACAGTTGAAGTCTACATCGATGACATGGTCGTGAAGACCAAGGAGCCTAAGAGTCACCTTGCCGACCTGAAAAAGGTATTTGAAATACTCAAAACATATCGACTCCGACTCAACGCATCTAAATGCGCGTTTGGAGTTGGATCTGGTAAGTTCCTAGGTTACTTGGTAACAAGAAGGGGAATAGAAGCCAGCCCAGATCAGATCAAGGCCATCCTAGATCTACAGAGTCCAACATCGGCAAAACAAGTTCAAATACTCACTGGAAGGGCCGCAACTCTAAACAGGTTCATAAGCCGAAGTTCAGACAAGTGTAAACCCTTCTTCAACCTGGTAAAAAAGACCGCAGACTTCCTATGGACTGAAGAATGTGAGGCCGCTTTGGCCGACCTAAAGAAGTATCTGACCACGGCCCCAGTTCTCTCCACACCTGAACCTGGGGAGGAGTTGTTTTTGTACTTAGCCGTGTCAGAACACGCAGTAAGTGCAGTGCTAATCCGAGAAGAACAGGGAGAACAGAAGGCTGTCTATTACGTAAGTAAAACCTTGGCAAACGCTGAAACAAGGTACTTACCACTGGAGAAGTTAATGCTGGCCTTGGTGATGGCCTCAAAGAAGCTGAACCACTACTTCCAGGCACACAAAATTGTAGTGCTAACAAAGCACCCATTGAAGTCCTTATTGTAACAAGGAGACTTAACAGGAAGAATTGCAAGGTGGGCAGTGGCTTTGGGCCAGTATGACCTGGAATTCAGGCCCAGAACAGCAATCAAGGGCCAGGTTTTGGCCGACTTCGTGGCAGAATTCACCCCTGAATGCCTCGAACATCGGGCTCCGTTGAGCCAGGATGAACGAGGTCCTAGCAAGCAAGCAGAATCCCAGCCAAGAGCAAAGGAGCAAAGGAAGGAAAAGCTCAGACCTTGCAGCATCTACATCGGCGACTCATTCAGACTGTTCGTCGATGGAAGTTCAAACCGGCAAGGAGCGGGGGTAAGAGTACTGTTGATATCTCCATATGGAGAAATAATAGAACAGTCCATCCGTTTGGGGTTCAAGGCCTCAAACAATGAAGCAGAATACGAAGCATTAATTGCAGGACTAAAGCTGGCAGCAGCAGCAGAAGCAGATAAGGAAATAGTTTTTTGTGATTCACAGTTAATTGTTAACCAGTCAACAGGAGAATTTGCAGCCAGAGACGAGAGGATGTCGGCATATGCAAAAGAGGTCATCAGATTGGCCGAACTATTTCAGAACTGCCGACTTCTTCAAGTAAGCTGGGATGATAACAGCCACGCCGACGCGTTGGCCAACCTGGCAAGTTCAATACAGACTGGAAAAACAAGAACAATTATGATTGACTATATGTCGGGCCCGAGCATAGCACCACAGAACACAAAGCAGGAAGCAATGTGTGTGGACATGGGGCCAAGCTGGATGGATGCAATTGTTGCATACCTAAAGGAAGGAAAGCTGCCAGATGACCGCAAAGAGGCACACAAAGTCAGATTGAAGTCGGCAAGATTCATCCTGACCAAGGACGGACACCTCTACAGAAGGTCCTTCACTGGACCCCTTTTAAGGTGTGTACACCCTTTTCAGGTTGAAGATTTTTTATATGAAATTCATGAAGGAATTTGTGGAAGCCATGCTGGGGGCAGATCACTAGCCCATAGGGCCATTACCCAAGGGTATTGGTGGCCCTACATGCAAAAAGATGCAGAAGCATACGTGAAGAAGTGCGAACAATGCCAAAAGTTTGCACCCTTGATTCATCAGCCAGCTGCTGACCTGAATCCAGTATCCAGCCCCTGGCCGTTTGCCCAATGGGGCATGGATCTGGTTGGACAACTTCCCCAAGCAACTGGGCAGAGGAAATACTTGCTGGTAGCAACGGATTACTTCACAAAGTGAATAGAGGCAGAACCCCTTGCCAAAATCCGAGATGTGGACGTCAAGAACTTCATATGGAAAAATATTATCACCAGATTTGGCATTCCAAGAGCCATCGTTGCCGACAACGGAACGCAGTTTGACAGCAAACACATCAAAAACTTCTGTGCAAAATTCAAGATCAAGAATTACTTTTCAACCCCAAGTTTTCCCCAAAGCAATGGGCAAGCAGAAGCATCCAACAAAGTAATTTTGGATGGAATAAAGAAGAGACTGCAGGCAGCAAAAGGGAAGTGGGTAGACGAATTGCCCAACGTGCTTTGGGCATATCGGACTACGCCGAGAAGATCAACAGGGGAATCCCCCTTTGCCATGGCTTATGGCACAGAAGCAGTCATTCCACTGGAAGTTGGCATCCCAGGGATCCGAACCCAGGGAGTTGAGAATGGGACTAATGATATACTCTTAGCCTGAGATCTGGATCTTTTGGAAGAACGAAGAGAGAAGGCTGTAATTCAGCTTGCAGTATACCAGCAACAGCTTGCCAGAACCTACAACAAAAAGGTCAATCCAAGAGATTTTCAAGTCGGCGACTTAGTCTTGAGGAAAGTCGTCGGCAACAAGAAGGATCCCAGAGAAGGCAAGCTTGGCCCAAACTGGGAAGGACCCTACAGAATTACTTCGATATTAGGCAATGGAGCTTATCGGCTTGAAGACAATGAAGGCAAAGCATTGCCAAGACCTTAGAACACTTGTAATTTGAAATTTTTCTATCATTAGATATTCACTATTTTTGGCCGATGTCATCAATAAATTCTTTTCAGAATTCCTCAAGCACATATGATTGATTAAGATACTTAACATTGTTTCTGGAAGACATAAAAAATGAGAACCCAAGTGGAACTTAGGTTCACATTGGGGGGCAGAGAGAATACAAAGTCTACCACTTGTTGAAATTTGTAGCAATTTACAAGTTGGTCAGACCGATACAAAGTCTACCACTTGTTGAAATTTGTAGCAATTTACAAGTTGGTCAGACCGATACAAAGTCTACCACTTGTTGAAATTTGTAGCAATTTACTAGTTGGTCAGACCGATACAAAGTCTACCACTTGTTGAAATTTATAGCAATTTACAAGTTGGTCAGACCGATACAAAGTTTACCACTTGTTGAAATTTATAGCAATTTACAAGTTGGCCAAACCGGTACAAAGCTTACCACTTGTTGAAATTTGTAGCAATTTACAAGTTAAAGGTAAGCCGAGATGGTTCCTTAACTTCACTTGTTGAAATTTGTAGCAATTTACAAGTTGAAGTTAAGCCAAGATATCTGTCTCTCTTCGCTTGTCGAAATTTGTAGCAATTTATAAGTCGAAGTGAAGCCGAGGTTATTGCTTACAGACTTATAGCAATCTACTGGTTGGATAAACCAAGGAAGATGTTTAACACTTGTTGAAATTTGTAACAATTTACAAGTTAAAGTTAAGCCGACATATGATCATCTGTTGAAATTTGTAACAATTTACGGGTTAAGGTAAAAGATAAGTATATTGCTTAAACCCTTGTTGAAATTTGCAGCAATTTACAAGTAGATTATTGTTTACTGTACATGTTAATCCTTGCTGAAATTTGTAGCAGGACAGATTGAGATTACTGTTTAAACACTCGATGAAACTTGAGAAAAGTTTGCAAAGTCAACATTAAATAGTATATGTTTTATACTTGTTGAAATTTATGAAAAGATTGCAGGTCAATGTCTTGCCGAAGTAAAATTTGCAGTTATTATACCCGAGGTATGTAACCCTGAGAAGATTGTGCAAAGGAAGAATTAAGTAAATCATGCAAAATATTCTAAGTATAAAGCCATACAGAAGCAATGAAGAGAAATTAGAGACTAAAGCATTCAGAGAAAAACAGTTGCAGTTGTATATAATAAAGGCACTATGACCTAGCAAAAGTTAAATGTTCACAAGAGACAAAGAAAGGCGCATCGGCCACATAGAGGAAGCTTACATTGTTCAGAAAACAAAAGTACAATAAAAAAGGAAAAAAGTACAAAAGACATCAAGATTGTGATTCTTCAACTTCAGGAGCAATTTGAGTCTAGACCTCGGCAGGGTCTTGGTGAACTACCTCAGCAGACTCTTGAAGAACTACTTCAGCTTCCTTTTCTGCCACAATTTCGGCATCAATCTTGGCAAGTGTCTGATCAAGACTCTTTTCAACTGGAGGAACATCAGATGATGCTTGTTCAGGAGTAACCCCTTTGATAGTCTCCTTATCCTCCTCCTCATGAGTCAAGTTAAGAATTTGATCATCCTGAGGAAGGGATTTGGTCTCAACGGAATCTTTGGGTTTCCTTATTAGAGCCTCATCATCGTCCTTTTCCTCATCCTCAGCCTCGGATTCAGACTCCGATTTGTCTTCAACTTGAGATGGAGGTGGAGGTGCAGGAAATGGAAGAGGAATCACTTCGGCCTTACGCCATGGTGAGTCATCAGGAATATTAAGTTTCTTTGCCAGGGACATCCAACCTAGGGAGAAGCCCCTATTGCATGCCTGCCTGACCTGAAGTTTGTAATCCTCAGTAACGTCGGCCACGCCCTGGGCATAAGCTTTCTCATCAGTTTCTTTGATTTCGACTTCTTTAGTGGCCAAGGCTTGCTGAAGCTCCTTCTCAGCCTGGGCCGCCTTTTCTTCGGCTTCTTTTCTCTGCGCTTCGGCGACCTTTTTTATAGCCTCAGCAGCATCAACTTTTTCCTCGGCCAAGGTTTGGGCTTTAGTGGCAGCCTCGGCCTGATCTTCCAATTTCTTCATTTTTACTTGAAAACCCTTGTTAATTTTTTGGAGAGCAGAATACTCCTTCTTCAAGTCATTTAACTGTTCCCTGGTCTCAAAGGATTGCATAGAGAAGGAATGTGCGTACTGAACAGCCTGAAGGAGCATAAAAACAGAAGCTAGTGCAAAATTTACGAGTATAAAAAGATGAAGAAAAACAGGTTACAAGGTGAAGACACTTACTTGAACGCAATGTTGAAGCATCAGAGCATAATTTTCATACTCACTGAACTTGGCGTTCTTCTCTAGATCCCCTGGGAGAAGTAAGGCAGTACTAAGTGCAACACCGACGTTGATATCGTCGGCACTGTCACTGGCAAGAACAGGCTTATCCTCCAGGGTAATCTCAGGTGTCCAGGGGACATTGGGTACCTTGGACTTTGAAGTCGTCGCAGAAGAAGACCTCGGCTTCTTTGATTTTTGGGGTTCTGATGGTTGAGTTTCAGCAGACCTTTTGACTGAGGTAGAAGCGGTCTTCTTACCCTCGGCCTCGGCCAATTGAGAGATGGGCAGAGCATCTTCAGCCTCAGCCTCAATAGGCTTGGACTTCGGCTGGGCCTTCTTGGTTCTTTTTGGTTTTGGTGGTGGCATGGTTTGGGTTGGAACAGAATCAACGTCGTCTGGGAGGTCGGCTAGGAGATCTTGGGCGACAGGCCTTTGGTGAACCATTTCGGCAGTTTTCACAAGTCGTCGCCGGCGTTTTCTTTCAGATATTGGTACCAAGTATAGTGCCGAGGTGGAAGGCTGATTGGTTGGGTCAGATGTGGACTCTTGATCGGTTCGTGATGTGGATACGGTTTGAGTCGTGGCAGTAGGTGGAGAGGCGCTCTTTTTCTTCTTTCTTGGGACGTCGGGCAGAGTGGATTTATATGTCGGAATGAAATTCAGTACCAGTGGAGCTTTTCGTTTGTCAATTGGCAGATCTAGTAACTTCTTCAAATCCTTGCCCAGAAAATAGGACTGGCGAAAGCTCTTTGGTGGTTTGTGAACGTCTGCAAGAAGAACAAGAAATTAAAAACAGACAAAATTTTGAAGATTTAAAAAGCAACAAGTGATTGACAGTGGGCTCTTACCCTTGCCTTCTTTAACAGTTCGAGGAAGAGGGTATAAATGGGCGTCTTCATCTGGGGTAAACTCCCAATTTCCAGAGGCAATAAGGTAGTCGTCTCCAGCCCCCTTGTTGGAGTCTGGGAGGTCGGCTATAATTTTGAATTCGGTGGACCTCGGCTTGAGGTAATAGACGAAGCCTTTTTCTTTTAAATCCAGGGCGCACATGGTATAACAAAATTGGATATCGGCAAGGGTAATCCTAACATTCTCCTGCCTAGCCAGGGCTATGATACCATTAATCACTCTATAGGAGTTGATGGTAAGTTGCATGGGGTTCAATTTGTAATAGTGAAGAACTTCACGAAAGAGAGGATTAAGTGGAAGCCGAAGTCCACATTCAACAAAAGCTACAATCGGGAAAGGCATCGTATTGTCTGTAGGCATGATGGAATCATCATCCCCAGCTAGCCTAAGGTGAATATCATCAGGAATAGAGAACTCTTGCCTAAAGAATTCAAGTTTAGTTGGGGTGTTTACCCTATGACGCCACATACCCATGATTTTGGTATAAAGATACTTGACTACAGAAGCAGAGTGCTCTTAAAAGGGTTACTGGCACCTCGGCCTAAACCTAGGTATACTAGGTAAGGATTGTTTCAGTAATTCCTAAGAACTGAAGGTTCTACGAACAAATCCCAAATCTAAAAACTATGAAGACGAAGATCAAAGGCACGGATCTGGAAAAGATACAAAAGAGCAGAAAAACAAAAACGAAGCTTCAGATTCAAGAAACACAAAGGGTGGAAGACCAAGAACAGTAGTGGAACAGTGCAAGTGTTCATGACATGTGCAAAATCATGAAATAAGAATCATTCAGGAGAATAATTCATAAATTGAATGCTAGAACAGAACAGTAAAAGCAGGGAATTTCAGGAGCAATCGAAAACAAGAGAAGAAAGGCCAGTTGCTTACCAGGAAAAGTGACGCCGGAATGAAATTTACCGAGGACAGACGACAGTGGCGAGAGCTTCGCAAAAACGGAAGGATGAAGACAGTTGCAGAGTTTGGAGCTTAGAGCAATGGCAGATTCGAAGAAAAAGCTTTAGAGAGAGAAAAAAAACAGGTAAACAAGTGAAAGAGTGAAGAGACAGAAGAGAGAAGCAGGAGCTTTTGTCAAAAACGTGAAACGGCGGCAAAATAAGGCATTTATTACGCCTAGAAAAACGCATGCGTCAGACGGCGCAGACGGATAAAAGACGGCTTACAAGCGCATCACAGGCACGGGCCAATAGAAATAAAGCACGTAGGAGAAACGGTTGAGAGGAGATGCATGACAGCTCATACGCGTAAAGGAGTTTATTTGAATTCGTGTTCTTGAAAGAGGACATGTCGGCTTTAAGAGAATGACCTCGGCTTAAGAGTTCTGACGCCGACGTATTGGAAAGAAGAACGATATAAGTTCCATCACCTCAGAATGCCGAGGTAATAGAACCTAGGGGGCAGTTGTGGGGATATATTTTCTGAATACCAACACGTGGCGTGGTGATGCCGACGTGTCAACCGAGGTGCCACGTGTCGTGGTAGTTATGCCGAGGCAATCTCGGAGTTGCCGAGGTTATCTCCGAAGATATCGGAATCCGAGATAAGCAGATAAGAGACAAGAGTCCTAGATTGGGAGAAGACTTCAGTTTGGGTAAAGATAAGACTCTTAGAGAGTTTATCCTAAATCCACTGGGAGTCCCAGATTAGCAGTAATCCTAAGTCCATTAGAGCCAGGCTCCTATTGGGACTAGGATTGTATTGGCTATAAAAGAGAGGCACCCCCATGGGTCTAAGGTATGTTCTAAATACTCAAGCTTGTGAGTTGAATACTTGATTATCTTTAAGAAATATACTGACTTGATCGTCGGAGTGCCCCCGGGTGGAAGAACCACCGCCGGAACCTTTCCTTTTTGTGCAGGACAGCAAGGTGCCATCTAGTCTGCTTGTGTTCTATAGCTGATTTACTAAGAAGGGCAGTGTGATCGGAAAATCACTCACACACCTTCTTATTTATTTATTTAGCTATTTAAATAATCAACAGAATTATAGAAGAGTTGTAGTGATCTTATTGTTACAGATTATGCTTCTACACATTTACCTTACTTCACAAAAAAAGAAAAAAAAAAAGATGTTGAAATTTTTTATTTAGTTTTGAGTTAACTATGTGATCAAAACAGGAAACATGATGTCAAGCAATAGTTTTTAAGCATAATGCTACAAACATAAATTCACTGTGGAAATAGCAAAATGCAAGTATGATGTGCACAAACCAGAGGATTGTATGTAACAATCCCAATTCCTAGTTCTTTGCTTATATCAAAATAACAATGGCACAGATTAGAAAACACTAGATTCTTGTTTATTGCTTACAAAACTGACTAGTTAACATAACAATAGTATCTCTACACCTCACCTGCAAGTAGGAATGATTTCTTCCTCTACATCTCTTGTCCACAAGGACCACTCTAACTGCACTGCTGTTAGATGTAGCTAGCTTCACACCCGACTCGTGAAATTTGAGGTAGTCATAACCCGACTCGTGAAATCCGTATCATATTAGGCTGAATTTTGGGGGAGTTTGGCCTCAGTCTCTCTCTCTCTCTCTCTTTCTCTCTGCATTTCAGGTTGTCTTTTCTTCTACAATTACTTTCTCTGTTGTTTATTGATTTGGATTTGTTTTTCAAAAGTTGCCCTTTATTATCCGTTGATTGGAATGGGGTTTTTTTAGCTTATCGTTTTTGGGTTTCTCTAGATTTTCAGCTTGAGGTAATTTAGCTTCATTGAATTTCAATGGAAAATGAACTTGGTGGCCATTTGAACTCAATCTTGGAAATTGAAATGTTCTTTTTTTTTGCTATTCTGTAATCTCACTTTCCTTTATTTGATTTTACACTTGACATGAACTTGACGGTTTAGTCTTCTGATATATATATATATATAATAAGATAATATGCCAATCAAAATATGCTATATACGTCTAGGTTTTGTGGATCTAGTACAGCAAATGTGGAATAGATCTTATCCCAGCATATGTGTAATCTCTCTTTTTTGGTTTACGCTCTCAGGGATTTTTTTTTTTCCCTTTGGTTTATGCTCTCAGATTTGGATTACCCTTATCATACTATCGATTTTTTGCATTAATTTTTTTTGTAGAATCCAGGTTGATGCATCTAGCATTAATTTTTCTCATGGTCCTTGATACTTTTAGGATAGATATTGATGATCTGGGGTTCTACACAAGTCTTGCATACTCTGATTGGTAGGCTACTCATATTCTGATATGTTTTCCTCTATGTCCCACTGTCTGTCACTCTCTCTATATATAGGTATACCTATTGAACATTGGATTTGTTGAACAAGATGGTGGATGTTGCAACAACTAAATTGGTTGAACAAGATGCTCACTCTTTATTCTGTTGCTTTTTATTTACGTACATACATGCCTAATTATGTGTGTAGGGTTAGTCATTTGGTGGAACAAATGATTCCCAGAAATCTGTGTTTGATTTGGTACACTTTGTAGGGGATTTTACTGTTGAGGAGGACACAAACAGGTATAATTCTTTCCAATGGCAATGCAAGCACAAAATTAAGGATTTTTGTCCTTCGGTCACTAAATAAATCATCTGGTGCCAAAAGTATTTGCTTATATATACATATATAAATTATGCAATGGGGAGGAAGTATGCAGGTTCTTCACATCCTGAGGATAAATGCTATGTGAATTTTGGACGTAATGTATTTTTGGTTTTTTGTTTGTTTTTTGTTAACCAAAGTGTATATTAATTGAAGGTTGAACCATGTGGTGTTGTGATACAATGAAAAATAATCTAGAACTTCACCAATTCGATACCTTATTAGTTTGTAAAAGTCTAGAATCTGATAGAGTATTATGTATGTTGATTACATTGTCTTGAGTTTGGAAAGAGTATCATGTATTATGTTTGTTCATTCCATTGTCTGGAATCAGAAATAGTAAACTACTGCTTAGCTTTGCTTTATCTAATGTCATCTTATGTAATATGACAAGGTTTTCACCTTTTTTTCCTTTGGTTTTTCTTTCTCTTCTCTTTTTTGGAAGGGTGGGATTGGTGGCTGGGCTGAAATTATCAATTACACTAGATAAATTATACGATATTGTGATTGATTTTACAAGGTAGGATTTGTGGAAATATGTTATTGTAGATACTGCTATATGATCTCTGTTCTTAATTGATCTGAAAGTTAACATTTTAAATGGCTGGAAATGAGATTTTGACTTTCAATGATAGTTTTATCATTATGTAACACATTTAGCAGCGTTTTAGAATATTACAATTAAATTTAGTTTATTAGTTTACAATAGTATGATTAATTAAGTTGGCCCCCCAGCCTTCGCTTGCTCTTTATTGGAATTCTTCTGGCTCATGCCTTTTACACTAGACATGCATTTGGGAAATTCAGAAGTGTGGCATTATTTCATTGTCCATGGTGTTTTGGGATCTCATTCAATTTTCCACTATGTATTCCTTTATATTTCCATTGTGTAGTTTATATTGTTGTAATAGATTAGGGTGTTGTTGTTTCAATTTTCATCAGGGAGATAATGTTCCCCCTCCTTTAACATCATTTGAAGCTACTGGTTTTCCTTAAGAGCTTCTTTGAGAGGTATGAATTTCTTTCTATATTTGCAACTCTATATTGGCCAGAAGTCTATGCAAGTTTACTTTGATATGTAATCTTAGTGTTTTCTGTGAAAACTTCTGTGATTGCTGGAGGTCTGATGTGAAGCTTCAGAACTTACGTTCATTATTTTTCATCTTTACTTTTTGTTGCAGGTGCGATATTTACTCCAGGGAGGAGCTAAATGTCATACGCTGCACTACCCCCTTATGAGGGGTTTGGAGAGGGATTATGTACTGTAATTTGGTCAATGTTGCTTGCTTAATAGATTATATAATAAGAAATCATTTTACATGTTCTGTGTGAAATGTACTAAGTGATTCAAGTACTATCTATACTGTTAGCATGTGGATATTTCATGCCAAAGTACCTTTATGGTTCATCTTTGCAGTCCCTGGTTAATATCAGTAGACATGATTGGGTTCCACAAATGTGGGAATATCATTAGTTATCATCCTTGGTATGTGGTTGATTTCATACTACTATCTTAGGTTTGATGATAAAACAATTGTTCATCTAATGAATTTGTACAGGGCAGTTTGATAATTTGGCTATGCATATTTTTATTTATTTGACATCTGTTCATATGAATCATATCTAAAATAATAAAGAAATTTTTTTGTAGTCTTTGAGCTACTGTTATGCAATTTTTAGAATTTGTTTGTTAATTAGGTTTAAATTGTCAACTTTTTACAACCTTATTTGGGAGATTTGTTACAGAAGTTCTTTGTTTTTGACTTTTCTCATCATTTTGTTAATGATTTGAATGAATTTATATGTAACTTTATGCTTTTGAACATTTTGTTATTCGCTTGAGCGTGAAGTGAATAATGAACAGATGTCAATTAGATAAGGAATTATCTTCACTTTGGGAAGGGAATTATTTTCAGCTGTTTGTGTTGTGTTACTAATTAAACAGTAACTTATGGTCAATAGCTTTGTTGCTTAAAACAAGATGTGGTTGGTCTAAACAAAGCTCTGTTAACTGGTCATGAAGCGAGATTCAAGGAGGGCTACTTACAAAGCTCTATTAACTGGTAACTTCTGGTCATGACAAAATTTTTAAATTATGTATTTAGGTTGTCTCATCACAATCGCTTCGGCTGAAGTCTTCTTCAAAGAACGTTTTCACGGTATCTTCTCTCTCTTTAGCTCTTGTTTTTTGATTCTTACTTATTGATTTTCGCTTGCATTTCGAGATTCCTATGATTTTTCGGTGGTTTAGTGTGGAGTGAATTGATGTTGAATTTGATATTTTGAAGTTGAATCAGGGGAGCACAATAAAAACATAATAAATGTTGTAGAGGCATACATGCTAGAATTGCAATGATAGGATATGTGGGAAAGAATGTTGCAGAGGCATACTCCTCAAGCGATCAGTGTTCTTGGAGGATTTAGGCCTCAAGGAAAGAATATTGCTAGTGCTGTCAAATTCAAAATCTCTCCTTACTATGCATACATGATACATGACATAAATACTTCATAATTTCATATATAATCAAATATGCTCACACACAAATTTCATATATAATCAAATATGCTCACACACAAATTTGCATAATTTATTTTAGTGTTCTGATGCTAAATTGGCTTGGTTCTATAGGTTGTTGAGTTTGCCTTGGCTTTGCAGGAAGCTGGGTGCTTTTCTGTTGTTTTGAAATGTGCGTTTGCACTTGTTGCTGCTGCCACTGCAACATTTGCTCTTTGAATCCCTACCATTGGTATTGGGGCAGGGACTTTCAAAAGTGGCCAAGTTAATTGATTCTTTAGCTTTCTCTAGTACTCCTAATAATGAATTACACTTGATTAGCTTGTGTTGTGTATAATTTTTTTACTTTTATTTGTACATATAATTTGCTATTTGATCTTGTAATTTGCTTTTCAAGTACTAAAATGGGCATTTTAATAATATCATGTGTTCATATATTGAGTTTACTCATATAATAAACTTTTAATTTGCTCTCTCTCTCTCTCTCTCTCTCTCTCTCTCTCTCTCTATATATATATATATATATATGTATATATATTATAAAAATAATCTTCTACGGCATATAAAATTATGTCATGAAAAGTGTAATGATTTATGATATGCAAGAAAATGCCGTAAAAGATTATATACGGCATACAAAGTATGTCATAAATATATTAAAAATGACCTTTTACGTTATACACAATTATGTCGTGAAAAGTGATGATTTATGACATGCAAAAAAATGTTGTAAAATATTATATACAGCATACAAAGTATGCCATAAATATATTAAAATAATTTTCTACGGCATGTAAAATTATGTCATAGAAAGTATGATAATTTATGACATGACAAAAATGTCGTAAAAAATTATATACGACATACAAAGTATGTTATTAATGTTTAATTTATTACTTTTTACAACTTTACCTGCATGCCGTAAATGATGCTCAACTTTTCACGGCATGTCATATAACGGCATTTGTGTGCATGCCATGAAAGATTTTTTACGGCATGCATTGCAAGCCATAAAAATTCAATTTTATTGTAGTGCATAAATTGTTTTATGTAAAATCATATTAGTTTTTAAGTATGTAATTTGTTAAATGAACCCTATTTGTTTAAACAAGAAACCCATGGATATAATTATTTTCTAAATGTGTTTTTGAACAATTACTTGTACATAATCATTGACCTTGTGATAGTCCCATGCCTTAGGGGGACTTTAATATCCATTGGCCCTTTGAATTGTTATTTTATGTGACCTTCTGTTCTGTTCTGTTATTATTTTAAGTGACCATCTGTTTGTCATGGATTCACTAACCCTATGTTCTGTTCTGTTGTCATTTTTGTGACCTTCTAAAGGTCTCATGCCTAGGGACTCAAATATCTGGCCCTCTGAAGGTCTCACATCTGGGGGATTTAAATGTCCATTGACCTTCTAATTTGTTCTGTACTGTGGTTATAATTATTTTGCTTATATGATTTATGTATTATATGTTTGTTATTTAAAATAATTTCTACAAATGATTTTCTGTTTAGCCCAATAATTATCTATAGTGATTTTTATACCCTTATGCTCTCCGTATAATATTTCTCACTATGCCATGTGCTTATAGTTGTTAACCACTTTCAAGTGATGAAGCTTGGGGAGTGACTTGTCCTTCTGTTGGTGTAGTTGGACCAGGGCTTGGGTAGACACAAGCACTTTGTAAACATAATTTTAGCTTTGACAATGTAAATAAATAAAGCTCCAATGTATATTTTTGATTATATAAATATTTGGGTATCCTTTTATTTTATTCCGCTATTGACTTATGTTTTTGCCCTATCGCCTAATCTCGGAATACCGGGTTTGGGTTGTGATAGATGCATCAAATAAGTTTTGACCTATCAAATTAAACCACTTGCCATATTGAGGTGGTCAAGCCAATAAAATTATGGCGTATCATTAAAGTGATATTTTGATATTTATCTCTAAATAAATCAAAGATAATTATCAAAGAAGTTAAAGTTTATTAAGACTTTCCTCCATTCATTTCCATAAATAGGGGTGATCTCCACTAGAACTTTGCATACAATTTTACATATGAACTACATAAATAAATCAAGTTGTAGAGACAAAAAATCTACATCAAGGCAAGGAAGAAAGCTCAATTGGATTCAAGCCTCTAAAGCCCCGAAATTCTCTTCACCAAAGTCGATCAATTTCCATTAAGCATAAAGTTCGGAAATTCAAATCAAAATTCTACAAATTCGCCATCTTTTTCATGTTACATGGAGGAGATTTCATCGCTCAATTCGAGGAACAAGCTGTCAAGCCCTCAAGACAACTTTTTGAAGGAAAGAATCAAGGATTATTTTATTTGATTAGAAAATTCATCACAGATTGTAGTCGTGTTATTTAAATCAATAAATTTACATTTTGTTACTCTATTTTCCTGTCTTTATTTTGCAAATAAGAAATTTGTGTGTACACATTTGACTAGCTTCTATCAATCACGTGACAATCCAATGAGGTTACATGTTAAGTTGACTTGGCTTGAGACTTTGTTTCCTTTTAAAATTTAATTTTATTATTTTTTGTATTTTTTCTTTTTTTGGTTATAGTTTAGTCAACTTTTTTTATTTGTCAGATGCATCACCTAATCTAAATGTATTGAAAAAATCTAAAATAGATTCAATAAATACATATATATATATATATAAATGTATTAAATTTTGGTTTTTTTTTTTTTGTATTTAGTGAATTTTTAAAATATTTTTCACAAATTTAATACCTTTTAAATGCATCTAAATTAAATGGATCTAAAAAAAATTTTAAAAATTTTAAAATTCAACAACAAAAAGTACAAATTGAAAACTCAAAAATTATTTTTGAAATCTCCAAAATCAAACAGAGTAGAGTTGGAGACAATGAAATTGGTTCTTTGAGTATTGCTCCATATTATTTATTACTTGATATTTGTTAAGTTCTCTTTTAAAAATTTAATAAAAAGTATTGAATATGATTGTTGTGGTCAATAAATATATCTATCTATCTATCTATCTTCTATCTATCTATATTAAGCTATTTTGGGAAGATGGTTATAATCAGTTTTTTGTGAGAGAGGGAAGTGGGTTATAATCTAGGAAGTGGATTATAACGCACTTTCCAAAAGACCCCTAAGTGAAGGTTAGACTTTGTGTCTAAACCTTCATGTCATGCCGCAGGGCATTTTTTTATAGCCTAACATAAAAAGTTATGGAAAATGTTTGGGACCCCCTTTGGGGATGGCCCCCACATCTCTAAAGTTATCCTGACCCTCCATGTATGTGTAGGGCCCATTTATGTGTGCGTGAGATCCACATCATGAGTGGTCCAGATTTGTGGGGGTCTTGTGAAGGTGGGGGTCTCAATCATTACTCAAAGTTATTGATAGAAGACGTAAAAGGTTTGAACTCAAGATCTCGGATTTCATTAAGAACACTCTTGTCGCTTAAGCAACATACATATTATAATATTAATTTTTTTATTATTTATTTTTATTCTTACTTGAATTGGACACGCATCACGTGTAAGCTAATACTATTATTGAGTGAAGGTTAGACTTGGTGTTTAAGCCATCACGTCATGCCACACGACAATTTTATCTAACTTAAAATAAAAAAATTATTATTCAAAAGTGTGAATATGAGGTTACATGTTAAGTTGACTTGGCTTGAGACTTTGTTTCCTTTTAAAATTTAATTTTATTATTTTTTGTATTTTTTTTTTTTTTTGGTTATAGTTTAGTCAACTTTTTTTATTTGTCAGATGCATCACCTAATCTAAATGTATTGAAAAAATCTAAAATAGATTCAATAAATACATATATATATATATAAATGTATTAAATTTTGGTTTTTTTTTTTTTGTATTTAGTGAATTTTTAAAATATTTTTCACAAATTTAATACCTTTTAAATGCATCTAAATTAAATGGATCTAAAAAAATTTTAAAAAATTTTAAAATTCAACAACAAAAAGTACAAATTGAAAACTCAAAAATTATTTTTGAAATCTCCAAAATCAAACAGAGTAGAGTTGGAGACAATGAAATTGGTTCTTTGAGTATTGCTCCATATTATTTATTACTTGATATTTGTTAAGTTCTCTTTTAAAAATTTAATAAAAAGTATTGAATATGATTGTTGTGGTCAATAAATATATCTATCTATCTATCTATCTTCTATCTATCTATATTAAGCTATTTTGGGAAGATGGTTATAATCAGTTTTTTGTGAGAGAGGGAAGTGGGTTATAATCTAGGAAGTGGATTATAACGCACTTTCCAAAAGACCTCTAAGTGAAGGTTAGACTTTGTGTCTAAACCTTCATGTCATGCCGCAGGGCATTTTTTTATAGCCTAACATAAAAAGTTATGGAAAATGTTTGGGACCCCCTTTGGGGATGGCCCCCACATCTCTAAAGTTATCCTGACCCTCCATGTATGTGTAGGGCCCATTTATGTGTGCGTGAGATCCACATCATGAGTGGTCCAGATTTGTGGGGGTCTTGTGAAGGTGGGGGTCTCAATCATTACTCAAAGTTATTGATAGAAGACGTAAAAGGTTTGAACTCAAGATCTCGGATTTCATTAAGAACACTCTTGTCGCTTAAGCAACATACATATTATAATATTAATTTTTTTATTATTTATTTTTATTCTTACTTGAATTGGACACGCATCACGTGTAAGCTAATACTATTATTGAGTGAAGGTTAGACTTGGTGTTTAAGCCATCACGTCATGCCACACGACAATTTTATCTAACTTAAAATAAAAAAATTATTATTCAAAAGTGTGAATATGAGGTTACATGTTAAGTTGACTTGGCTTGAGACTTTGTTTCCTTTTAAAATTTAATTTTATTATTTTTTGTATTTTTTTTTTTTTTTGGTTATAGTTTAGTCAACTTTTTTTATTTGTCAGATGCATCACCTAATCTAAATGTATTGAAAAAATCTAAAATAGATTCAATAAATACATATATATATATATAAATGTATTAAATTTTGGTTTTTTTTTTTTTTTGTATTTAGTGAATTTTTAAAATATTTTTCACAAATTTAATACCTTTTAAATGCATCTAAATTAAATGGATCTAAAAAAATTTTAAAAAATTTTAAAATTCAACAACAAAAAGTACAAATTGAAAACTCAAAAATTATTTTTGAAATCTCCAAAATCAAACAGAGTAGAGTTGGAGACAATGAAATTGGTTCTTTGAGTATTGCTCCATATTATTTATTACTTGATATTTGTTAAGTTCTCTTTTAAAAATTTAATAAAAAGTATTGAATATGATTGTTGTGGTCAATAAATATATCTATCTATCTATCTATCTTCTATCTATCTATATTAAGCTATTTTGGGAAGATGGTTATAATCAGTTTTTTGTGAGAGAGGGAAGTGGGTTATAATCTAGGAAGTGGATTATAACGCACTTTCCAAAAGACCCCTAAGTGAAGGTTAGACTTTGTGTCTAAACCTTCATGTCATGCCGCAGGGCATTTTTTTATAGCCTAACATAAAAAGTTATGGAAAATGTTTGGGACCCCCTTTGGGGATGGCCCCCACATCTCTAAAGTTATCCTGACCCTCCATGTATGTGTAGGGCCCATTTATGTGTGCGTGAGATCCACATCATGAGTGGTCCAGATTTGTGGGGGTCTTGTGAAGGTGGGGGTCTCAATCATTACTCAAAGTTATTGATAGAAGACGTAAAAGGTTTGAACTCAAGATCTCGGATTTCATTAAGAACACTCTTGTCGCTTAAGCAACATACATATTATAATATTAATTTTTTTATTATTTATTTTTATTCTTACTTGAATTGGACACGCATCACGTGTAAGCTAATACTATTATTGAGTGAAGGTTAGACTTGGTGTTTAAGCTATCACGTCATGCCACACGACAATTTTATCTAACTTAAAATAAAAAAATTATTATTCAAAAGTGTGAATAAGATTTGAATCCAAGACTTCGGGTTTTATTAAGAATAGTCTTACCACTTAAATAATATACATATTTTGATATCAACTTTTTTATTATTTATTTTAATTTTTATTTGTCTAAATTACACACACATTACATGTGACTAATATCAAGTTAAGATATCACATCAATTTATTTTAAAACCACCAAATAATTTTTACAAACTCTAATGAGAATATTCACGGTGAAGTGAAATTCAAGTTAAAGGGTACCCACATAATGGCTCTTATCTAATTAAGGTCTCATTTGGAAACATACTACTTTAATAACTTTTTGGTTAAAATATGAGGTAAAAGAAATTAATGGGTGTGTTTGGTTTGTATTTTGAAACTTGCTTTTGGAAAAAAAAAATTCTAAAAACATGTTTGGTTACAAATTTTTTCAAAAAAATTTCCAATTTACTTCTCTCTCTATTATACATCAATCAACCACTTTTTCTCTTTCCTCTCTCATTCTCAATCATTTTTTCAAATCATCCCAAACTCTCAAACTCCAAAACTATTTTCAAAATATACAACCAAATAAACAAAAAGAATTTCTAAACTCTCTCCCAATTTTTTTTTTTTTTTTTTTTTTTGAAAATTTATCTCAATACACAAACCACCAATATGTTTAAAATGACTTTTTAGTTTTTTACGAAAATATGTGCAAAAAGTAGAAAGAAAATAAAATTTTTGACTTTTTAGTATAGATTGTTTGTTTTTTAATTTTTTTAATGACTTTTTGACTTTTAGACTAAAACAGTGAATTGACAAACAAGGCCTAAAAGTAATATTATTCAAATAAATAAATGTTTACAAAATTGTTTATTCACTGATTTGATATTTATTATATTATTACATTGAGTCTTATTTTAAAATTTGAAATTTTATCATTACATTTTAAATGAGTTAAGAAAAAAATAAAAATTATTAACTTGTCTAATAATTTTTATTAAAAAAATTACAATAACTTTTGTATACTTTTTTTTAATATAATTTTTATGAATATAATTTTCATTAAATTCAAAATTGCTAAACGACACTTATAAGAAAATCAGCAACAAGCTTACACCAAACTAAGGAAAAGCCTAATTCAAAACAAAGGAAAATATCCAAATGAAGCACCAAGGAGAAGTTATGTATAGATCTACCCATAACATTCATACTACGAAACAAAAATCGATCATAAGAGTTCAATACTAGAATAAGTCTAAGATAAATATATAAAATTACATCCATCTGTGTGGGTAAATTATGAACACACCAAAAAACAGAAAAATAAAACTCAAAACCCAAAAACCCATAAGTTCCCGGCAGCGGCAATTGCCGACCTGGTATTGGAAAGCAGCGGATTAGGGTAAAGACGACAAATTTAGAGATGGTAGGTGACAGATTCGGCAGAGAAGAAGTGAAAGGTGACAGATCGAGATGATGGTGGCAACGGTGATGTAGGGGCGACGCGAGAGTGATTATTGTATACTTTCTGATATAAGAAGTTATTCGGTTGGCATTTGTTTAGTTCTTTTTTAAAAAAGAAACAAAAAATTAGTAATTCTTGCTATTTTAATTAATGAAAAATAAATTAAGACATCATCTTAATTTGTTTTTAAAACGAAAAATTATTGATTGATTTAGGGGTATCACGTGGCTATGTCCCTCACCAATTACAATTCATTATGTCCTCTTATATTTTTTAATAACTTAATACAAATTCATAAATTCTCTCTTCTTTACTAATTACAATACTATTAAAATATCACGGAGTGATATCGGAGACCAATCAATAACTTCTCTCTAAAAACATAAAATAATTTTTCATTAAACACAATAATTGATAAGACTTGATCATTTAGTGAGGACAATGATTATTTGTTAATTTTTTCTAATAAAATTTCTATCAATGACAGGACAATGTAAATAAATAAATAACACTCGGGAAGTTACATCTCAAGTTGACTTGACTTGAGACCACTTGCAACGGGTCCTTGTCCTTGGAGAAAATGAAACAAACTCTAACGCCACATTCTCATTGGGATTGAAATTTTCTTCAATACATTATATTGTAAGAGTTTGTTGGAGTATTCGTTATTTTAATTATTTTTTAAAATTTTAATAAAAATATGTATGAAAAAATTTAAAAAAAGGTTGTAATTGAATATTTTGATTTTTTTAAGATTATTTTAGTTAAAAAATTTCATGCCAAACACCTTCTAAGACTTTCTAAATTGTTAAATATCATTTTATCATATTTATTTATAAATTTATATATTTTGACTTTTTTAATCACAAAAATGTATCGTTTTTATTATTTTTAGACTCCTTAAAAAAGATGTGTATTTGTATGATTTTTATAATTGATGGAGTGAATTTTTACGGATTCATAGATTAAGAAGGTAAAGCGATATTTATTATTAAGGGAGTCTTAGTGTAGTTAATCCTAAACAACACACAAAACTAGGACTTTAGCCTAATAATTATGTAACACCACTTTTAGTGTGAGATTGCAGATTTTAATTCCTATAAAGGGGGGTTTGATACTTGTGATGTTTATTTATCTCCCATCATGGGAGTTGTATGTAGTAGTTGTTTATTGGGTTAATTACACTTTTAATCCCCGTAGTTTAATCCAAGCTTCATTTTGTTACTAATTGTTTTAAATTGTATAATTTGATTCATATACTTTAAATTTAGTTTCAATTTCATAATTTCATTTATGTTTGATGTTAAAATTGATAGTTTTGAGACACTTGTCAATCTTTTAAGATGTACACATAAGAAAAATTAATGAAAATTTGGACAAATTACCAAATTAAAGCTAGACTTAAAGTGTAAAAATTGAATTATTCAAATTAAAACTATATAAATCAAAGTGACATTTGAGTTAAAATATAAAAGTAAAAAATATATTATTCTTTGTTTATTTACTTGTTCTCTAAGTTTGGACTTGTGGTACTTGTTGGGCTTAATATTAGTTGGTTTTCAAGTTATAAGTGGGCAAATGATTAGTTTAATATAGCACTCATTTAGGAAGTGGTTATGGGATTAAAATAATTATAAAAAGATTAAATAAGTTAAAAAATTAATAAGATAAAATGTCACATTTAAATTATAATCATTTCATTTTTTCTTTCACAAAAATCAAAAAAATGAAAAAGTCTGTCCCAAACGAGACTTTTTAGCCCTAGACTAATGCCTTGTTTGGGAATATGCTATTTTAGTAACTTTTTTATTTTTTGGTTAAAATATGAGATAAAAAAAAAATAGTATGTTTGGAATGACATTTTGATTTTTTAAGAAAAAATGTGCAAAAAATAAAAAGAAAATAGAATTTTTGATTTTTTGGTACAGGTTATTGGCTTTTTAGTTTTTTTTAGGGACTTTTAATTTTTAGGCTAAAACAGTGAGTTACAAAACAAGACTTAAGTAGTCAAAAAGTTAAAAAGCCAATCCATATCCCAAATGAATCCTTTGTGGCTAAAATAACCTTTTAGCCCCAAAATCTACTGTGCCAAATGAGTGTAATGTTTCCATTTTAATTGACTTTTTTTTAATTTTTTAGCCTGGTTAAAGAAAGTTATGTTTGTGATGATAGTTGACTTTTTTTAGTTGATTTGATAATTATGAGATAAAAAAATAAAATGATTATAGTTTGAATGTGATATTTTGTCTAATTAACTATTTTAATTTATTTTTTATTAACTATTTTAATTAAAAAACCGACAAACCTAACTTTTTAATTATTTTTAAATAAATTTTAAACAAAACCATTATTTATAGGAAAAAAAAAAAAAGATGTATACAAGCCATAACAGAAAATTTATTCAACACCCCCCCCCCCTCCCCCCAAAAAAAAAGATAATTACAAAAAACATGTGTGGGACCAATGGTAGGTACGTATACAAGCCACTACAAAACTCAGGTCAAGTTTGGGAAGACTAAATAAGTACACTTTTTGACTTTTCATGAAATATGGATTGGATTTGGGTTAGCTTTGAAGTGATGTGTTAGAGAGGTGATGTGACTTAAGATGATGTGACTTAAATAGGATAGTGACTTTTTGACTTTTTGAATTTTTTTTAAGATGCCAAACTTGGTCTCAGTCAAGAGTCAAGAGTCAAGGAGACAACTATGGTGGCAGGTAGGATTTATTTATTTATTTTTTTGAACCAATGGTAGCCTGGTGAGTCTATGAAGCGTGATTCAGACACATTAAGAATAGGATAACCATTTCCTCTAACGTGTATTTTACTTCATTGGAAATTCTATGCTACAGTCTCTCGTATGCATTATTTATCTATGATTTTTATGTTTATATTTATGTTTATGATTTATTGTATTATTCATTATGACATATTATAATATTAGTTACAAAATTATTTTATTTATGATTCAAGAGTTGTTTGGTTATAATTCATATGATATTTGATTATAAGTCAATTTTTTTAATTAGTTATGACTCTTAGAATATTGAGTTATATCATTTATGATAATCAAATTTATAAATGGTATAACTTGCACACAAAAAAAAAATATACCATAACATTGCCCCTTCATATATATATATATATATATATGTCAAGAATTAAAAATAGTAGCTCCAGATTAAAATAATCAAAAAAATTAAAAAGTCAAAAAACTAAACCATAGATTGTAAAGTTGTGGTACATGATCATGGTTTGATCCATGAGAAGGGCAACAATAGGGGTGTTGTTGAGTTTGATTTTGAGGTAAATTAACAATCAAATTAGTCGTTATTATATTCTCTAAATTTATGAATCAAGCTAACAAAATATTATATCAAATTCACAATTATTTTATTTTTTATCTCATAATTATCAAATCAATTTAAAAAAAAAAAAAAACCAATTTTCCGAACATAATTATTTTAGCCAGGCTAAAATAACAAAAGATTCGAATAGCTAACTAAAATAGTCAACTTCCCAAACAAGGCCAAAATATCATATTTAAATTATAATCATTTTACATTTTTTTTTCTCACAATAATCAAATTAACTACAAAAAAAAAAGCTAAAAATTTATCTCATACAAACTTTTTTAGTCAAATTAAAATAGTAAAAAGTCAAGCAAAAAAAGTTTATCCCAAATGGGGCATCAATACTATGTGAATTATAGCTAAAATAAAAAAATTAAGTTATAACCAAATATCACAAGAGGTGTAACCAACAATTTTTAAATTATAACTAAAATAATATTACAATGTATCATAATTAACAAAAACAACAAATCATAACTAAAGAAATAAAAATCATAACCAAAAGTTCATAGTACACTATACCATAGAATTTCCTATGAAGTGAAATACACGTTAGAAGAAATGGTTATCTTCTTCCTAATGCGTCTGGATCACGCTTCATGTACTCCCTCCCATAATTGTCTTCTTGAAATACACGTTAGAAGAAATGACTATCTTCTTCCTAATGTGTCTGGATCACGCTTCATTTACTCCCTCTTACCATAATTGTCTTCTTGACTTTTGACTGAGCTATTGTAGTGGGACCTTGACACATGTTTCAGTCTTAATTATCTTTGTTATGGTCCTTGTTTACATCTTTTTTTTTCTTATAAATAAATTTGAAATTATGCTTCACTAAATTTTGTTTGGAATTTATTTTAAAAAAATTTGGTACATTATCTATATAACATTGTTCGTGTAGAAAAATTAGGAATTACATATCACATCTCTGAATTATAGGGCGAAATTAAAAATTGTTTAGAGGTGCCGATCAAGGTATGTGTTAAAAAAATTGAAGTAATTTTTCTACATTATTAATGAAATAAAATTTCTCATATAAGCTGTTTTGAAAGAAGTATTTCATGAACATAAAAAATATATAAATAAATTTGACAAATTTTTTTCTTTTATTTTTTTTAAAATTTGAAATTGAAATATAATTAAATATCAATATATAATCGATTAGATTACCTTTAAGTTATTTTATCAATTGACGTAATCTAATAAATTACATTATTAGTCTCTATATTTTTACAAAATTTTTGACTAAACAATTTCCATAAAAGAGACATTCTACTAATTTTCTTTATTTTTAAATGTGTATCTGATGAAAATTTTCTTTACTTTTATTCCCCTTTCATTCATTCAACACAGCCCAAGTCAAGTCAATTTGGATTGTTGCAAAAAAAAAAGTCACTTAAAATATCTCATAGGATCAAAAATGCAAAATCCATTTTCATCCATTGGGAATTGACTTTTTAAATTTTTTTAAATTTTTTATAAAAATTATGCAAAAAAAATAAAAAGAATAAGTTGACCTTAATATTAATTTTTTGATTTTTTAACTAAAATTCTAAATTCGCAGACATAGATTGTAAAGTTGTGGTCATGATCGTTGTTTCATCCATAAGAAGGGCAACAATATGGGTGGTTAGATAAATTTAGTTTGATTTTGATGTAAATTAACAATCAAATTAGTTGTTATTATTTTCTAAATTTATGAATCGAACTGAATCGTGAAACTTTAAAAATGAACCAAAATTGAAACCACCAAAAACTATTCAGTTTCCATTAAGTTTCACGACTCTAAATTAAGAACTTCATCACTATATTTAGAATATGTAATTTAATAAATATTAATTTCCATACAAGCATTCCAAAAATTTCATAAACATACTTAAATTTTTCGAATATTCTCCAAATTATTTTTTTTTATAAAATGTGTGAAGATAAAAAAAAAAAAAAATTATTCATATTACATATCAATTTCTATGAAACTAAAATTATCAATAATATTTATTTTTTGAGACAAAACTTTTGATCTCAAAAGGTTAGTAATTAATTATTTAAATGTTTAATTTTGTCTCAAAAAATAGAATAATAACACTTTTAGGGACAAAAATATTTTAGATCTAAAAAGTTATTTTGTCCTTAAATTTTTATCTTTAAAACTTTAATTTCTTATAGTGATAAAACACTAAATTAAAAAATAATTTTAAAAAATTTGAGTGGATAGGTGTGATAGGCATATGAAATATTTTGAAACGTATTAGAGGAAGCTAATCACTTTGCTTGGTTTGAGTTTTTAAAAATACTTTTTAGAAAATTCTTACTTTTTTGTTTTTCGTATTTTTTTAACTGAATTTTTTTAATATTTTAAGCAAATTTTTAATTTTTAAACATGCCTAACATAAATACACTTAAAAGGTATAATTTTCGTGAAAAAATCTTTAAAAAATTCACAAAATACCAAAAATACAAAAAAAATTACGAAAATTCAATATATTTTGCTTATTTTTGTATATTTATTAATTTTTTGAAATATTTTTTCACAAATATTTTACTTTTTAGATACATCTAAGTAAGGTGCATCTAAAAAAGTAAAAAAAAAAATGTTTAAAATTTTAAAAATATTTACTAAAAATAAAAAAATACAAAAAATAAAAAACTCAATTTTTAGAAAATTGAAACCAAACACATTGAATATTGACGTGAATTTCACGTCAAGAGGAAGAATCACATGAATTGCATTAAAGTTGGTTACATTTTCATGGATGAGTTAATTTAGATATATTTTATTCACATTTCACCTATTTTTTCTTTTTTGTTTTCCAAATTTACCAACCAACCACAGCGTTAACAATTTGGTTTTGAATAGTTTTTTGAAAATTGGATTTTTTTTTAATAGTTTTTTAGTGCTTTTTTTTTAAATATTAAATATATATATATTTTTATTTTATTTTTAGATGCATATAACCTAAATACAAAAGAATATATATTTTCATATTCTTTTGTATTTATCTAGTTTTTTTTAATTTATATTTTTTCAGAAATATTATACTTTGTAAGCGTGTCTAAATTATGTGTATCTAAAGAGAAAAAAAAAATAGTTTAAAATATTAAAAAAATACATAAAAATAAAAATGAAGAAGTATCATCCTCTACTCACTGCACTTCCTCTGCTCACTGCATTCAGTCCTTTGCTCACTGCACTCAGCTTTCATCACCATCTGCTCATAGCTCTCATGGACAGTTGTCTTTGTCTGTTAGAGCTGTACCATTACAGATCTGTAAACCTAGTGGAATTAGTTGTGGTGGTTAGCTAGTTTGTTATGAGTTAGTTAGTTTGTTTAGAGTTAGTTTCGGATTAGATATTTTGTATCATTTAGATACAGTATATAAACCAATGTAACCGACAGATTTGAAATAATGAAAACATAATGAGTTCAAAGAATCTCAATATGGTATCAGAGCTTTAAGCTCTCGTGAGCAAGATCCACAGGTCTTCAATGGCTGATTCTTCTCTCCCACCAAATCTCAGTTTACTGATTTCAAATTTCAACTCTCTCATTACAGTGAAGCTCGAATCCAACAATTTCCTCATATGGAAATCGCAGATGACAAATGTGCTTAAAGCATATGGATTTCTTGATCATGTTAATGGATCTCATCCATGTCCATCTCCAGAACTCATTGATGAATCTGGAAAAACTGTTTCAAATCCAAGTTATGTGCAATGGCAATTGATTAATGCACATTTGCTCACTTGTCTGACTGCAACTCTATCTTCATCCATTTATTCCTCTGTTCTTCATCTGACTCAAAGTGATCAGGTATGGCAATTCTTAGAGAAGTAGTTTACTTCAGTTTCACGCTCTCATATACATCAACTAAAAACCAAACTTCAAACTCTTCGTAAGAAATCATCTTCAATGGAGGTATATCTATCTCAAATCAAAGATCTTGCAGCACAGCTTGCTCTAGCTTCTGCAAAAGTTGATGATGAAGATCTGGTTTTCCTAACTTTGAATGGTCTACCAGAGGTATAGTGATCCCGGTATTTCCTGTTGTTATTAAACTGTAATCCGGACTCGGTTCCGTAGATTTATTATTGTCTTATACTCTCTTCTATCCCTTACTCTTTGTTTTGGAGTTTTGGGTTGTGTTGGGCTTGTTGGAAATAAGTTGGTTGTGTTTTAGAACTAAGAATTTCTGCCCAGTTTTTTGGCCTCTCCGCTCGAGCGGAGGTTTTTGAGCTCGAGCGGGAAAATCCATCTCCCAGTATTTTTCTTCTGCAGTGTTGTACGCTCGAGCGGGCTTTGGGACGCTCGAGCGGGAGTCCGTGTGTTACGCTCGAGCGGAGGACTGGGACGCTCGAGCGGAGACCTGTTCTGATGAACTTCTGGATGGTTGTATTGGCCGCTCGAGCGGGGGTTTGTGCGCTCGAGCGGGAGTCTGTGAGTGGCGCTCGAGCGGGGGTTTGTGCGCTCGAGCGGAGTGTCTGGTTTAGTACACCGAGATTCACCTTTTTGGTCCACTTTTTGATTTCCTTTCTCTCTCTTACTTTATCAAAACCTCCATTGGAGAGCACCTCACTCTAAAACCTAACTTCTCTCTTAGGATTGATCTAGCTAGGGTGTTTTGCTCACCTTAGGTCTTCACAAAAAGGGTGTTGATCGTCGAGGGCGTCATTTTGATCCGAATAGTTTGGCGTTTGGAGCACTTTGATTTCGGGTCATCTTCTCCATTTGAGCTTTGCATTTGAAGTAGGGATTCTCCTTGTTCTTTTACAATACTTCTTCTATAGATAGACATGTGGTAATTTTTGTATTGCATGAAAATGGTATCATGTTGAAATTGTTGGAAAATCATGAGTAAACCTAGGGTTGGTTGAGTTGAGAATGGATTTGGCTTCATTAATTATTGTTTTGGTTAACTAGTGTGTAAATTAGCATGTTGTAGTTGAATGAGAGAAAAGCCCTAAATTATATTTAGGTTGGGTAAATCAAAATGGGGATTTGTTGACTATTGTGTGTAAATCTCTTTTATCAAAATGGGTTGGGTAATGGTGTTTAATGTTTAAGGGATTAACCATGGTGTGGAAATTGGTTGGTTGAGAACAAGGGTAGTGGAGTTGGTTTTGTGATAACAAAAAGGAAATAAAATTGTTTTTGTGAAAAGGAAGAAAGTATTTTCGAAATAAGTTTAAGAATTGGATTGTTGAATTCTTGTTAGTTATGTGTATGTGATACGCATGTTGGATATGCCTTGTGTGCATGATTGTTGACGGCGTTATATGCCGGGGATATGCCTTGTGTGCATGATTGTGGATGGCGTTATATGCCGCGCTTATAATCAAAGGTACCGTTACCTTCCAGCTAGCGCCTGGAGAACTGTATGCGCTAAGAATAAGAGGTGTCATACCCTTCCAGCGAGCGCCTGGTAAACTGGCAGTTTGACTTACTATGCATATGGCTAGTAGAGTGAAGTTGGTTGTAGTTGTTTCAGTATATCCTTGGCCTACTCAGTGCATGGCAGGTGGAGTAAAGTGTAATGTTGTTGCTTCGTTGTAACTGAAAATATCATGAGCTTGATTGGTTACCGTTTGGAGTACTGAGTTACTCCATTGGTTGATTGTATACATGTTGGAGGGTTGTAAATTTACATTTTTACAAGTTATACATGTATAGTTATGATAGTAGTGGAAACAAACCAAAATGTCATATTTGTCTTTTGGAAAGTGTAAAGGAGAATGAATGTTTTAAAGATAAACATGTTTGAAAAGGGTACATCTGTGTATGTATGGGAAGGGAAAAGAGTATCGAGCTTAGTGAGGTTATTTCCTAAGTGATTGTTAATGTCATGAAAGATTGGGAACTGGAATTAATGAAAGGAAAACGAAAAGGGAAACTAGTTGTAACGTTGAATGAAATGGTTGTTTTCGAGAAAAGTTCATACATATATATATTTTGTGTAAACTGTCACATTACTATTCTAGTATGAGAATGAGGGTTCATGATCATAGCTATCTGTAAGTTGTTATTGTTAAGGATCATGTTGAGTTCCCTACTGGACTATATGTTCATCCCACGTTGTTGAATCTTTTTTTTCAGGTGTTAAGCAGGTTGAGCTGCAAGATTTGGATCTACTTGTTTATTGGCCACGGGGCCTCTGTTATGTTGGCGGAACGCTATTGTTGTGAAAGGGTTATACCCTTCTTCTTGTACCTTAAGTGATGTAAGCCCAAGGGCAATTTTGTTAAAGTATGTTCATGTCATATTTACTTTGTGCACGAATGAGAGTATTGTTAATCCCTTATACAGATTGAATGTATGAGTCTATTTCCACATGTCACCTCTGAAATTGAATTGAGTTAATGAATTTGGTAATGACTTCGAGTAATAAAAAGTGGGGCGTGACAACTTGGTATCAGAGCTACCGGGTTTGATTACCTTGAGCTCGTGGGAAGTGGTTTTTACCACAGTGGGTTTACTACGTGTAGTGAGGTCGTTGCATATAGTTAACATGAAAGTTAGGACTTATGTGTTGCATTTATGTGAGCATGGGATTCAGTCCCTTGGGTAGTATTCATAGCCGGTGAACTTGCTTTGAGGTCCTTTTGGAAACACGCCTGATCAACGTGGTTTCTAATGGGAATTCCTTGAGAGTTCCGGGATGAGTGGCTATCTTTGTGGACTTGATTCGATTATGTGTTTACCTGTTTAGATGTTTATATGCAGTAGAGATGTAAGTTTTGAGACTAAGTGTGTCTTGTGACTTAATAGTAGTGGAGTGTGCCTTGGAGAAGGCTATTGTGTTTTGCGCTAAGTGTGTTTTACCTTTGTGTTTAATAGGATGTCTACACGAGGGAGTAGAGGACGGTTGAGTAGTAGGAGTGCTGGGAGAGGCACAGCAGTTCCTGTAGTACCTGCCGTTGCAGCATTGGCTGTCGGCGAGGATGTTGCACGTGAGATTGTGAGAGCAGTGCAAGACGCCCTAGCTCGCACTGAGGGCGGCAACGGGCATGCTCTCAAACTTACTAAGGAGTTCTTTCGCTCCAGTCCACCAGAGTTTGTAGGGGAGGCTAAGCCGTTGGAGGCAGAGAGTTGGCTAGAACAGATTTCCAAGACTCTTGATATGCTCAGAGTCGAAGATGAGGAGTTGAGGGTTTCTTTGGCGACTTTTCAGTTGAGGAGTGATGCGAGTTATTGGTGGAAGAATGTTAGGAATAATGTGGGTAGCACGTGGGTTGCTTTTACCGAGGCCTTCTTGGCCAAGTATTTCCCTCCTTCTGCTCGGGAAAGGTTGAGGGATCAGTTTTTGGAGTTACGTCAGGATGATACTCCTGTGGCACAGTTTGAGATGCGGTTTGCTAGTTTGTCGAGGTTTGCTCCAGAGTTGGTCACAACAGAGGAGCGTCGTTGTTTTGAGTTTGAGAAGCGATTGTGTTTCGATATTCGGGAGAAGGTAGCTGGATCCCTTTTGAAGGATTATTATAATTTAGTTGAGGCAGCGGCCCATGTGGAGGCCCTGATTGCGAGTGGTGATGGGGTTAAGGAGGAGACCATTGAGGCAAGTCCTACGGTCCCTAAGCGTTCTAGGCTCAGTAAGGGGTGGAGGCGGAAACAAGCTCAGTCGGGGGATGGTTCCCTTTCTTTGTCAGAGGTTTCGGACACTTCGGTTAGGAGGTCCGGGGAGGTGCGGGTTTCAGACCAGTCTCAGAGTAGGGGGTCTGGTGGTTGTTTCGTTTGTGGCCAGCAGGGCCATGGTAGACGTTTTTGCCCTTTGCGTGTGAACTCGGCCAGTGTTTCAAAACCTAGTCAGACTCAACCGTACTTGTCCAATCAGGGACGTTATCGGTACCAGAGACGGGTAGGCCAGGCTTCGGGAGCCTCGCGAGGGGCGACTCATTAGTCAACCCTGTTGTTGACCGGTAATGTATTGTATGGATGATTTAGTTGCTGACCGGTGTACTATTGGATGTTGAGGCACCATGTTTTTGTAACCCTTATGTATGTATGGTGTTGTTTGTTTAATCCTCAAGTATGGGGGAGTATGTATGGATTTGTAAGCTCTCTATTTTATATTGAGAAGTTGTTATTTGGGGTCAATAATCCTAATGTGGTTGCTTGCTTGGTACTGTATGATGAGTTGGTTGTGTGACGGCCTGTGTGCCTTGTTCACTTTAATGATTAATTGTTGAGAACGAGAACCCGTGGACGAATGTGTTAGATGTGATGGTTTTGAGAGTTGCTTAGAGTTGGCAAGGTTATGTGGGAATGTTTGTAGGGATGTGAGATTTGTAACTTGAGTTAGCGGAAATGGTACCTGTTGTTGGTTCGTGTGTTGGACGTTGCTGGCTAGCAAGTTCGTAGTGACCCCATCGGTTGCATAAGGGTAGTGTTCGTATTGTGATTGGTTCTCAGTTGTTGGGTATGGTTTGTAAGTGGGAGCTAGCAGTATTCTTGGGAGGGAGAATATTTGTGTTCTAGAGTAACGAGAATGGCGTTGGTTAAATTATCCTTTGTGATTGGGTAGTCGTAATTAAGGTTGACCATATCGGTCTTCGGTTGAGGAATTGAACAAGTTTGCTATCTAGCCTTGGAGGGTGGTAATTCCCTTGGAAACAGGGTTAGTGCGGTTTAATTTTAGGAGATCCGATGAGATTCCATAATTTGAAGTTTGAGTAGGAACTTCGTGTTTGTAGTTGGTGGTTTTAGTGGCACACCAATGTGTGGGTAATTGGGTGTGGAGTTTATTATGTTGATTAGTCAGCTTGTTGGCTTTGAGTTCAGGGTTGGCATTGGTCACCTTGAGGTTAGTCTCGTTTGGTGTAGACTTGTGTGTGTTGATTAGGAGAGCTGGAACTAATCGAACATGTTAGGCCATTGAACCTGACGGTTGATAGAATACATTGATTTTATGTATTGATTGATTGTGTATATGACTTATGCGTTTATATGCATATGTGTAGAGGAGGAGATGGGGGATGTACTCCGCGGTTTTAGGGGAAGATGGGGGATGTACCTCTAAACCGGTTAGTGGTTATCCAAGGTGAAGTTGTTATTTCTATTAACTATCATTATAGAAATGTTATGTTTTGTGTTGGTTGTAGTATCACCGTGTGCGTGATGGTTGTTGTTGGTGTTGTTTTGAAAAGAAATGGAAAACAAGACTTTTCCTAGTATTTGGGTCACCTAAGGGTGTGGTTGGAAGATTGAATTGAATCAAGGGTTTTGAGAAAATTCCAAGTAAATGATTTTTGACAAATAAACCGTGGACGATTACGTTTTTGATAGCACCGTGTTTGTGAAAAGTGTTTGCAAAACTTTTGGGTTTCGCATGGAAAATGGAAGATTTGTTTTGGAATGTTAACATTGAAAATTTGGCTATCTTTGAGAAATGTCTCTTAAGTAAGAAAATGTTTTCTGATTATTTACTCCCAAGAATTGCTTTGGTCGTGTTATTAAGAATTATGTTGTGGTTAAATGATAATTTAACGTGAAACACTAGTCGGTTATCGGTGAATTGTTTCGGAAGTGGTTTGGTTTTGTTGTGGCTTCTGTGCCTATAGTGTCGTCGTTTGGAGCGTGTTCCCTTGGTTAGTTTCTTCCTCGATGAGGGTGGATTGAAGGTTTGTGGTGGGAGTAGTCTCTTCTCTAGCTCTCGGGTGTTGGTGTTGTATGTGATCAGTTGGCCTTGTGTTTTGGCGTATCCTTAATTTCGGGGACGAAATTCTTTAAGGGGGGGAGGTTATAGTGATCCCGGTATTTCCTGTTGTTATTAAACTGTAATCCGGACTCGGTTCCGTAGATTTATTATTGTCTTATACTCTCTTCTATCCCTTACTCTTTGTTTTGGAGTTTTGGGTTGTGTTGGGCTTGTTGGAAATAAGTTGGTTGTGTTTTAGAACTAAGAATTTCTGCCCAGTTTTTTGGCCTCTCCGCTCGAGCGGAGGTTTTTGAGCTCGAGCGGGAAAATCCATCTCCCAGTATTTTTCTTCTGCAGTGTTGTACGCTCGAGCGGGCTTTGGGACGCTCGAGCGGGAGTCCGTGTGTTACGCTCGAGCGGAGGACTGGGACGCTCGAGCGGAGACCTGTTCTGATGAACTTCTGGATGGTTGTATCGGCCGCTCGAGCGGGGGTTTGTGCGCTCGAGCGGGAGTCTGTGAGTGGCGCTCGAGCGGGGGTTTGTGCGCTCGAGCGGAGTGTCTGGTTTAGTACACCGAGATTCACCTTTTTGGTCCACTTTTTGATTTCCTTTCTCTCTCTTACTTTATCAAAACCTCCATTGGAGAGCACCTCACTCTAAAACCTAACTTCTCTCTTAGGATTGATCTAGCTAGGGTGTTTTGCTCACCTTAGGTCTTCACAAAAAGGGTGTTGATCGTCGAGGGCGTCATTTTGATCCGAATAGTTTGGCGTTTGGAGCACTTTGATTTCGGGTCATCTTCTCCATTTGAGCTTTGCATTTGAGGTAGGGATTCTCCTTGTTCTTTTACAATACTTCTTCTATAGATAGACATGTGGTAATTTTTGTATTGCATGAAAATGGTATCATGTTGAAATTGTTGGAAAATCGTGAGTAAACCTAGGGTTGGTTGAGTTGAGAATGGATTTGGCTTCATTAATTATTGTTTTGGTTAACTAGTGTGTAAATTAGCATGTTGTAGTTGAATGAAAGAAAAGCCCTAAATTATATTTAGGTTGGGTAAATCAAAATGGGGATTTGTTGACTATTGTGTGTAAATCTCTTTTATCAAAATGAGTTGGGTAATGGTGTTTAATGTTTAAGGGATTAACCATGGTGTGGAAATTGGTTGGTTGAGAACAAGGGTAGTGGAGTTGGTTTTGTGATAACAAAAAGGAAATAAAATTGTTTTTGTGAAAAGGAAGAAAGTATTTTCGAAATAAGTTTAAGAATTGGATTGTTGAATTCTTGTTAGTTATGTGTATGTGATACGCATGTTGGATATGCCTTGTGTGCATGATTGTTGACGGCGTTATATGCCGGGGATATGCCTTGTGTGCATGATTGTGGATGGCGTTATATGCCGCGCTTATAATCAAAGGTACCGTTACCTTCCAGCTAGCGCCTGGAGAACTGTATGCGCTAAGAATAAGAGGTGTCATACCCTTCCAGCGAGCGCCTGGTAAACTGGCAGTTTGACTTACTATGCATATGGCTAGTAGAGTGAAGTTGGTTGTAGTTGTTTCAGTATATCCTTGGCCTACTCAGTGCATGGTAGGTGGAGTAAAGTGTAATGTTGTTGCTTCGTTGTAACTGAAAATATCATGAGCTTGATTGGTTACCGTTTGGAGTACTGAGTTACTCCATTGGTTGATTGTATACATGTTGGAGGGTTGTAAATTTACATTTTTACAAGTTATACATGTATAGTTATGATAGTAGTGGAAACAAACCAAAATGTCATATTTGTCTTTTGGAAAGTGTAAAGGAGAATGAATGTTTTAAAGATAAACATGTTTGAAAAGGGTACATCTGTGTATGTATAGGAAGGGAAAAGAGTATCGAGCTTAGTGAGGTTATTTCCTAAGTGATTGTTAATGTCATGAAAGATTGGGAACGGGAATTAATGAAAGGAAAACGAAAAGGGAAACTAGTTGTAACGTTGAATGAAATGGTTGTTTTCGAGAAAAGTTCATACATATATATATTTTGTGTAAACTGTCACATTACTATTCTAGTATGAGAATGAGGGTTCATGATCATAGCTATCTGTAAGTTGTTATTGTTAAGGATCATGTTGAGTTCCCTACTGGACTATATGTTCATCCCACGTTGTTGAATCTTTTTTTTCAGGTGTTAAGCAGGTTGAGCTGCAAGATTTGGATCTACTTGTTTATTGGCCACGGGGCCTCTGTTATGTTGGAGGAACGCTATTGTTGTGAAAGGGTTATACCCTTCTTCTTGTACCTTAAGTGATGTAAGCCCAAGGGCAATTTTGTTAAAGTATGTTCATGTCATATTTACTTTGTGCACGAATGAGAGTATTGTTAATCCCTTATACAGATTGAATGTATGAGTCTATTTCCACATGTCACCTCTGAAATTGAATTGAGTTAATGAATTTGGTAATGACTTCGAGTAATAAAAAGTGGGGCGTGACAAGAGGAATATGATGCTTTCAAAACTTCTATTCGTACTCGGTCTGAGCCTGTCACAATGGAACATTTGTGTTCATTGTTATGTTCCGAATCCATTCATATTGAACAGAAACTTAAACAGTCTACTGGCACTGATCTTAATGTTGCCTACTCTGCCTCACGAGGATCATCTTCATCAGGTTATGATTCTTCAAATTTTGTTAATAGAGGTTTTCACTCTGCAAGAGGCAGAGGTTCTTATCGTGGCTTCAGAGGCAGATATAATACTTTTCGAGGTGGCAGATTCAATAATAGATACAACAATAATCATAATAATAATAGATCCAGAGGAGCTTTTTCTTCTAACTCTGGATCTAACTCTGGATGTCAGATTTGTGGAGGTTGGAATCATAATGCTTTTGACTGCTGGCATCGACTGGATCCTAATTTTCAGCCTTTCTCTAGCAGCACTTCCTCTCAGTCTTCTCTGTCTCAGTCAAAGGCTTATGCTGCTTCAGTTCCTCAGTCCTATGCTGCTTCAGTCCCTCAGTCTTCTTCTGATCCTCCCATACCTCCTTGGTATGTTGACTCTGCTGCTACCAATCATCTGACCAATGACTTGACTAATCTGCAACAATTTCAGCCTTATCAAGGTCAGGATCATGTTCAAATTGGTAATGGCTCTTCCTTACAAATCAGTCATATAGGTAAAGGTATCTTGCCAACTCCACAGTATTCTTTTCCTCTCTCAAATCTTCTTCATGTTCCTGCCATTTCTTCAAATCTTTTATCTGTGCATCAACTCACCAAAGACCTCAACTGTCTTGTTATTTTTGATGCTAACACTTTTGTCATTCAGGACAAATGCACGAACAAGATTCTGCATAGAGGTGTTAATATCAATGGTCTTTACTAGTTCATTCCTATCTGAACAATGCTCTTCTCCTCAAGTTTTTCAATCTAGCACTCCAGCACTTGTGTTTCAGTCAACTACTTCAGCTCCTGTGTCTGATAGCACTCCAGCATCTGTGTTTCAGTCAAGCACTTCAGCACCTATGTCTGATTTGCTTTGGCATCAAAGATTAGGCCATCCATCCTCTTTAAAGCTTCAGCATCTGGCTGGTGTTTTACCAAATAAATTGTCTCTGAATAAGGCCTTGTCTTGTCTTGATTGTAATGTATCTAAATCTCATAGACTTCCTTTCACATTGTCTAATGCTTCTGTCAATTGTCCTTTTGCCTTAGTTCATAGTGATGTATGGGGTCCCTTTACAGTAGATAATGCACCATTTCGTTTCTATGTTTTGTTTGTGGATGATTACAGTAGATTTACTTGGGTGTATCCTTTGAACTACAAGAGTGAGGTGTATGATAAATTGCTTGTATTCAAAGCATATATTGATACTCAGTTTCAGACTTCTCTTAAAATACTTAGGACTGATTGTGGCACTGAATTTGTCAATAAAAGAATTGATACTTTGCTGTCTTCTCATGGCATTATTCATCAAAGTAGTTGTCCCTATACTCAGGCTCAAAATGGCATAGCTGAACGCAAACACAGACACATTATTGAAACTGCCATCACATTGCTTCATCACTCATCTGTTCCAATTAATTTTTGGTTTGATGCTATTGCCACAGCTACATTTCTCATTAGCAAAATGCCTTCTAGTATTTTACATCACAAGACACCTTTTGAAATGTTGTTTCATAGCATACTTGATTTTTCTCTTTTCAAAGTGTTTGGTTGCCAGTGCTTCCCTTGGCTAAAGCCTTATGCTCCTCACAAGCTGGCACCAAAATCCATGTCTTGTGTTTTCTTAGGATACCATCCTACTATTAAGGGATATAGATGTCTTGAGCCTCTTTCTGGAAAAATCTACATTTCTAAGCATGTCATTTTTAATGAATCATGTTTTCCTTTCTCTCAGCAACAGTACTCAGTTTCCTCTTCTTCATCTTCAGATTTATCTACTCTTACATCCTTTTTCTGGCCTTCTTCACTCAGTTCTTCATCTGCCATTCCTACTCAGTCTCCTTTTTCATCTGTTTCATCTCCTACTCCTTCTGAGTCCTCTTCCAGATCTGAGCCTACTCCTACTCCTCCTCTTCCTCAGCCTATTCCTATTTCCTCCATTACTATTGATTTACCTCCTCCTTCTCTTCCTTCCTCCGTGTCTAACATACATCCCATGATTACTAGATCTAAACATAAACTTCCTCACTGTTTTTCTGCTAAAGTTTCTCCTCTTGAAACTGAACCTACATCTGTTCATGATGCTCTTCACTCTCATGTGTGGTTTCAAGCCATGCAAGAAGAATATCAAGCTCTTCAACAAGAAGGCACTTGGGACCTTGTTCCTCTTCTTTCTCATAAAATTGCCATTGGGTGCAAATGGGTTTTTCGCATTAAAAGAGATTCAAATGGTACTATTGCTCGTTATAAAGCTAGATTGGTGGCCAAGGGATTTTTACAACAAGAGGGCATTGATTTCCATGAGACTTTTAGTCCCGTGGCTAAACAACCCACCATTCGAATCTTTTTAAGTGTTGCTCTTCAATCTCAATGGTCTATCAAATAGCTTGACATCTCCAATGCATTTCTTCATGGTACTCTTCAAGAAGAGGTCTATATGCTGCAGCCTCCAGGGTTTGAACAATCTTCTACTCATGTTTGCAAACTCAAGAAGGCCTTGTATGGTCTCAAGCAAGCCCCTAGGGCTTGGTACTCCACTTTTTCAACTTTCTTGCTTTCTCAAGGATTCACCAACAGTATGTCTGATGCCTCTCTTTTTATCAGAAAAACTTCTACAAGTCTCACTCTGCTCTTGGTGTATGTTGATGACATCTTATTAACTGTTGATGATTCTGCTTTCATTGATCTACTTCTTCAACACATGCACCAGTCATTTTCCATGAAAGACCTTGGTTCTTTGTCTTATTTTCTGGCCATTTCAGTTCAGTCTGATGAGCATGGTTCCTTTTTATCTCAAGCTAAATATGTTGCTGCATTATTGCACAAAGCAGGAATGGCAGACTGCAAACCATGTTCCTCTCCTATGGTTGTTAAAGCTGTGTGTTCTACAACTGATTCTCTGCCATTTGCTTAGCCCTCATTATATCGAAGTTTGGTTGGTGGACTGCAATATTTGACTATCACCAGACCTGATTTCTCCTATGCTATTAATCAAGCGTGTCAGTTTATGCATCTCCCTACTAATGCTCATTTTCAAGCTGTTAAGAGGCTCTTTAGATATGTTAAAGGGACTCTACATTATGGTCTCTTTTTCACCCCAAGTTCATTTGCTCTTTCTGCCTTCTCCGACTCTAACTGGGCCAGTGATAGTCTTGATTGAAAATCAACATCTAGCTATTGTGTATATCTTGGCTCAAACTTGATTTGATGGTCCGCTAAAAAGCAAGCAACTGTTTCTAGATCATCCACTGAAGCTGAGTATAGAGCCTTAGCTCATGCCACAGCTGAGCTCACTTGGATTCAACAATTGCTTAAGGACTTATGTGTTTCATCTTCTACTGTTCCTGTCATATGGTGTGATAGTTTATCTGCCATGGCCTTAGCATCCAACCCTGTTTTCCATTCAAGGTCCAAACATATAGAAATCGATTGTCATTTTATTCGGGAAAAAGTGGTTGCCAATCAGATTGAACTTAAGTATATTCCTACCATGGATCAGGTCACTGATATTTTCACAAAGCCTCTTTCTCCTTCCAGATTTCATTACCTTCGTGACAAGTTGTTAGTGGTTTCTTCTCCTATCAGCTTGAGGGGGGCTGAAAAAGTATCATCCTCTGCTCACTGCACTTCCTCTGCTCACTGCATTCAGTCCTCTGCTCACTGCACTCAGCTTTCATCACCATCTGCTCATAGCTCTCATGGACAGCTGTCTTTGTCTGTTAGAGCTGCACCATCACAGATCTGTAAACCTAGTGGAATTAGTTGTGGTGGTTAGCTAGTTTGTTATGAGTTAGTTAGTTTGTTTAGAGTTAGTTTCAGATTAGATATTTTGTATGATTTAGATACAGTATATAAACCAATGTAACCGACAGATTTGAAATAATGAAAACATAATGACTTTAAAGAATCTCAATAAAAAAATACAAAAAATAAAAAATCATAATTTTCAAATATATATATATATATATTACCGTCTATCCACAATAAAAATGAAATTTACATGCGTAAACCCCACTAATATATATAATAGAAAATGATGTGTGCTTATCCAAACTCAAATTTCATTCCTTAGCTAGTCACTAATACTTTGATGGAGATATAAGTGAGAAAGATCAAAGATTGTAACATTTTCCTTTCGATTGTTACACAAAAGTCATTTAAAATATCTCCCCAGATTGACTAGCCAAGGTCTGGCCAGGAAAAACACACTATATATAGTGCGAATAACATTCGATATTAAGTCACAAATACACCGAATACTTGTGCTGTGTGGCATGTTTATCATGGGTTCATCATCCATGAGAATTGCAGCAATTGTTTTTTACCTTTGCTTTCTCACCTTTGCAACATTTCATAATTGCTTTTGCAATGGAAACTCCAACATTGTTTGCTCCAAAACTGAAAAGCGAGCCCTTCTAAAATTCAAGCAAGATCATAAAGGCCCTTCGAACCAGTTGTCCTCTTGGGCTGGTGACGACTGTTGTCAATGGTCCGGAGTTGTCTGCAACAACTTCACTAGCCATGTCCATGAGATCCACCTTGATAATGCTGATTGTCATTATAACGGAAATGTACCTGAATATGAAGCTTGCTGGTTTGATCGCCAGTTAGGAGGTAAAATAAATCCTTCTTTGCTCGATTTGAAGCACCTCCGTTATCTGGACTTGAGCGGGAATAATTTTGGAGGGATTCGAATTCCTGGCTTCATTGGCTCTATTGGAAGTTTAAGGTATCTCGACCTGTCTAATGCCGGATTCAGCGGAGCCATTCCTCATCAACTAGGAAATCTCACCATGATGCGTTATCTGGACTTGAGCTGGAATCATTTTGGAGGGATTCGCATTCCTACCTTCATTGGCTCTGTTGGAAGTTTGAGGTATCTCGACCTGTCTCAAGCTGAATTCAGCGGAGCCATTCCTCATCAACTAGGAAATCTCACCATGATACGTTATCTGGACTTGAGCCGGAATTATCTTCGTCAAGGTATTTTTCCTGAAACTGAACTACAGTTACGTGGCGATAATTTACAGTGGGTTTCCGGTCTTCGTTCATTACAATACCTTAATATGTCATGGGCAAACCTTAGCAAAGCAGTGGATTGGCTAGAGGTGACAAGCACGCTTCCTTCTTTGGTAGAATTACACTTAGATGCTTGTGATCTCAAATATTCTTCTCCTTCAACTACCATTAACTTTACATCACTACATATCCTCATAACTATTTTGGACCTTCAATACCTAAGTGGATTTTTAGTTTGAATCATCTAGTTTCGCTAGATATCAGTTCATGTAACTTTTATGGCCCAATTCCCAATGGCATTCAAAACATGACTTCTCTCAAAGAGTTTAATGCTTTTGAAAATAATCTGTATTCATCATTGCCCAAGGAGTTGTTTAGCCTCAAAGACCTCGTTTCTCTAGACTTAAGCTTCAATAACTTTCAGGGATCAATTCCAATTGGCCTTCTAAACATGACTAGTCTTAGAGATCTAGATTTATCCCATAATTTTTGCACTTCCTTGCCAAATGGGTTGTTGTCTAGTCTTAGCCGCCTCGAGTCGGTCATTCTCATCCAGAATCACTTGCAAGGTGTAATCTCAGGAGCCATAGGAAACTTGACTTCCCTCATTAGCCTTGACATGTCACGAAATCAACTTGAGGGAAACATACCAAGATCATTGGGAAAATTATGCAAGTTGAAGAGAATTGATTTATCATATAACAAATTGGGTGGAGAGATAACAGAACTTTTTAGAAGTTTCTCCCATTGCATGTTATGTGGGTTGGAGTCAATGTCATTAGAGAACAATTATCTTGGTGGTCAATTTCCAAATGAGCTTGACCAATTCAAAAATCTAACCTACCTTTCTCTTCAAAACAACTCCATTTCCGGTCCCATTCCAATGTTGATCGAAAGATTATCATCCTTGGCAATGTTAGATCTTTCCTATAATCATTTGAATGGAACTCTTCCTGAAAGTCTTGGGCAACTTTCAAAGTTAGAAACTTTAGATCTTTCATATAATCATTTGAATGGAACTCTTCCTAAAAGTCTTGGGCAACTTGTGATGTTAAACTATTTAGATGTATCTCATAATTTGATGAAGGGTGTTGTCTATGAGATTCACTTTGCTAATCTCACAAGATTATGGCACTTAGATGGAAGTAAGAACAATTTAACTTTGAAAGTGCGTGATGGTTGGATCCCCACTTTTCAAGTTGGATATTTGATGTTGGCCTCTTGGCAATTAGGGCTGCAGTTTCTAGATTGGCTTCAATACCAAGGACAATTAATAACACTGGACATAGCCAACACAGGAATTTCTGATTCCATTCCGCAATGGTTTTGGCCCAAAATTTCCAACTTTTTGCTATTAAATCTCTCTCGTAACCAAATTTGTGGAGAGATTCCAAGAAAATTTGAGGTTCTCATTAGTGCTTCTATGATTGACCTGAGTTTCAATAACTTCAAGGGTATGTTACCATTCATCTCCTCTACTGTGGAAAGGTTAGATCTTTCAAATAATTCTTTTTTAGGATCTGTTTACCATGCCTTATGTGGTAGGATGAAGAAACACAATTGGTTGATTGTTCTTAATCTAGCAAACAATTATTTGTCTGGAAGAATTCCTAATTGTTGGCAACATTGGCAATATTTGCAAGTCTTACAATTAGAAAATAACCAATTGATGGGTACCATTCCACCATCTATTGGACATTTAGCTTCCCTCAAATCATTGCACTTGCGACATAACAACCTCTCAGGAAAACTACCGCAATCTCTACAACATTGTACAAACTTGGTGCTCATTGATCTTGGTGGAAATGAATTTATTGGAAGCATACCTAGTTGGATGGGGAATTCATTTTTGAAATTGGTAGTTCTAAACCTTCGTTCAAATAAGTTTCAAGACAGCATTCCATATGAACTATGTCGTCTAAGTTCTCTTCAAATCTTGGACCTTGCACATAATAATCTCTCAACAGTTGTGCCAAAATGTTTCAACAATTTCACAGCCATGGTTGAAAAACAAAATTCAAGCGATCTCTTTTCTTATTTTGCAATGATTCCTACATCAAAAGCTCAAGAAAATGCATTTCTTGTGACCAAAGGAAGAGAGGTTGAATATAGCACCATCCTTAAATTTGTTACAAGCATGGATCTTTCAGAAAACAATTTGTCTGGAGAGATCCCCAAGGAACTAACCAGACTAGTTGGATTGCATTCATTGAATCTGTCTGGAAATCATTTTACCGGAGAGATCCCAAAGAACATTGGTGACATGGAACAACTTGAATCCCTAGATTTCTCTCTAAACCAACTTTCTGGTGAAATTCCTTTAAGCATGTCAAGTTTGACATTCTTGAGTCACTTGAATTTGTCATATAATAATTTGATAGGACAAATTCCATTAAGTACTCAACTTCAAAGCTTAGAGAATTCCAGCTTTGTCGGCAACAAACTTTGTGGACCTCCACTCCCAAACTGTGACACAAACAAGACAATACCTAAAGTTGGACATGGAGGCAATGAAGAAGGAGAGGGATTTCTAGAAGTGTGGTTCTATGCAATATCGGCACTTGGATTTGTTGTTGGTTTTTGGGTTGTGGTGGGTCCTTTACTATTCAAGATGCGCTGGAGAATTGCTTATTTTCGATTTCTTGATGATATTTGGTACAACTTTTGTAATTTTATTTTAAAATGTCACTATATTTGTAATTGAAGGAATTGCTCATTTATTTCCTCAAATAATTATGTCTAATAATTGATGTACTTTGTTGTTTCATTTTGAGAAGGTTAGCATTGTTTAGGGTGCTAAGATATAGTGTGAAAACAAAATGAATGATGAAACCATCGCCATTTGATGTAAAAGTGTTAGAGGAATTTAAGCTTCTTGTCAAGCTCAAAATGTGATGAATGTTTTTTGAGATAGTTTTTTTATTTTTTATTTTATTTTTAGCAAAGAAAGGAATTTCATTGATGAAATCAAACAAACAAATATATGATATTATATAAATAAATAAATAAAGGCAAGAGCAAAGAGAGTATTTAATTTAGTTCACTGGAATGATTTGGATGAGAATAAAATGACTGTTTCTTGATCTCTCAATGGAATGATCATGCTCCTCATTGATGAATATTTAAATGGAATTACCATTTTATTTAAAACTCATTCAAAAAAAAAATAAAAAATAAAAAATAAAAAAAATCAAACACTCCATAAGGTTTCTTTCTTAGGAAATTCTATAGTTTTGGGTGTGTACCACTGCCGTTAGGCCATCTCCAACATTACACTAAATCCATCACCAAATTTAAATTTGGTGAAAAAGTTCTTTTTTTTGTACTCCAATGTTTCATCAAACCTGTATCAAATTGAGAATATAACAAATGTTTCACTAAACTGAGGATGTCTTGTACCTTTTTATCAATTTACTGTGCATAGCCGTTGAGTGTTGACCCACCGGACGACTGGCCGGATGTCCCCTAGATGACCACCTCAAGGCAAAATTTGTGAAAAATTTACATTGACTGGTAGACCCCTGAATGACCACCTCTATATTTTTTTTTTGACCTGCCTTCTTTGTTGGTTCAAAAAAATTGTGATTTGGGACAACCTCTAATGAGGCACTTTGATTTAAAGAGGACTTTCACAAATAATAGAAATTAGATTCTCCAATACAGAAAAGCAATTTGATCAATACATATATGCAAATCAGATAATCTACTCAGCAAATCCAAAAGAAAGCCTTATATGATCAATTTGTTATAGTCCATACTTATATATATATAAATATATATATAACTATATTCAAACACACACACACACACACCCATATATATATGATCAATCAGATAAATTTTGAAAGATATATTACATACAGAGTCTGTAACATTTTTGGTTGAATAAGACTGAATATACAAAAAAGAAAGGAGAGCAGAGCATAGCATCACAACGATTGTTGGTGCAGGCAAGCTTGAAAGTGATATAGCCAGCATCACCAAGTCTTCTTTCATACATGTCAACAAGTTCTTTATTTCCAACCAAAAACTCCTATCACAAACACAATCACAATTTTGCGCTTAAGTATCTGAATTGATCAAAATCATCCATAAACAGAGAAGAAAAAAAAGGGAAAAATAATGGCAGAACTCGAAGAAAAAAAAGGGAGAAATCATACCAGCAATGCACTTGCTAAGTTGGATTACAGTTGTCGGTCGATCGGCCAGACGTTCGACTGGTCATCCCCCCAATCGACCTATGTTTTGATGACAGTTACAAATTCACCATTGAAGTGGCTAATATCAGTTAGAGAAATTAGTGCTTTTTTTACTCAAATTTAATGAAATATTTGGTGAACCATTAGAGATGTCCTTATCTCTTACAGGTGCATTACCCTTTTTTTAAAAAAATAATATTTAAAGTACGTTTTACATATTTTTTTATTTTATGAAAAGAGCTCTAAAGTTTGTCTCTTATAACAAAATAAACCTTGAGTTTTAAACTTTGTCAATTTAAACCTTAATCTTTTTATTTATTTTCAATCTACATCATTGACATATTTTCATTAAGTAAAACTGACGGAAAAAATAGTATTTAGTTATTAAACTCAATGTATGTTTACATAATATGTTTAAAATACGCTTCTTCGTTGAGCTTAATAACTAAAATATCATATTTTTTTGTTGTTGTAAGTATTACTTAAAAAAAAAAAAGATAGATGATTTAGATTAACAACATATCAAAATATTAGGGTTCAAATTGATAAAATTACAAATTCAGGATTTATTTTGCTACAAGGATCAAACCCTAGGTATTTTTTTTTTTTTTTGTAATTTCCCCAAAATTAAATATTTGTGAAAATATTTTTAAAAAAATCAATAAATAAAAAATATATAAAAATATATTGAATTTTTACATTTTTTGTATGTAGTGAATTTTTATAAGATTTTTTTTCTCAAATTTTAATTTTTAAACATATTTAGATTAAATGGATTTTAAAAGAAAAAAAAAAACACTTAAAATATTTTAAAATAATTTAGTAAAAACAAAAATAAATAAATAGCTCTAAAACTTACACACACAAAAAGATTTGTCTTTAAAAACTTAAAGGTAAATTACATATACATTTTTTGAGATTTGCTTAAAATATGAATTACCCCTGTGATGCTGGAAATTAAAAGGAAAAAGTTATTTATAAGTCTCATTAGGAGAATTTGTTTAATGTGAAGTCTTGTGTAATTTCTTATAGAGTTTCAAGTCTTATTTAGATAGAAATGTGTTCCACAAGGTCCTATAAGTTGTGAATAAATGATATTAATATACTATTATACCCTATAATGGCAAAACTATATATAGAAAATTGAATGTTACCATAGATTATATCTATATGAATGTAAATTTGAATTTCAAAATACACGAACAAGCAACATTTTCACATTCAATTTAAAAAATAAAAAACCTAGTAAATTTGCGAAACGCAACGTGACACGTACGTAAACACTAAATACAACAACGTCACAACACGAATTCAAACAAAAAATACAACCGAACGTAACACGCACAAAACATGACAACATTACAGATGTGGGTTAATATTACAACCTAAATGTAACGTCATTGGAGGCTAATGAAAGTGTGCCAATGTATGGATGTACCATTTTACAATGCAAATGTGCTTTTTTGCATTTGAATGTTGCATCTGATATGGTCACGTTACGTTACGCTTATGTAGGTGTCACGTTACGTTTCGCAAACTTAATGGGTTTTTAATTTTTTTAATTGAATGTGAAAATGTTGTTAGTTTATGAAAAATGGTACATCCATTCATTGACACGCTTTCATTAGCCTCCAATGACGTTACATTTAGGTTGTAATGTTAACCCACATCTGCAATGTTGTCATGTTTTGTGCGTGTTACGTTCTGTTATATTTGTCTTTGAATTTGTGTTGTGATGTTGTTGTATTAAGTATTTATGTACACGTCACGTTACGTTTCGTAAACTTAATGGTTTTTTAATTTTTTTAATTTAATGTGAAAATGTTGCTGGTTTATGAAAAATGGTACATCCATACATTGACACACTTTCATTAGCCTCCAATGACGTTACATTTAGGTTGTAATGTTAACCCACATTTGTAATGTTGTCATGTTTTGTGCGTGTTACGTTCAGTTGTATTTTTTTTTTGAATTTGTGTTGTGACGTTGTTGTATTTAGTGCTTACGTACGTGTCATGTTACGTTTCGCAAACTTACTAGATTTTTGATTTTTTAAATTGAATGTGAAAATGTTGCTTATTCTTGTATTTTGAAATTCAAATTCAAATCCACATTCATATAAATATGATCTATGGTAACATTCAATTTCCTATATATAGTTTTGCCATTATTTATGATATTAACAACTAATATTGAGGGTAAATGTGTATTTTGAAATTGAAATTTATATTCATATAGATATGATCTATGGTAACATTCAATTTCCTATATATGATTTTGCAATTATTTATGATATTAACAACTAATATTGAGGATAAATGTGTCAACAAACTTCCTACAAGACTTATGGGAACATAAGTTTTTTAGTAGGACCATATGAAGTATAAGTCTCCCTAATAGGACTTATAAATAATTTTCCCAAATTAAAAATACCCCATTCCCATAATTTTTTATTTAACAAAATTAACAGAAAAAATAAAATTCCTAACTACTCTTCTATGTAACAATAAAATTACTAGAATTATTAATTAAAATATATCTACAGTATCATTAAAATTTGTTCATTGACTTAATAATTTATTAATAAAAATAGTCATTTATTATGAGATTAAAAATTTAAAAGAGTGAAATATAATTTCAAGAATCACAAGGGAGAGAATTCATATTTTAAACAAATCTTAAGGAGAGTATTTATAATGAGAAATAGTATTTATATGTAAAATCTACGGGCACTTATGGGCTGGTCCTGTTGACTAGACTTATTTGCCTATAAGTCCTATTCTATTTTTCACTTATCAATATCTCTAGAATGCTCTCTTCTCACCTATTTCATCATCATTATTCACACTGCCATGACTACACCTTCTTCGACCACCGGCAGCCATCTTGACGATATTTTTTTGGTAATAAGTTTTGACAATTTTTCTGTCATTTTTTTAAGAAAAATCAACATCCATCTCCACCATGTCACTCTTCTATATCTCTTCAAATTTGGTGGTAACAAGAAGAATGGAAAAGAAGTAGAAGTATTTAACTGTGATAAATGTATCATTGTATCAATATTTATCAAACTATTTCATCACTTGCTCTTTTTTAGTATCACACTCACACTTACATACATATACCATTCCTTATTCATTCAAAGAAACACTTTCACCCACTTACATATAAAAAATGAGTAAGAATGATAAATTTATCATTGTAATAGATTTATCCAGATTTATCACTGTATCAATATTTATCAAACAATTAATTACTTACTCTCTTTCACTGTCACACTCAAACTTACATACATTCACACTCCTTCACTTATTCAAAAAAACACATTAGTTTCGTCAGTGATAAAACACAATTTTTTTCAAAACATAAGTTTACAAGCAATTGGCAGAGACAATAAAATAGAGAGGTGTGATCTGAATAATCTTTGTATCTTTCATCATTATAATCATCACCTTACAAATCCCCCTCCCTCCGCCCCCCCCCAAAAAAAAAACCCAAAAAAACAAAATTACTAAAAAGTAAATCCAAACAAAACCAAAAACATCTCTAATTGGGAAGTTTTTCAGATTCTGGCGTGATTTTCGAAGTTTTTCCAAAAGATTTTTATTTTTTTATTTTTTTATGATAGAGTATAAATTAGGATGGTAGAGTATATATCGGAGAAGATAAAGTGTAAATCGAAGATAGTAAAGCATAGTTAGAGAAGAGAGTGTAGATCAATGACAGTGGAGGTAGATCGGCTATGGTTATGGTAGATCGGCGACGATAGAGTGTAGATCGACGATATTGAAGGTGATTGGTGAGTGGTGATAGTGGCCCTCGGTAGTGGATGGTGGTAGTAACGGTGGTTGGCAACAGTGGATGGTGACGGTAAGTGGTAGCGGTGGCGATATGTGGTGGTGGTATGAAGCTTCAGAAATGGTTGTGAGAGAGAGAGAGAGAGAGAGCGCAAAAAGATCTCTACGAAATATTCAAGAGAGAAGAGAAGATATTTAATGGGGTTAATATAGATAGTTGAGTTATTGGTGCATCTAAAGAGTCAACAGGATTTAATGATAATTAAGTCCACTTTAGGGAATTGCCCATAATAAACCCTAAAATCTATGCGCATAATGTACAGAAACTCTCAGGGCTGGCTTTGGCCCAAAAAAGACAAAGTAGCCACTTTGGGCCTTAAAAAATTGAGTAGAAAAAAGGCCAATTTGGAAGATCTTGATAAAAGACCCTCATAAAATTTGGTGAAAATTCAAAACTAATAGATGGTCGATGTAGTATTTAAAACTCATGGATAATTGATTTTATCAGAAAAAATAAAAAAGTCGATTGATATTATGAGTTATTTGAAATTAATGGAAGGTTGTTTCTCAAATACTTGTATTGTGTATGTAATACAATTATTTATACTAGTTATAGTTATTAATGGGAAAAGAACTTTTTGAATTTAAAGTTGATTAAATATTGCTTTCGGTCAATTATGACACAAAAAAATTTAATGAATTAGAAATTTTATCTATTGAAAATGTTTTAGTTGATAAATTGAATTATGCAAGCTTGATTAGTAACTTTGTAGTTAAAAATATCAGAATGGTGATGCTCAAGTGATATTTTGTTACACTTTGTTTACTTTTTATTTAGTTCTCGATTTTGGATTATTTTATTTTATTTTAATAGTAGGCTTCGTATATATTTAAGTAAATTTTAGGACCTAGCTCATCTCCAGTAATTGGAGGGTGTTGTTCCACACTATTGGGTCTTGATTTGGGACCATAGCGATAATTCAAATCGTTCAATGTGTAGAACCAGTTGAGTACATCATTCTTGCAAAAAATCACATTAAATGGATTTCGATAATTAAATAGTTATTGATATCCGATCAACGTGATTTTTTGCAAAAATGATGTACTTATCGGGTTCTACACATTGAACGGTTTGAATTATCGTCACGGGTCCAGATCAAACCCACCAGTGCCACCAATTATTGGAGAGGAGCAATTATATATGGAAGTAATCTTTTTATAGGGGGGGTTTAGTTTAAAATCCCTAATATTAAGTTTTATAAGATAAAAGACATGCAACATTTTTATAATAGTTGGGATCCCTCAATATTTTTTTAGAGAAATTTCGCCACAGAGAAATTTCAGCACAAATAAATTTGTCTTCATAGAGAAATTTTAATTTTTCAAAAAGAAATTTAAGTTCATCACAGAAAAATTTGTGAAATTTTTCTATGACGAGCTGAAATTTCTCTAATAAATATATTGATGGATCCTAACTAATAAGAAAAAATATATTGAATCTCTTCTACTATTAAAAGTTAGAAAGGAATATTTCACTAATTTTATTCTTTTTATAAGCAGTGTTAAAATAAAATAAAAACATAATTTTTTTAAAAAAATATATAAAAAGGCCTATTGCAAGCCTTAAAACTGGCAGAGCCGACCGTACTCTTACATCAAAACAAAGATGGGTGACTAGTCTTTGTTGCTGGACCCGCACCCGCTTATTTTCTTGGGTTGGTGGCTTGTTCTTGCCGCTGGACCCAATAGTCAATCGGCAGATAACCGTCCAGCGGCAGATAACCTTCGGCAACTCCAAAACTATTTGCCTTGGTTTTGATTGATTTTTTTTGAAATTATTTTTTTTATTTTTTTTAATGTTTTAAATAAATTTTTTATTTTCTAAATACACATAACTTATATATACTTTAAAAGTAAGTATTTGTGAAAAAAAAATATTTAAAAAATTTAATAAATACACAAGAATACGAAAATGTATTAAATTTTTATATTTTTGTATTTAATGAATTTTGTAAATATTTTTCATAAATATTATACTTCTTAAGTGGGCTCAATTTTTTGAAAAGTTGACTCAATTTTTTAAACCAAACAAGGTGATTCATTTTAAAAAAATACTTTTAGGTTTTTAATTCGTATTTTTTTTAAAATTTTAATAGCTTTTTTAAAAAGTTCACTTAATATTAAATATGTATATATAAATTAGTAAGTTTTCATATTTTTTATATTTATTAAATTTTTGTAGTATTTTTTTTTATAAATATTTTACTTTTTAAATACATCTACATTAGATGCATATAGAAAGTATAAAAAAAAATAACCAAAATATTTTTAAAAATTTACTAGAAATAAAAAAAATATGAATTCAAGATTCAAAATCAAATAGAGTCATTGGAGAAGACAACTTATTTGATATATTATTTTTATTTTTAAGAAAATAAAATTGATTTCAAAAGTTTCAAAAATTTTGGAAATAGAAAAAAAAAAATGTTTTTATTTGTTTTCAAAACAAGTTTTTACTCTCTCATTCTTCTCCCACCACCCACTGGCATCACCAACCACCACTGGCTAGCCACCAATGATCCTGTGACAAGCACCCTGTGATCTCCAGCAACACTGTGGTTACCAACTCCAACAACCATCGCCAGCCACCTCAAACGTCAATTACCACATCAGTCTATTGTCTATCGTTGGTCACCACTTTCGACAACTCCCGAAACATATCCTAACAAAGTATGTTGTTTTTTCTTTTTAAATTTTCTTTTTTTTCAAAAATTGACAATGTTATCAAATGATTTAAATTTTAGAGATTTTTTTTTTTTCTCAAGTATGAAATAATAAGATTTTGAAATTTGACACAAAACTCACTAAAATAAACATGGAGGGAACAACTTAACTACCAAATGGACGAATACTTTTTTTTTTTTTTTTTTTTCTTTAACAAAGTTTACTAATTTCCATTACATTACTCGAAATCATATTTATAATTAGACATTCAGTAAATCAAATTACGAAGCTAAAATATAGCGACGTTTGTACTAAGTTTATTTATTTTTTTAATTTTTGTTATTTACATCTTCCTTACATTTTTCTTTTGAATTCCATGTCACTAAAATTTCTCACCAACTTTTGTCACTATTTTGAGACTCTCCCACAAGCGAGACTTGAATCTCACAAAGGGCACTGATATGTTGCTTCTTGAGCTCCATCGTCCACCGTCAATAAGATTGTTAAACGAATCAAATTAATTGATTTTGACTTATCTTTAATTTGTTAAAAACTCATTTAAGATTAAGTTAAGTTGAAATATGATTTTAAATTCATTAAGTTTTCAAGTCAAACTTAAATAACCTACTACTCAGTTCGATAAGTTTATATGTACAAAAAAAAATCAAGTCATTCGAACTTAATTTGTATTTGACTCATTAAAATTTCATTCAAGAGTCACCAAGCCAAACCAAAATATATTTTGAAACTTGTTATGTTTTCGAACTAAGGCCAAGTTTGGCATGTGGCCAAGAAGTCAAAAAGTTAAAAATTATTCAAAAAGTTAAAAAGTTATCACTATTTACCAAAAGTTAAAAAGTATGGCTGCACAACTCCCAATCCTAATTTTCCTATACACACTAATTTATACAATTTTTTAATATATATTTTTTCATAAAAAGTCAAAAAATTAATCCAAACAACCATATTTTCTTCCTTAACTTTTTAGTCTAAAAAAATTAAAAAATACACTTATTTAGGACATCCCAAACAACCTCTAAATTTAAACAACTTATTACATTGTTCAACTAGGCTTGTTAATAGGCACAACCGTTGAGTCACTTGCATTCAATACTCCCGAGCACTCCTACGAGCATAGAACCTACTAATAGCGGTGTTGGTGTATTTACCACCATAAAATAAATTTAGGGCAAAAATAAATATTTGAGCAAGAAAAACCGTCACAGTAAGAACACAAAAAAATTTAATATGATTCGGCTAATTAAGTCTATGTTCACATATCTTTCCACTTTGTCCACAATTAATTATATGATTACACTTCATTTACAATTACTAAAACAACGTGTTAATATTATTTTTTCTAAGGAGATTCAAGTCCTTTGTAATTGGCAAATCTTTTAAACCATCCGACGTAGTAGACCATTTCAAATGACTTGTCTTTCTCAAGATATAACAACCCAATTACACACCATCTACGTACAAGAGTTAAATCCAAAACTTATAGAAACACCTTTAGAAATTGTCTGAAAGTTTATAGAAAATACATAACACAAAATAATAATAGAGAGACAACCGAAACAAAGAGAAGTTTTTATCTTGACCAATCACTCTATATCTTTTGCAAAGCACAACAAAATATATACAGTACATATAAAAGTTTTAGAGACTAAATATTTTGGTCTCTAAAAGTGAAAATTTTGTTACAAAAGATATTTAGGAACTAATTTCCATCATTATGAGGATAGTCATGAAAAGGTCGTCCTGAAAAATCAAAAATAAATCTTTTAGCGACAAAAATTTTAAAATGTCACTACTAAATAGACTTTTAGGGACAAAATAATTTGGTCTCAAAATGGTTTAGTTTTTGAGAAAAAAAATTTGGTCGCAAAAGGATAATAATTCATCACTAATGTCCAATTTTTGTTGCTAAAAATATAATGACACTTTTCGTAACAAAATTATTTAGTCCTTAAAAAATAATTTTATTCTTAAATTTTGATTTCTAAAATCTTAATTTTTTATAGTGTATATAGAAGATGAGTGCAACCCCATCATGGCAAGCAAACGCAGAACAAGAAATTCTAATTAGGGGGATGAGGAGTGTGCCCAAAAAAAAAAAAAAAAAAAAAAAAAAAACGAAGTTTTGATGTATCACTAATTGAAAATAATTTTGTCATATGAATGCTGTGAAAATAATATTTCATAAAAAAAAAGTTAAATAAATCTTGTAAGTCATTTTTTTCATTTTTTTCTAAAATTTTGAATTATAAATTTGAACTCAATATATAACCGATTAGACTAAAATTTTGAATTATAAATTAAAACTCAATATATAATCGATTAGACTACATTTTAAATCATTTTGTTAGTGAACATAATCTAATAAATAGAAAAGTAAATTACATAGACTTCTCATTAGATTTGGAGATAATACAGCATGCTCCACATTTTGGCGTTGTTACACTATCGGCTCTTTTAATGAGACTAAAAGGATCAAAACTAATATTAATGGTGTGAAAATATAAAGACAAACCAGATATATTGTAATATAAAAGAGATGATAATATTATTTTTTAATAAATTATTGACGAAAAATAAGCCAAATGTTATGTGAATTAAACCTTAGTAATGGTCAACGTGATTAAATCAAATTTATAAAGCTTATTATATATATTTTAAAACTTTATGCGAGTTCATTATAATTTATTCTAAATAAAAAAAAAATGTCCATACCTTAAAAAGAAGTGTCATATATTTCTTTTAGAAATAATTTTGTGAAATTATTGTGAAATTTTTTAGCATCATGTCTTTGGAAAGGACGATTTATTAGAAATCATGTCAATAAATATTGTGAAATTCTAGTAAAATAACTCAAGGGGAGGAAAAGATCCTAAAATTATTCTCTACATTAGTACAGAGCCAATCACATTTATTGTCCCTTGACTCAACTTCAACAAATACAACTATTTGCATTTATTAATTACTATTCACATGTTGACTTTAATGAATAAGTAATTAAAGTACGAGAGTATTTTGGTAAAAGTGTCATATTCAATTATCCTATTACATTAGGAATTAAGGTAAAGTTTGGCATGTGATTAAAAAGTTAAAAAGTTAAAAAATTATTTAAAAAATTAAAAAATTATCATTATTCATCAAAAGTCAAAAAGTACGGTTGCACAATTCTCAATCCTAATTTTTTCCTACACACTAATTTATACAATTTTTTAATACACATTTTTCTATAAAAAGTCAAAAAATTAACCCAAAAAACTATATTTTCTTCCTCAATTTTTTAGTCCAAAAATTCAAAAAATGTACTTATTTAGGATATCCCAAACAACCCCAAAGTTTCGATTCATTACCTGATCAAATAAAGTTTGTATCTATGTTTGGGAAGTGATTTTTGAGATTTTTTGGGGCTAAAATAGTCAAAAAAAAAAAAAAAAGCTTTTTAATTCAATAAGACAAAACATCACATCTAACCCATAATCATTACATTATTTTTCTTATAAAAAAGTCAAAAAAATCAAAAAAACCAAAAATCATTCCCAAACCAAACTTTTAATCCCAAACTAAAAAAACTAAAAAACCAAAAAGCTAACCACCTCCCTAAACGAAGCCATATATGTTTCAGTTGCATTGGAAAAAGTTTCTCACAAAAAGAGTTTTAAAAGAGTATAAAAATCTATCCGAAACTGGTTTAAAAAAAATACAAAAATCTATCCTCGGTTTTGAAAAATTATTTTTGCATATAAAGACCTCCACAATTTATTTTATAGTATCCCAAATATTGTTACATATAGCCAAAAACTTGTGAAATCTCTAAAATAATTTAGAGCTTCAATTCACATCTTTATGATAAAATATTTTTTAGATATCACTGCAAGAAATTCAATCATTAGTGGTGTGTAAAAAACGCCACTGTAGCTCTGAAAAACGCCGCTAAAAGTTATTGTGGCGCTTCAGCTTAAATGCCAAAGACGCGGCCGTTGCTATATTTTCACGACGCTTCATAAACGTCGCTAAAAACCATTACGAGGCATTTTAAAACGTCGCTAAATGCTGTACAGTATATTTTGCTGACACATTAGTGGCATTTGAAAACGCCGTGGAAGGTTTTTTTCTTTCAAAAAAATAAAATAAAAACAGGGCACATGATGATGTATCAAAACAGGCCAAAATATTTCTATTTTCATTAATTCCTTATTTAAAAAGTATCAATCAATCAGAAGTCTTTTTTTAATTTTTTAATTTATTTTTGGATAAAACAACAATCATTATCAATTTATCATATATTCCTAAGACAAACATCATCATCTTTTTTTTTTTTTTTTTTTTTTTTTTCAGGATTGAAAGACCATATTCAATTTTACAAACTTTCTTTGCAAGAACATATAACCATTGAACTTTCAGAATACATAAATAAACAATCACACCCCATCACTTTTGCATGCATGATACACACTCAATTCCAACTCAACTCTGCTCTTATCAAAACAAACCTATGCCATACCAACTTAGCTGCTGCCGCAAGCCATCAATAATAATAGTCCACCTGGGTAAATCTGCACAAAAGAGTAGAAGAGATAGTAAGAAGAAAAAAAGAGCTATCCACCCACTACAAGAATTTACACATTTTGCGACCACTTTTGCCGACCAAAAAAATTTTGGTCGCAAAAAAATGACATTTGGCGACCAAATATTAATTAGTCGCGAATGATCTTTATTTTTGGCGACCAAATATTATTGGTCGTAGAAGGTTATATTTTGGCGACCAAAAAATGAGTTGGTTGCAGAAAGTGGTATGCTTTTGCCGACCAACTACAAATTTGGTCGCGGAAGGTCACATTTTTTTTGGCGACCAAAAATTTGGTAGCCAAAAACTTATTTTCAGCAACCAAAAAAAATTAGTCGCTAAATTAGTACTTTTAGCGACTAATATTTTAGTCGCCGTTGATTGAGATTTGGCGACTAAAAAAATTTGTCGGCGAAGGTACTTTTTTTGTGACTAATATGGTCTTTTGGTCGCCAAAAACTTATTTTCAGCAACCAAAAAAATCAGTTGCCAAATTAATACATTTAGCGACTAATATTTTAGTTGCCGTTGATTGAGATTTGGCGACTAAAAAGATTTGTCGGCGAAGGTACCTTTTCTGCGACTAATATTTTCGTCGCCAAATATTAATGAAGTTTATTTACTTTCGATCATTGCCGACCAAAAATGTGGTCGGCAAAATACTTATTTTTAGTGACCAAAAAACATTTTGTCGGCAATAAAGTTAAACAATTTCAAAAACATAGATTCATTTTTTGCTGGGAATACACTCTTACATTACCGCCCAATTTATTTTCTATCAATATGTACATAGACCCAAACAAGTTTAGTCTCTCTCTCTCTCTCTCACAGACTCACCATTGTTGATTCGCCGTTCACAGTCACCGTCGGTCTTCCACCGTCGTTCACCCTCGATCTTCCATTGTCGCGCATCATTACAAATCAAAGTGCAACAATGGTAACCTCTCTCTCTCTCTCTCTCTATATATATATATATCTCTATATCTCTATACATACAAATATATGTGTAGCTAATTTCGAATTAGATTTAGATTTCGATTTAGATTTCTTTCAATCTTGTTTTCAATTCTAACCTCCTTTGCTAATGGAATTAATTATTGTTCTCACCTCCTTTGCTAATGGACTCCTCAGAAGTCATTTCGTGAGTATATTCCTTCTTCACCGTGAACAACCACCATCAGCCCTCTTTTCCCTTTTACCCCTGTTTCTCCCCCCTCCCTCTCTCTATATATATACTATATAATTGTTATATGAATTTGGCTATGGTGAGAGTATGTGGATGACCTGTTCGATGAAATTCCAATATGGGTTTTGAATTAGAGAAATCATGATAGTCTGTTGGATGAACTGGGTTTGGACTGATTGTCTTTTGATTATATTAAAAAATGTTGGAAATAAGAAGAATACAAGGAATGTTAAAATTATATAAGCAATATGAATTTATTGCTTTATAGTTCTGTTTAGCTTGGAATGGGCACAAGATTCAGTAGTTTTCTACTCACCTCACCTCCAAGTGATAAAGGATGAATACATCCTGGTTTGGTTTTAATTCAGTTTTTTATTTTATTTTATTTTTTTATATCCATTAATTCCTGCTTGATTTTGTAAAATATGCAGCTTTTGGGCGAGCTTAACATGGGAGGTGTGAAGGCAGATGGTGGTGACGGTACTTCAACTTAAATTCAGATATAATCAGTTTTTTATACCCATTAACAGAAGCAATAATATTAATATATTTTTTGGTTTAATGAAGAACAGAATGGGATAAAATGTCTCTTGGAAAATCAGTCAGATATTTCAGGTCATCTTTTTTGCAGCTTCTGTTAAAGTCATGCAAGGTATGTCTCATTCATTTATATACCAAACTATATTTCATGTTAATAATTTTTTTCCTCAAATGTTATCTTTTATTTTTTATTTTTACTTTAAACAAAGAGTGGTTTAAAGGAGAAAGCAACAGCATTGAAACAAGCTATTTACAATATATTGCAGGAGGAGATAGAAAGTTCTTACAGTGCAAAACTTCGGGAGTCAAAAAATTCACTGAGCTGCAACTCTTTTTGTGTAAAAAACACAGCAAATGTTACATCCCAAGAAGATTCTCACCATTTTAGCAAGTATTTGCCACACTTCCGACTGAATTGTAATCTCCCCTAGAAAAAATGGTGGAAATAAGGAAAAGCAAAGGAAAATGAGAAAAGTTCTTTAGAATCTGTTGAGATCCCATGCATGTTGTTTAACATAAATATGGTGCTACCGTTGAAATTCCAAAAATATATGTACTCCAACAGTTGGATCCGCTGTTGAGTGTGGTTCAGTTCTTATCTGATCCACACTACTCCAACAGTTTAGGGTGCTAAATTGTATTGAAATTGAATATTTTCCCCTGCTGTGCTTAATTGCCGTTACTCACAGTTTAGGGTGCTTATTGATCCAGTTCACTTTCACTCAGTTCTTGAACTTGTGTACCAACAGGAAGATCGTGCAAAATGTGCTGAGCGCAAGAGAATCAGGAAAAGGGGTTCTCACTGGTCCTTTCAGGTTACTCAAATCAAATCGCCTGGGAGTCATATTGACTTTTGCTGTCTACAAGACAGATCTCCCCTCAAATGCAACATCAAGTGAGAGGATTCAAGCAACTGATGGGTATGTTGTCTGCCCAAAAATCAAACTTGTCATTAGCTCCTTAAGGGGGAATAGAGAAGAGAATAAATAAATAAATATACAATGATGACAATTGTATAACTGATCCAAAGTTGAGGATGATTACGATGAGATGATGGAGCTGAAGAAACGAGCAGAGGCAGCTGATGTTGCTAAATCACAGGTATTTGATAGTTGTAGTTCATGTATTGAAATTTTGTTAGGCTTCACCTAATATGTCTACATGGTTCTAATTGAATTTCAATCCTCTGTAGTTCCTTGCTACTGTGTCCCATGAGATCAGAACCCCAATGAATGGTGTTCTTGGTAAGTTTTTGTTATTGTCCTTTATCATTTTAAGTCATTTAAATACATTGCTTTGGGGAAAACATTAAAAAATTATTTAAAAATAAACAAAGAAAGTGGGGTTGTTGAGTGATGTCTGTATATATGTTTATTCAACAGGAATGTTGCAGATGCTAATGGACACAGATCTGGATGTAACTCAACAAGACTATGTCAGAACTGCACAGGGCAGTGGAAGAGCGCTGGTTTCACTAATAAATGAGCTTTTGGACCAAGCAAAGATTGAATAAGGTAAGCTCGAGCTTGAGATTTACAGAGATATCTAAAGATCAAATCCATCAAGCTGATTCACAATTTCAAGCATAATGCACTGAACCTCATTGTCTCCACCTACACCATCATCAAAACGTGCACCTCCTATGGCATCTAGTTCATCAAAAAACATGATACAAGTTTTTTTGGAACGTGCCATTTGAAATAGTTCACGAACCAGACGGGCACCCTCCCCAACATATTTCTTAACAAGTTCACTTCCAATAACACGGATGAAACACGCATCAGTTCTATTAGCCACAGCTCTAGCTAAAAGTGTCTTACCGGTACCAGGTGGACCATAGCATAGAACACCCTTAGGAGGGTCGATTCCGAGGTTCACAAACTTTTCAGGATCATTCCTTTGAAGCAACTACATAAGGAGAAACAAATAAACCATAAACAAAGAAAAAGAAAAGAAAAGAAAAGAAACGAAAAAACAGAGAAAACCATAAATAAGAGGAAGATTGTTTTCAACATTGTAGTAGTCTTCTATGTCTGTCTGTGCTTGTCAAGCTTGATTGTGTTTGCCATGACCATATATGAACCTTGCACTTTTCTCTGTGTAAACATGAGTCTCATTGTCCAATCTGTTAATACCCATTTCAAATTTGTAATTAGCAGCTTATACTCTGAAATTGATAATTTAATTACCTGCAAATGAGTTAGAAATTTTGATTTGAACTTACGATTCTCTGAAATTGATAATTTAATTACCCATTTCAAATATTTTCATTAAAAACAAACCTAACATTATTTCTCATTTTCTTTGGTATAGATGGATGATGGATGATCTCGTGCACGAAGCTAAATTGTACAAGATTACTTGGCAGTATAAGCATTTTTGGGAGGATTAAATATTTTTGGATGGATGTGTATGGATAACAAATATTAGTAGTTTTATTTGTTGATAGCTGCGCATGGATAACAAATAGTTATGTTTTAAATTGTTATGCTAGATGGATGTGACTTGTGAATGAAAACTTAGAATCGTTGTATTGTGTCGAATGTTAATGAACTATGTATTGTGTCGAATGTTAATGATTCAGTTGATTTGAATGATGCTTTAAAATTATAGGTTTATTATGGATTGAATGAATTATTAGGAATTACAGGTGTATTGTTTTCCTGCTTTGGCGACCAATTTATTAGTCGCGACAAATAAATAATTTTTTTTTGCAAAAAATGACAATTGCCGACCAAGAGTTTTGGTCGCAAAAAATACATCTATTGCCGACCAAAACAGCTCTTGGTCGTGGAAACTCACTTTTGCCGACCAAAAGTTTTGGTCGCGAAAAGTAACAAATGGCGACCAAATTTTTTGGTCGTGGAATGTCACAATTGGCGACCAAACTTTTTGGTCGTTGAATGTGATAATTGGCGACCAAACTTTTTGGTTGCGAAATGTGTCAATTGGCGACTAAGATATTTGGTCGGGAAAATATCACTTTTCGCGACCAAAGTGTTTTAGCGACAAAATGAATTAGTCGCGGTAATTAAATATTTAGTGACCAAAAATTTAGTCGGCAAATCCAACTTTTGCTGACCAACCAAAATTTTGGTCGTGAATTACTTTTGCCGACCCTCAATTAGCGACCAAGTAGAGACCAAAAAAATTGGTCGCGGATAACTTTTGCCGACCAAAAATAGACTTTTAGCGACCAATTTTTTTGTTGCCAAAAGTATTAATTCTTGTAGTGATCACTTGAAAGGTGAAATCTCAGGTGACACTGGAAACTTGACTTCCCTCGTTACCCTTGATATTTATCATTCAATCAACTTGAGAAAAGAATACCAAGTTCATTGGGAAAGCTTTACAAGTTAAAGAAAATTGCTTTATCAAGTAACAAATTTGGCAGGGAGATAGCACAAGTTTTCAAAATTTTCTCCCAGTGCATGTTAGATGGATTGGAGTGGGTGGCATTAGATTCTAATGATCTTCTTGGTCACTTGTCGGATGAGCTTGGCCAGTTCAAAAATCTTGCCGACCTATGTCTTTCCAATAACAACATCTCTGGTCTAATTCCAGCATCAATAGGAAAATTATCATCCTCGATAAGATTAGATCTTTCTCAAAATCAGTTGAATGGAACACTTCCTGAAACTCTTGGGCAACTTGTCAAGTTAGAATGGTTGGGTATTTCGAATAATTTGTTGAAGGGCGTTGTCTCTGACATTCACTTTGCTAATCTCACAAGATTATGTTTCTTTTATGCATTTGGAAACAATTTAATTTTGAAAGCAAGTGATAGTTGGGTTCCTCGTTTTCAAATTAAACGTTTGTCACTGACCTCATGGCAATTAGGGCCAAAATTTCCATTATGGCTTGAATCTCAAGAAAAGTTAGCTGATTTGGATCTAGCCAACACAAATATTTCAGATTCCATTCCCACCTGGTTTTGGAACATGTCTTCCCGATTAAATTATTTAAATCTCTCTTGTAACCAAATCCACGGAGAGATACCAAGAATAATAGAGGTTCTTTTCTTTGGAACGATTGACATGAGTTCCAACTATTTGGAGGGTCAATTACCATTCATCTCCTCTAATTTGATAGCACTAGATCTTTCAAATAATTATTTTTCAGGATCCATTCACCACGTCTTCTGTGGTACAGAGGAGAAACCAATCAATTTACTGTTTGCTCTTGTTCTTGGAGACAATTATCTATCAGGAGGAATTCCTGACTGTTGGGGCATTGGCCATTTTTGCAAACCATAAGATTGGAAAACAACAATTTGATGGGTAACATTCTGCCCTCCATTGGAAATTTAAATTTCCTCGCGGTAATGCACTTGTGGCATAACAACCTCTGAGGAGAACTTCCACAATCTCTACAACACTGTACAAACTTTTAGACCCTTGATCTTGGTGAAAATGAATTTACTGGAAGCATACCAATTTGGATTGGGAATTCATTTTAGAATTTGATGGTTCTCAACCTTCATGCAAATAAGTTTCAAGGTGACATTCCATATGAACTATGTCGTCTAGGGGCTCTTCAAATCTTGGACCTTGCACGTAATAATCTCTCAGGACTTGTGCCAAGATGTTTCAACAAGTTTAGTGCCATGGCAAGAAAACAAAACTCAAGTAACCACTTATCCTATCACACATATAGGGGTGAATATTTCGAAAGTGCAACTTTGGTGACCAAAGGAAGAGAGGATCTATATAACACCAATCTTAAATTGGTGACAAGCATGGATCTTTCAGAAAACAATTTATTTGGAGAAATTCCCAAGGGACTAACTAGACTTGTGGGATTGTGGTCATTGAATTTGTCTAGAAATCATTTAACAGGAAGGATTCCCGAGAATATTGGTGATATGGGACAACTTGAATCCCTTGATTGCTCTCTCAACCAACTTAGCGGTGAGATTCCATTTAGCATGTCAAGTTTGTCATTCTTGAGTTACTTGAATTTGTCTTATAACAATTTGACAGGAAAAATTCCATCAAGTACTCAGCTTCAAAGCTTAGAGAATCCAGCTTTATTGGGAACAAACTTTGTGGACCTCCACTTACAAACTGCAGCACAAACACGACAATAGCTAAAGTTGGACATGGAGGTGAAGCAGGTGAGGGATTTTCAAAAGTGTGGTTCTTTTTGAGCTTGGCACTAGGATTTGTAGTTGGTTTTTGGGTTGTGGTGGGCCTTTTACTCTTCAAGATGTCTTGGAGAGATGCTTATTTCATGTTTCTAGGTCGTATTGGGCACAAACTTAGCAATTTTATTTTTAAATGTTGCTATTTGCTTTGTAAATGATAGAAGTGCTCACTTATTCGATTGTAAGATAAAAAAAAAAAAAAGAAAAAAAAAGAAGTGGAGTAGCATGTGTTTTATAGTTTTATTTTAATGTCATTATGTTCATGTGCAGTTAGTCTCTCTGACTCATCAATTTTTTTAGCAAGTCAACTGAAGCCATCATATTACAGTGTTTGCTCTAAGAGATGGCCATTCGATCTCTTTCTCTCTTCTCCTAATACATTTCTTGTCAAAAGCTAAATTTGTTAGCTTGTTGTCAAGGTTGCCTTGTCTTTTTTCCCTTCAGTCAAGAAACTTTTTCTTCTCAAGTCCTCCTATACTACAAATCCAGAAAAATATATCCAGAATTTACCAAAAACATCAACATGCGATTCAAATTCATATATACACATACCCCATAATACACAATTTTAATCTCTACCACAACAATCCATTCTTTGCCAAAATCTGAGTCCCTGGACTTTCTGAAAAAAAGGAAAAAAAAAAAGAAAAAAAAAAAAAAGAGAAAAAGTTTGATAAATTTTGAAAAAATGCCCGTCAAATACAAAAATAAAACTAAAAAAAAAAAACCTAAAATAAAATAAAAAATACTAAGAATATTGAACTTTGTAAAAAGAATTTTATGAGAACGAAATCAGAGGCCAAGAAAATTGCCGTTCTAAAAATTATGCATAAAGATAAAATCATGTTTGTTACGACTTAAATTTGTCTCTCGTTAGAATTTTTTCCTAATATAAGAGAGAGTGCAAGAATTTCAGGAATTGATCTGTGTTTTCATCTCAATTGAGGGTTTATATATAGAGATTATAATAACATATTAAGCCTATACAAATCTCCTAAGCAAGCTTGAAGCTAATGGCTTTTACAGGTGATTGCAAATCGTGCCTTTATGGTGATTTTCTCCTTAATATCATTTTATCCATTCATAATTTTTTTCCCCCTGAAAATATACTGAAATGATAGGAGACTGGCATCCAATTTGGAAAATGAGATCATTAAAATCGTTGGGTACATTAATATGACTGGTGCACTTTCATTGTTCTAGGTAAAAGGCATATTCATATGATACAGATCATTAAAATCCAAACATTTTTCAGACAAGAGTTTACATGAACACAGCATATCTTACTACAGTCTATACACAACACGGCTCTAAACTCTGCCAGTGCCAATATAGAACCTCCAAATTTGAAGCCTTTATAAAAGAACCCAAAAAAAATAAAAATAAATTGGAGAGAGACTTGCTGAATCATTGAACACAGTGTATGACATTAATAGATATCAATGTTCCTTGTGCATTTCCATGTTAGGTTAGGTATTGAGCTGCAAAAGACAGAAAACACACTGGCAGCTGCCTAATTGGCATTATTAAGCATTTATAAGATCCAACAACTCTTGAATATTGGTTCTGATCCTGTAAGTCAATATTGGCTGCAAATCTTGGAAGATTGGAATCCACAACTGTCAATTGTGGTGGCTGGGTCAAGAAAATGAGTGTGAAGCTGAGCTGGGGAATTGGTAGGGTCGCTACTGTAATTCTTGTTGGTAGTTGCCATCAATTTTGTTAGTGGCTTGTGTCAGGGAAAAATAAATTTCAGCTCATAAAAAGAATTCGGATAACATTAAAATAGTATATAAAAGAGGAAATTTAATTTTACTTTTCAAATTACCCTCAAAATAAATTTGTTCATTGTCCTTTTAATTATATCAGTTTTAACAATTAAATTATTTTAATTTGGATCCATTTGACCACTATTGTCACCCATTGACTACACAAACAAAAATTGCTGAGTTGGGTCCCTAAACTCTTTTTTGGACGGAAAATATAAGGGTAAACTATCAATAGGTCCTAATAGTTAGACTTAATTCTTATCAAATCCTATTGAAAATAAATTCTAATATAATTGTTGTTAAAAATAATTTTTTGTGATGATTTTTTAACATATGTTGCTAAAAATTAACAATTAGTGACTTTTTTTTTATGTCACGAATCTTATAAATTGTCACTAAAACTTATAATTAGTGACTTTTTTTGCTGACGAATTTTTCAAACTGTCGCTAAAAGTTGAAAAGTAGTGACTTTTTTTATGACAATTTTTTTAAATTGTTGTTAAAACTTATAATTAGTGACATTTTTTTGTGATAAAATTTTCAAACTGTCGCTGAAAATTAAAAATTAATGACGTTTTTTAATAGTCTATAATGAAAAATGTGATTAATTATCATAGGATCTATTGAACAATAAGTTCACTTAATAGGACCTATACGTAAGTGTCCCAAAATATTGTCCCTCTTTTGACCAACAACTCTACACATGAGAGACAACCACAACCACAGCCACATAAATTATATTATAGTTTTTAATTAGGATTCCAAATTGCAAATAGAGACATGTAGGATTGCTGTATAATGGCAAAAAAGTACTTTATTTTTGCTCCGAAAAGCGATCGGTAATTGTAGACGGCAAATAACAATAGGGGTCAGATTGATCTCACTTCGAATACTTCAGATACAAAACATAAAAACTGTTTTTGAAAACTCAAAACCAAACTCAAACTCAAGTTGATTCTATCATTTGATTTTAAAACTCGTTGGTTTTACATCTTGATTTTAAAAAAGGGGTTGATTTTATCATTTGAATTTAAAAATTTATTGATTTTATGATTTATTTTGAAAATGGCTTACAATTTGATTTTAAAATTGTGACAATTTTCCCATTTGATATTAACAACTTATTCGATTTAGAGTAATTTTTTCATATTTATAATTAATTTGTTTAACCAGAAAATTACAGCATCTTATCCTATCATATGAATAAAATAAAAGTAAAGTTGTACATTTTTGTTAGCATGGCTGAGAATCTGTCAAATGTCAAGCTAATCACTTGCCATATGTGTCTGTGTTTATTTCTCCTTTTCGATTTGTTTAATAATACTCTGATAATTTAGGAAAATGAATGGACACTATCGCTTCATTTTTTCATTAATTTAGGGCTTAATAGAAATGATAGTGGAGAAGATGAAGATAACAAGCTTACAATTATGGGGAGATAGAGGACACGACAATAGCAAATATAAACATCACCAATAGTTCAAACTTAGTAAGTATAGATATGGATACGACATGATATGAATACGGCTATATGACAAAACTTAAAAAAATAGGATATCGGTATGGTTATGATACGTTTGTGAAAAATATACTTTTTAAAATTATTAATAGTGAGTTACACATACATATGCTAAAGAACGTTGAGAAATTACAATGTAATTTTATAATCCAAAATACTAAGAATTTTGTATTAATTTAAGCTAATAACTTGTTTACTTTTTAAATTTTTGATAGATCTTGCAAATATTTCATTTCAATATTAAGTTTAATATGTTTATATTACAATAATAGAACAAGTCACAACTTGTCCCTATGCGTTTTCCTTTACACTAGTGAAAATATTGTATTCAAGTTTACTTGCTTATTTATTTATTGATATTTAATTTTATCATTGTTATATTCTCATGTTAATTCTTACTTTCTATGTAGTTATTGTTAGAAATGTTTTGAAAAAAACAAACCTAGGTAAAAACAGAATTTTTTCTTAACTTTGGTTTAATTTTTAGGTGGGACCCATGCGCCAAATTTTGCGGGTCTAAGTGGTAACGCGTTCTATACCGCGTTGTGATTCACGTGGTATATTTGGTTACTCAAAACCATTATCAGGTGAATAGGAAATTGAAACCAAAGTGAACTCTATGGAAATGGAGTTTTGGTGAAAATTCCTTAAGGTTTGTATAATGACTTATCCCACATTGATTTGACGGGAAATTTTGAGTGGGTTTATAAGGCATGAGATTGGAATTTGGGGTAGGCTCCAAGGGGCACTCAAGTTTTGTAGAGAGTGAGGTTATAGGAAAAGTGGACTAGACCCCTTGGACCCAAAAATCACCACTCGCACGCTGCAGCCGCCGTCCATCCGGTCAGTCAAGCGGCCTGGACTGGAGCGCAAGTGCATGGTGTGAGGTTGGGTTGGGCTTGTCCAGCCCAATACTAATATTTTTGAGCAAAAAATATTTGAATTTAATTTTTTTTTTTGGTAAAATAAAATTTATGTCCAGAATTCAAATTAATTCCGGAAATAATCTGTTCCGATTTTTCCCTACATCCAAACAAGTACCTACGGTTTTTATCTGTTCAAAATTTGAACCCAATAGATTTGTATCTGTTTATTCAAAATGAACATGTATCATACCTGTTCAAATAGGTTTTGCACTTGTTTAATTCAAATTGAAAAGCCACTACTACATCTAGAAAAAGCCAGCCCTCATTTGATGTTTTCATTCAGAATTTTCGTACTTCTCCTCTGCAAATATACTCTGCATTTTACTGCATTTAATTTTTGTGAGAAAGAGTGTAAACACTTAGTGTGTTCATTGTGCGAATAAATTGTAGTGCTGCATTTATTCGTTGTTGATCATTTTTTCTAGGAGATAGACATCCACATTCTGAAAGCACCATGGAGAGGACGAATCTGTCTTAAGGACACACAGTGTCTAACATTGGACTTGATCAGAATATTGTTCAACAAATTAATCAAGTAAGTTAATTTATTTCCTGTTTTGATTTTATTTATTTAAATTAGATTTTAATTTTGTTTTTGTAACAAAATAAAAATATGTTTTTATTTATTGGTTTGATTTTTGTAATCAAACAATCTCTCTTATTTCCTATTATTCTTTTGTATTATGTTTGTTGTTTAGTACACAAACAGAATTTATTTATTTAAATATAGTGAAGATTGTCCAACAATCTTAAGACAAATCATTTTTTTTTGTGTCTTCATTGTATTTAATTTTCTGTATTTTCACAAAGTGATATTCTGGTTGGAAAACAAATAGTAGTAATATACTGTCTATTTTCTTTGACAACTAGTACTAATATATTGGTGTCATTAACAATTGTAGAATATTAATTTGTGTTACAGAAAATTATTTTCGTATTTTATTTTTCTAGTTTTAATAATAAGGAAAATAAAATTATTTTGTGTTATAATTTATTTTATGGTTTTAGTAACTAGAAAATTAATTTGTGTTTTGGTTTTTTCTGATTTTTGTAATCAGATATTATAGCTATTAGAGCTGAAACTGCAACTGGAAGTGGTACTCCAATTGTTACACCAACTCCAGTTCCTATCCAGAACCATGTTCAGGTACCAATAAATTATGGAGAAAAATCGGAAAAAATTAACGGTACTAAGTTTAAGAGATGGCAGCAGAAAATGCTGTTCTATCTTACAAGAGGCTCCAGTACTGAGAGAGGGTGAAAGTGATCGACAAGTTGTTGCCGCTGTAGATGCTTGGAAACATTCAAGTTTCCTGTGTAGAAACTACATCCTCAATGGCCTTGACAACATGCTGTATAATGTTTATAGCCCTCTGAAGTCAGCAAAAGAATTGTGGGATTCTTTGGAGAAGAAATACAAGACAGAGGATGCCGGCATGAAGAAATTTGTTGTCGGTAAATTTCTGGACTTCATTATGGTAGACTCCCAAACGGTAATTTCTTAAGTTCAAAATTTTCAATTAATTTTACATGATCTTCATTCTGAGGGTATGTCTCTAAGAGAATCTTTCCAAGTCACTACATTAGTGGAAAAATCACCATCGGCTTGGAAAGATTTCAAAAATTATTTAAAACATAAACGCAAGGAGATGACCATGGATGAATTAATTGTAAGATTGAGAATTGAGGAAGATAACCGAAAGGCTGAAAAGAGGAATGAGAAAAATCCCATAGAGTCCAAGGCTAATGTGGTTGAACAAGTTCATAAACCGCATAACAAAAAGAGGAAGTTTACTGGAGATGGTCCTAAATAAGGTGACAACAATGGCAACAAGAAGTTCAAAGAAAAATTCTATAACTATGGCAAGACTGGACATTGAGCTTCTGACTGCCGCCGTCGTAAGAAGGATCGCGGAAGTACAGGCAAGAAAACCACAAATCAAGTCAATGTGACAGAATTAGATTACATCTCTAACGGGGTGAATGACATCAACCTCTCTGCTATGGTGTCTGAGGCTAATTTGGTTGGAAATCCCAAGGAATGGTGGGTTGACACTAGAGCAACTCGTCACATTTGTGCGGACAAGAAGATATTCACAACTTACAATGAGGCTGCAAATGGTGAACAACTTTTCATGGGAAATTCTTCTACTTTTACTGTGGCTGAACAAGGAAAAGTGATCTTGAAGATGACATCAGGGAAATAACTTACCCTCAACAACGTACTGTATGTACCAGACATCTGGAAGAATTTAGTTTCTGGTTCTTTGTTAAGTAAAAATGGTTTTAGGCTTCTTTTTGAGTTTGATAAATTTGTATTAACAAAAAGTGGTATGTATGTTGGAAAGGGATACATGAGTGATAGTCTCTTCAAATTGAATGTAATGACGATTGTACCAAAAGTTGCTATTAAAAAGAATAACACATCTTTTGCTTATATTCTTGAGTCGAATTTCTGGCATGGTAGATTAGGACATGTGAATTTTGATGTTTTGCGTAGATTAATTGGTTTGGATTATATACCAAAGTTTGAAATTGATCCTAATCATAATTGTGAAATTTGTGCAGAAGCGAAACTAACTAGGGCTCCATTTAAATCAGTTGAAAGGAAAACCGAACCTCTAGAATTAATTCATACAGATGTATGTGATCTTAAATTTGTTCAAACTAGAGGAGGCAAAAAGTATTTCATAACATTTATCGATGACTGCATAAGATATTGTTATGTTTATTTATTTAGAAGTAAAGATGAAGCCTTAGAAATGTTTAAATTCTACAAAACAGAAGTTAAAAATCAACTTGGAAAAATCATTAAAATGGTTAGAAGTGATAGGGGTGGTGAATATGATGCACCATTAAATGAATTTTGTGCACAACATGGCATTATTCACCAAACTACAACACCTTATTCTCCACAAAAAAATGGAATTGCTGAAAGGAATAATAGAACCCTAAAAGAAATGATGAATGCCATGTTACTAAGTTCAGGTTTACCGCAGAACTTGTGGGGGAAAGCAATATTGTCTGCTAATTATGTTCTTAACAGAATACCCCACAAGAAAACCAAGAGCACTCCTTATGAATTATGGAAAGGTCGACCACCTTCCTACAAATACTTAAAAGTGTGGGGGTGTTTGGAAAAGGCTGAAGTTCCTATTCCTAAAAAGACTAATATTGGACCAAAAACAGTGGATTGTGTGTTTATTGGTTATGCTCAAAATAGTAGTGCATATTGGTTTCTGACTTATAAATCAGAAATACGTGATATAAATGTGAACACTATTATAGAGTCAAGGAATGTTGTGTTTTTTAAACATGTTTTTCCTTACAATAAAGGACATAAATTCAGTTCACAGAAAAGAACTTGTGATTGTACACAAAGTCAAGAGACTAATGACAATCAAACACAAAAGATTAGTAATGGTCTCGACCAACAGGATTTAACTGATGATGAACCAAGACGAAATAAGAGAGCAGGAACATCAAAATCCTTTGGTCTAGATTTTTTGACATACCTGTTAGAAAAAGAACCTCGAAGCTTCAAGGAAGCGATGACAGGTCTTGAAGCACCTTTGTGGAAAGAGGCTGTTAATAATGAAATTGAATCCATTATGCAAAATCATACTTAGGAATTAGTGGATCTTCCACCAGGTTCTAAACCTCTTGGATATAAATGGATATTCAAGAGAAAAATAAAAGCAGATGGTTCAATTGACAAGTATAAAGCAAGACTTGTAGTAAAAGGTTACAGACAAAAGGAAGGTCTGGACTATTTTGACACATATTCTCCTGTGATAAGAATAACATCCATCTGCATGCTTATTACCATAGCAGCGTTGTATAATTTAGAAATACATCAAATGGATGTTAAGACAACTTTCTTAAACGGTGATCTAAATGAAGAGATCTATATGGAGCAACCCGAAGGGTTTGTAGTACTGGGGAAAGAAAAGAAAGTTTGTCGGCTTGTAAAATCTCTTTATGGATTAAAACAAGCACGTAAGCAATGGTATGAAAAAATTGATCATGCAATGCTTACTAATGGGTTTAAAATAAACGAATGTGACAAGTGTGTCTATGTTAAAAACACTGACCAAGGATATATCATAGTTTGTCTTTATGTGGATGACATATTTATCATTGGAAGCAGTCAAAACATGATCAAATCAACTAAGCAAATGCTTAAAAAAAGATTTGATATGAAAGATATGGGGGTCGCAGATGTAATATTAGGAATGAAAATTACTAAAACATCTGACGGATATGCATTATCTCAATCACATTATATTGAGAAAATTCTTGGTAAATTTACAAGAATGACATGAATGTAGCTAGAACACCTGTAGACATCAGTCTTTATTTATCAAAAAATAAAGGTGATGCGATGTCTCAGTTAAAATGCTCCCAAATCATTGGAAGCCTAATGTACCTAATGAATTGTACTCGCCCTGATACAGCTTATGCTGTCAGTAAATTGAGTAGGTGCACTAGTAATCCCGGATAAGACCATTGGAAAGCGATCATTCGGGTTCTTAGATATCTAAGATTTACCCGTGATCATGGTTTGAACTTTACTCGATATCCAGTAGTATTTGAAGGTTATTGTGATGCCAATTGGATATCGGATACTAAATATTCAAAATCCACTAGTGGATATATCTTTACCCTGGGAGGCGCTGCTGTTTCTTGGAAATCCACAAAACAAACATGCATCGCACGATTCATAATGGAATTTGAGTTCATTGCTTTAGACAAAGCAAGAGAAGAAGTAGAATGGCTTTGCCACTTCTTAGAAGACATTCTAATGTGGTCAAAACCTGTGCCAGCTATTTGCATTCATTGTGATGGTCAATCTGTAATAGGCAGGGCACATAATCATATGTATAACAGTAAGTCATGACATATTCGTCATCAACATATTACCGTAAGGCAATTGCTGTCAAATGGAATAATCTCAATAGATTATATAAAATCTAAAGAGAATATTGCGGATTCGTTAGCAAAAGGTTTGACAAAAGAGCAAGTGTATAGTTCATCAAAGGGGATTGGATTAAAGCCTATTACATAAGAGTCATCATAATGGTAACCCTACTTATACGACTGGAGATCCCAAGAGCTAAGTTCAAAGGGACAACTAAGTTATGTGTGGGTCGCTAAAATCATTAAGGGATTAAAATTCCCTACCCATTCCTATGGTGAGAGTGATATCTGCGACATGTGTTGTATGCAGGAGTCTAAGGATAAGCTTAGCTTTTAATGATTGCTTATATCTTGATTTAGGTATAAAATCAAGACGAGTATAGGAGATACTCATAATAAGAATCACCTATATGAGTGTCGAACTAGGACCAGTTCTACGAGAATGAAGAGGCTAAATTCTCTAAAAGTACTCATGAAAACCAAGAGCGTTCAAGGACAAAATGAACACAACAGTGAGAACCACGATGTGTTAGAAGATATTTTGTGTGAAATCTATTGTCTTGGCTTACACAAACAGCTGAACAATTCAAGGCATCGTGTCCATTGATTAGCTAGTAAGTCCGATAGGTAATCACTAGGGAAGGTTCAAAGCTGAAAGCTACCTATCCTGATGCAAGATATTTTCAATTTATACTCTTTTGACAAATTCTGCATATTGTTGCATTTCCGTTGTCATCAAATTCCATTCATGTAGGGGATTGTTAGAAATGTTTTGAAAAAAATCTGGGTAAAAACATAATTTTTTCTTAACTTTGGTGTAATTTTTAGGTGGGACCCATGCGCCGAATTTCGCGGGTCTAAATGGTAACGTGTTCTATGCCGCGCTGTGATTCACGTGGCATATTTGGTTGCTCAAAACTATTATCGGGTGAATGGGAATTGAAGCCAAAGTGAGCTCCATGGAAATAGAGTTTTTGGTGAAAATTTCTTAAGGTTTGTATAGTGGCTTGTCCCGCATTGATTTGGTAAGAAGTTTTGAGTGGGTTTATAAGGCATGTGATTGGAACTTCGGGTAGGCCCCAAGGGGCACCCAAGTTTTGTAGAGAGGGAGGTTATGGGCAAAATGGGTTAGATCTATTGGACCCAAATATCACTACACGATCGCACCGCCGCCGCCGTCCATCTGTTCGGTCGGGCGGGTTGGGCTGGGCCTGGGCTTGGGCGCGGGTGCATGGTGTGAGGTTGGGTTGGGCTTGTCCAGCTCAATACTCATCTTTTTGGACAAAAAATATTTGAATTTAATTTTATTTTTTGGTAAAATAAAATTTTTGTCCAGAATTCAAATTAATTTCAGAAATAATTTGTTCTGATTTTTCCCTACATCCAAACAGGTCCCTACGATTTTTATCTGTTCAAAATTTGAACCCAACAGATTTGTATCTGTTTATTGAAACTGAACAGGTATCATACCTGTTCAAATAGGGTTTGCACCTGTTTACTTCAAATTGAAAAGCCACCACTACATCTATACAAAGGCAGCCATCATTTGATGTTTTCATTCAGAATTTTCGTACTTCTCCTCTGCAAATATACTCTGCATTTTGCTGCATTTAATTTTTGTGAGAAAGAGTGTAAACACTTAGTGTGTTCGTTGTGCGAATAAGTTGTAGTGCTGCATTTATTCGTTGTTGATCATTTTATTCTGGGAGATAGACATCCACATTCTGAAAGCACCGTGGAGAGGACAAATCTGTCTTATGGACACAGTGTCTAACACTGGACTTGATCAAAATATTGTTCAACAAATTAATCAAGTAAGTTAATTTATTTCCTATTTTGTTTTTATTTATTTAAATTAGATTTTAATTTTGTTTTTGTAACAAAATAAAAATCTATTTTTATTTATTAGTTTGATTTTTGTAATCAAACAATCTCTCTCATTTCCTATTAATCTTTTGTATTATGTTTGTTGTTTAGTACGTAAACAGAATTTATTTATTTAAATACAGTGAAAATTGTCCAACAGTTATAGGGGACATGCATGAAATAATTAGGATACATCAATTTGACAAATTCTATTATTTAACTCATTATGCTCTTCTTATTGAAGAACTTAACAAAGTATTAGAAAAATATTCTTATATTTATACTTGCAATTATGTTATATTATATTACTATGCAAGAAATGCTAAAATTCTAATTTCATAAAACAAGTAAACATAACTTGGAGTATCCGATATTTCAAAATTAAGTATCCGATACTCCAAAATTAATGAAAAAATAATTAACAAGTATCTGATACTTTTAATAAGTATCTGATACGTATACGCGAGTATCCAAGGAGTATCGGTATCCGATATAGATACGATACACATACATCACCCTATTTGAAGTATTCGTGCTTCGTAGGTTCAAACCCAAACCAACACTCAGCTCTCAACTTCTTCAATTGGCCAAAATCAAACCCGTTTAAACTAAATCTCATAACCCTTTGTAAACTCACTAAGATCTTGATGGGTTCTGGCCACGCCCAACAGTCAAAAAGCATTATTGTACTAGAATAAATGGAGTTGGTTTTTTTAGTTTTGCTAATTTTTATTCATGCTATTTTTCACTAGCATTCAAACCATATCTATTTTATGATACTTCTATATTTAGGGGAATGATCTTTGTCTAAGTAAAAAGTAAGACTCTTAGTGGTGAAAAGGTAAAGAAGAAAGTGAGATGATACTATATATCATATGATTTTTTTTTGATACATATATGCTTTTGTGAGGGAGAGAGAGAGAGTATATGTGGACATCAAAAGACCGGAGTATCATTCAAAAGACCGAAGCATCAAAAGACCGAATGTTAGGGCAAACTTCATTTTATCCCCTTGTGGTTTGGGCCAGGTGTGGATTACCCCCTAACATTCAGAAATTATCACATAACCCCCATGTGATTTATAGACCAAAGTGCACGTCTAACTTCTGTTAACAACAATGGTAAATTGACCTTTATACCCTTGTCTTCTTCATCATTTTATCTAGCTTATGTTCTTCTTGCATTTTTTCTCTCTTATGGCAGCAACCATAGCATCAATCATCATCTCTCTCTTCCTCCACCCTCATCTTCTTCTTCTTTTTCTTCTTCTTCTTCTTCCTCTCTCTCTCTCTCTCTCTCTCTCTCTCTCTTTTAATTCTTTTTAATAATATTTCCCAATCAAAGATATATACATATATATGTATGTATGTATGTATGTATGCATGTATATACATAGTGGACTCTCTTTTTCTTTACCCTCATCTTCATCTTCATCTTCATCTTCTTCTTTCTTTTTCTTTTTTTTTTAATATTTCCCAATCAAAGATATGTATGTATGTATGTATATACACAGTGAAGTATATATATATACGTATGCACAGTGAATCAAATAATATAATTTTAAATTTCTGATTCAAAAATTGGGTTTGAATAAATTTTTTTTTTATAATGTTTCCCAATCAAAGATAAAGATATATATATGTATATATGTATGTGTGTATATACACAGTGAAGAATATATATATATATGCACAGTGAATCAAAGAATACATAATTTTAAATTTTTGATTCAAAATTGGGTTTGAATAAACCAGCCAAGTGAATTGGGTTTGGATTTGTATATGTGAATTGGGTTTGTATATGATGAAGAAAAAGAATGTCCACCTTGTATATAGAACAACTTGAAAAAATCAAGCTAGTACTTACGCCTTGGCCTAGATGATATCATTGATAGGGTTGCACTCAAAAAATGCAAATGGGTTAGGATTGGATACTATGATTTCAAAATTGAGGCCTTGAGGGACGATTTTGGAGAGGATGATCATCTGATTACATCTTTAGTTGTTGAAATAAATTTAGCATTTGTAGAGGAAGCTCACTATGTATATACATATACATATATTTATATATATATATATCTTTGATTGAGAAACATTAGAGAGAGAGAGAGAGAGAGAGAGAGAGAGAGAGAGAAGAAGAAGAAAAAGAAGATGAAGATGAGGGTGAAGGAAGAGAGGGTTCAACAATGGCATTCTGGAAAAATTGAATATGTATAAAGGGAATTTTCGTTCTAAAAGTAGACATACTCTCTATATAGGCGTGTAACTCTCGCAGCCCGTTATCTTAGATAGAAAAACTAACGGTGCATTTTGGTCCATAAACCATGTGGGGGTTATATGGTGATTTCTGAATGTCAGAGGGATAATCTGCACCCTGCCCAAACCACAAGGGGGTAAAGTGAAGTTTGCCCTATTCTTTACTTCATTATTAATTTCATTAAAAATGAGAATTTGTCATTAACTCAATTATACTTATAAATTTCAAAATTATTATTCATAGATTTTTTCCTTCATGCTAATTATATATATATATTAAAAATACAATAAATTTTTTTTTTTTTTTGTAAACACAGTAAGATTTTTCTCTTTATTTTATTTTATTTTTTTATTTTCTATTTTTTGCAAATTCAAACTCACATGTTCAAACCAGTGTATCTTTCTTATCGTAACTCTGTTTCGTCTCATTTTTGCGTCGTTCACGTCGTTGGATTCATCTCATGGCCTAATTTTTATTCCACCCCTTATACGTCTTGTTCCACCTCTTTTTGCATGCCGTTGGAACTTCAAAAGTTAGCTAAAAATAAGATTTTTTTTCCAGATTCAAACCCACATGTTCAAGTCGTTGTATCTCTCTCGTTATAATTCTATTTTGTCTCATTTTTGCATCATTAAATTTACCTCATTGCTTATGTGGGGAAGTGGTTTGGAAATACTCCTTGGATCCAATGGGACGCTCGTGATCCTCAGCTAAAAACCTGAAAAGGAATGAACATTCCGGTCGAGGGTGCCAGAATTAGCACTCTGACGGATAAGTCAGTATATGCTCTCTTTGTTATTTGTATCTTAAGTAAAAATGTATTAATTCTCACATACCTCTCTTTGGTTGTTGTTCTTCTATTTATGTACGCTCCTGGTCCTTAGGATAGGGCCCACTCTTGACCCGTCATGTGATTGTTCACTCGGCTCCTCCTTTTGCCATATTCTAGCCTTCAATCGGCCCCTCGCTCAACTGATCTTTATGGCCGATTAAGTTATTCAGCATCCAGAACGTACGAGACGGGAGCGAATATAATATATATTGATTAGCCAAATGTGCACTCGGCCTAACTGCGTCTTCCATTATTCGGCTCTCACAATTGCCCTCCAAACTCCCCACTAACAATGTTTAGTCGGCGTGTTTGGTTTAGAGCTTGAAAAGTCAAAAATTCGGCGGTTAACCTTATTCCAAAGCATGTTAGAGCGCACACATTTCCTGGTCATCATTACAAGTTCCCGCCTCTTCGTACACTTCCTTCATTTAATGTGGTTTAAAACTTTGTCTCTTCGAATGTATATTTTGAATACTCAAAGTTTTTGGCTTGCCTTCTAGTACAACTTCTCCACTTTGCAACCTCTGCAACTTCCTCCTGTCTCTCATTATCCCTTCTGCTTCCTGTAAGTTCTCTTCTCTTTCACTCCTAATACCATTTCCTTGTTTACTTTTAGTTTTGCATAATCCTTAGGCTGTCTATGATGGCAAAAAATTTGAAAGAGCTCCTTTCCACGGATCAAATTTCTGGCTTTCGACGTCATTATTCCATCCCCGACGACGTCCATCTATCACTCGTGGCAGACAACACCACTGATATGGAGAGGACCGATGAGAGCACAATCATTTTTCCTCTCCTATCGATTGCTGAGGGTGGAGTCCATTTTCACCTTCATCCATTTTTAAGGGCCGTCCTTCGACATTGGGGCCTAATTCCTTCCCAACCTAACGTGAATTTTTTCCGCATCATAATGGGGATTATAGAGTTGAACCGTCGTCTTAGGATTAACCTAGGCATACCTGCAATTCGGCATTGTTATGCCTTAGCCATGTCTACTGGCCTACTGGGATGCTATTTTCTTAAGGCGAAGGACACCGACCATTATTTAGTGACTATGCTTGCCAGCTCTGGCAAGCTTGTTGACGACGTGATGGTCGTTGTTCGAGACAACTGGAAATTCGGCGAGGGTGAAGATCGCCTATATCCTGTGCCAAGGCAAAAAGGCGATCCAGGTGGCCGTATAGCTCACTCTAGTTTTTTCTACTTCCGTATATGTATTCGGCTCTTCTTCCATGGACTTACCATTTTGTTTGTGCAGGCAACGATTTAAAGAAAGTGTTGGTTTCGGTCGACGACGCTGTACTTGCGGAAATTAAAATCGCTTTGCAGTTCGTTGGTCGTCCAAATCTTCAGAAACAAGGAATGGCGGGTCATATTCTCTTGCGATACGCGCCGACCTATGCAACGTTTTCAGTGGCAGACCATATTCCAATTCCGAGAGGCGAAGATCACCTTACAACCCTTATCTTCCCCAGCTTCAGAAGCTTAAAGGAGATTGGTTTAGAAGCCTCTGATTCGGAACACGTGGAAGAACAAGTGGCCGATCAGATCACCGAGGACCCGAATCAGTTGGAAGCCGAGGTAGACGAAGCCCTTAACTCGGCCTTTGAGGAAGCTGGGCTGAATTTGTCCGACCCTCCATCCACATCAGGCCGAGGGGACGTCTTCTTTCAAGACATTTTTACGAACTTGGGAGACCTTCCTAGCGCTTACTTTGAGGATGTGGTTGGGGAATCACTCTCGCAACTTGCGCGGAAGAAAAATGCCGAGAGGATGGCCGCTAGGCGGAGAGTCGAGGCCGTACGATCGGAAACTCCACCTGCCGCGGTCACTGAGTCTACTCCGCCTGTTATTGCGGAAGAAACGGCTCGGCCCGAAACAGCCGAGACGGAGCAGGTGGGGTAGGCCGATGAGGTTGAGCAAAGGGGAGAAAAGCGCCCTGCCGAACAAGAGGCCGTGCACGATGAGGACCAAAGCGATAAGCGGCCATGTGTTGAGGAATCGGATTTGGTTTTTCCATTCACGATTCAACCAAGGATAAGAAATATGTCGATTGCCTCTGATTCGTCGGCCTTGAGGGACTCGGCTGTGGCCTTGAGCATGGCCTCTTCAATATCCCTGCCGGTCGACAAAGTCGTGTTTCGCGCGGAGCCAGATTTAATGCTAATTGCTTTGGCTGCTCAATCAGCCTTATCGGTACGTTACTTGTCTTATCTACAGTCTTCCGTCTAAATACATATGTATTTATAAATATTTTTGTTATTATTTGTTTGATGTAACTCTATTTCCTTGTTCCGTAGATGGTGGACAGGATAGCCGAGATCGGCCGCCGTCAACATGATGCCATAGAACAGATCGGCCTCTTGAAAGCCGAAATTGATAATGAAAAGAACAAGGTTGTGGCGGCCTTTCAAAGGGCCGATTATGAGGCAGTGCAAGCGGCGGAGGAACGAGCGAGAGCCGACTTTGAGGCCAAGTGAGCTAGAAATTCCGATCAATTAAGTCTTGCCACCGAGGAAAAGGCAAAGGCAAGCGAGGATGCGCTTAAGTTAGCTTAGGATGCAATCGCCAAGCTGGAAGCCGACCTGGAAGAATCGAAGAAGGCAAAGGAAGTAGCCGACTCCGAGACTTCCAAAGCGTTTGAAGCTGGGAAGGAGGCCGCCTTGGAAAGCTACGCAGAAGGAGTGCTGAAGTTCAAGAATCGGGGCTTCAAACACAGTTGGGTCAAAGCCCTCGTTGCTGTGAATGTGACATTGGCACAGTCGATTCCATACGAGCAGGTGGACATTGAGCAGCTGGTGTCTGACCCTAAGGATGATTAAGGCATATTTTTGTTTTTGGTAGGCATCTTAGATGCAAAATTTTTGTAGGTTTTGTTTAATAGATTTCAGCTAGTTTAAGGTAGTTTTCATATGTAAAATGGCTACTCTCTGTATTCAATTTACTTAATGAAAATTCCTTTTGCTTAAAAACTTCCTTTGCTCTTTGCTATCATTTGTGCTTAACCTTTACTATTGATGAATGGTGTTGCTTTTTATTATTGTGGATAAAATAGTATGTAGGATTATGAGGTGAGTGAATTAAACATCCGTGAACACCTGCCGATTAGATAACTATCTTGGCAATTTAGTAATTTATTTGTCTTCCAATTTATCCGAATAAGTGAAACGGCTCAGGGCCGTGTCGTATGGCCGATTAGCTTCATGCACCTACCTAGTGGCCACTGCATGAACTGAAACGCCGATTAATAAATCTGCCCTTGCCCCAGCCAATGTATGAACTGGGATTGCCGAATGCTCTTAGTTCATGGAGTGGCTATGGCATGCGCAAATCGGCACCGGGATTCAATATTTGGCCGGTCAGATTAATAAATCTGCCTTTGCCCCAGCCAATGTATGAACTGGGAATGCCGAATGCTCAGTTCATGGAGTGGCTATGACACATGCAAATCAGCACCGGGCTTCGATATTTGGCTGGTTAGATTAATAAATCTGCCATTGCCCCAGCCAATGTATGAACTGGGAATGCCGAATGCTCAGTTCATGGAGTAGCTGTGGCATGCCCAAATCGGCACCGGGCTTTGATATTTGGCCGGTCAGATTAATAAATCTGTCTTTGCCCCAGCCAATGTATGAACTAGAAATGTTGAATGCTCAGTTCATGGAGTGGCTGTGGCACGTGCAAATCGGCATCGGGCTTCGATATTTGGCCGGTCAAATTAATAAATCTGCCCTTCCCCAGCCAATGTGTGAACTGGAAATGCCGAATGCTCTTAGTTCATGGAGTGGCTGTGGCACGCGCAAATCGGCACCGGGCTTTTGAAGTTTAGAATTAATGAAATCACCTCAGGGGCGCTGCACCCGTTAGGAATAAATGGGGTGAGCCCTTCGCGCCCGTAAATCCCATTAGCATGTTCAGACTCAATTTAAACCAGTCTGTTAGGTATGTGCGAATGTCCCGTAGGCTATTCTTGAACAGCAGATGAGAAGGGAGGACGTTAGCTGAGTTGATTCAGAGATGGATTGCACTGGCGAGCATATACGCACGGGAAGTAGGGCGTCGAGGGAACGGGAAAAACGTCAGTCCCCACGTCATCGAAGTAGATCACCCAGAAGGGAAACCAAAAGTGTCATGCACTTTTATTCAGCCTAAAAGTGGCCTAAAAGAATCCGTCCTCTCCTCAACCGCGACCAAGAAGTGAACCCGATGCGACACTGCGACCGTTGAGTTTTGCAATTTTTGTGGGGAACAAACCAATGACAAAAGCGGATTCAATTGTTCACGATCCAGGTGTGGTGGTTGAGTTCGCTCGACATATTTTTCCACTAGAAGTCCAGCAGTCGATGGTCGGTCGACAGGATTTTGAAGTGTTTCGAGAAGGTATCCACGGAGCGGTAAAAGGGCAGTATATCGCCTATGAAATCAGCATACGTCTTCGTGCCACGTGGCGGGAGATAGAGCAGAAGAACGAATGAATTCGAAACTTGGAGGCTCGTACGGAGAAGGCCGAACGTGAGTTAAAAAAGGTCAAAACTGCTGAACCGCGTGCGGCTGAACCATCCAACCCAGTCGTGGAGGAAAGGGTGACCTAACGGCTGATAAGTCATGCGATTGCCGATCGAGATATGGCGAGCATATTTGCAATAGAGACTATAAGGTCCAGGGCTTATGAGAAGGGCTTCCACGACAGTCGAAAAGTCGGGATAGATAAGACCAAGGAAAAGCTCGCTGATGAGGTTTACCGATGCGAGAACCGGCGGTTCAAGCACGGATGGGTTAAGGCCCTTCGTGCCGCGGAGGCTCTTCAGGAAGCAGGCATTGACTCGGCGTCGCCGTTATACCAGAGCAATGATTTTCCTTTTGCGGCTTACGAAATCGAAAAGAGTGACGACGAAGGTGATGCCGAATAAAGATGAATCTATTGTAGCGTTTTTAACGCAAGTTGAATGTAAATTATGTAATTTCGATCAATCTAATAAAACGTATCATTTTAAATGTTGGAATATTGTTTCTGCTCTTTTACCTTTCTTTGTATATTGCGTCTATGCTTGTTAATCATAATACAAATAAAAGAAACACCGAGTTCGGAGGCGTCTTGTCTCCCAATCGTGGCTTCTACGAAGGGTGCTCCGAATCGGGAGATTTATTCGGCCCAAGCATGTATTTTGCGAATGGGGCTCCAAACTCAGAGGCTTATTACCTGCCGAATCGTGTCCATGAAGTGCACTCCGAATCCGGAGGATTATTCGGCCTAAAAGTGGCCTGCACAAATGGCGTTCCGAATTCAGAATATTAATCGGCCCAAAAGTGTCATGCACTGATGGGTCTCTGAATTCGGAGACTTGGCCAATCGTGATATCCACGAAGGATGCTCCGAATCTGGAGGATTAATAGGCCCAAAAGTGTCATGCACTGATGGGGCTCCGAATCCGTAGACTTATCTTGGCCAATCGTGATATCCACGAGGGGCGCTCCGAATCCGGAGGCTTAATCGGCCTAACAGTGTCATGCACTGATGGGGCTCCGAATTCGGAGACTTGGCCAATCGTGATATCCATGAAGGGCGCTCCGAATCTGGAGGCTTAATCGGCCCAATAGTGTCATGCACTGATGGGGCTCCGAATTTGGAGACTTGGCCAATCGTGATATCCACGAAGGGTGCTCCGAATTCGGAGGCTTAATCAGCCCAAAAGTGTCATGCACTGATGGGGCTCCGAATCTGGAGACTTATCTTGGCCAATCGTGATATCCACGAGGGGCACTCCGAATCCGGAGGCTTAATCGGCCCAACAGTGTCATGCACTGATAGGGCTCCAAATTCGGAGACTTGGCCAATTGTGATATCCACAAAGGGCGCTCTGAATCCGGAGGCTTAATTGGCCTAAAAGTGTCATGCACTGACGGAGCTCCGAATCTGGAGACTTATCTCGGCAAATCGTGATATCCACGAAGGGTGCTCCAAATCAGGAGGTTTAATTGGCCCAAAGGTGCCAGGCACTAATGGGGCTCCGAATCCGGAGACTTATCTTAGCCAATTGTGATACCCATGACGGGCGCTCCGAATTCGGAGGCTTAATCTGCCCAAAGGTGTCATGCACTGATACGGCTTTGAATTTGGAGACTTGGCCAATCGTGATATCCACGAAGGGTGCTCCGAATCCAGAGGCTCAATCGGCCCAAAGGTGTCACGCACTGATGGGGCTCTGAATCGGGAGACTTATCTTAGCCAATCGTGATATCCACGACGGGCGCTCCGAATCCGGTGGCTTAATCGGCCCAAAGGTGTCATGCACTGATAGGGCTCCGAATTTAGAGACTTGGCCAATTGTGATATCCAACAAGGGCACTCCGAATCCGGAGGCTCAATCGGCCCAAAAGTGTCATGCACTGATGGGGGCTCCGAATCTGGAGACATATCTTGGCCAACCGTGATATCCACGAAGGGGGCTCCGAATCTGGAGGCTAAATCGGCCCAAAGGTGTCATGCACTGATGGGGCTCCGAATCCAGAGACTTATCTTGACGAATGGTGATATCCATGAAGGGCGTTCCGAATCCGGAGGCTTAATCTGCCCAACAATGTCATGCACTGATGGGGCTCCGAATTCGGAGACTTGGCCAATCGTGATATCCACGAAGGGCGCTTTGAATCCGGAGGCTTAATCGGCCCAAAAGTGTCATGCACTGATGGGGCTCCGAATCCAGAGACTTATCTTGGCCAATCGGGATATCCACGAAAGGCGCTCCGAATCTGGAGGCTTAATCGGCTCAAAAGTGTCATGCACTGATGGGGCTCTGAATCTGGAGACTTAATCAGCCCAAAGCTGTCATGCACTGATGGGGCTCCGAATTCGGAGACTTGGCCGATCATGATATCCATGAAAGGCGCTCAGAATCCGGAGGCTTAATCGGCCCAAAAGTGTCATACACTAATGGGGCTCCGAATTCGTAGACTTGGCCAATCGTGATATTCCCGAAGGGCGCTCCGAATCCGGAGGCTTAATCGGCCCAAAAGTGTCATGCACTGATGGGGCTCCGAATTCGGAGACTTGTCCAATCGTAATATCCACGAAGGGCGCTCCGAATCTGGAGGCGTAATCGGCCCAAAAGTGTCATGCACTGATGGGGATCAGAATCCGGAGACTTATCTTGGCCAATCGTGATATCCATGAGGGGCGCTCCGAATCCGAAGGCTTAATCGGTCCAAAGGTGTCATACACTGATGGGACTTTGAATCCAGAGACTTATCTTGGCCAATCGTGATATCCACAACGGGCGCTCTGAATCCGGAGGCTTAATCGGCCCAAAGGTGTCATGCACTAATGGGGCTCCAAATTCGGAGTCATGGCCAATTGTGATATTCGCGAAGGGCGCTCCGAATCTGGAGGCTCAATCGGCCCAAAAGTGTCATGCACTGATGGGGCTCCGAATCTGGAGACTTATCTTGGCCAATCGTGATATCCACGAAGGGCACTTCGAATCCGGAGGCTTAATCGGCCCAAAGGTGTCATGCGCTGATGGGGCTTCGAATCCAGAGACTTATCTTGGCTAATCGTGATATCCACGAAGGGCGCTCCGAATTCGGAGGCTTAATCGGCCCTAAAGTGTCATGCACTGATGGGGCTCCAAATCTAGAGAGTTATCTTGGCCAATCGTGATATCCACGAAAGGCGCTCCGAATCTAGAGGCTTAATCAGCCCAAAAGTGTCATGCACTGATGGGGCTCCGAATCCGGAGACTTAATCAGCCCAAAAGTGTCATGCACTGATGGGGGCTCTGAATTTGGAGACTTGGCCAATCGTGATATCTACGAAGGGCGCTCCAAATTCGGAGGCTTAATCGGCTCAAAAGTGTTATGCACTGATGGGGCTCCGAATCCGAAGACTTATCTTGGCAAATCGTGATATCCACGAAGGGCGCTCCGAATCTAGAGGCTTAATCAGCCCAATGGTGTCATCCACTGATGGGGCTCCGAATCCGGAGACTTATCTTGGCTAATCGTGATATCCACGAAGGGCACTTCGAATCCAGAGGCTTAATCGGCCAAAAGTGCCATGCACTGATGGGGCTCCGAATCTGGGGACTTATCTTGGCCAATCGTGATATCCACAAAGGGCGCTCCAAATCCGGAGGCTTAATCGGATGACTTGTTTTAATAAGCTGAATTTCAGCGAGGAAACAACAAACTTTGTTTTACAAAAAATGAAACTTGTACACGGCGAACATTCAAAACAAGTATCATGCCCCACAAGTCGGGTTAATCATAGAATTTACGCAAATGCGTGGAATTCCAAGGCCGTGACAGACTTCTCCCATACATGTCTTTGAGCCGATGTGCCCCTAAAAGTAATGCATCAGCTTTCTTGCTGCCATGGCAAGGGCTAGAATGAGTTTTTCCAACGGAAGGTAACGTGTTTCAGCATCAACCATTGCCTTGCTCACATAATACACTGGCCGCTGCCCCCTGTGCTCTTCCTTTAACAGTATGGCGCTGACGGCCCGGTCGGAAACTGCCAGATATAAAATGGGCGGGTCACCTGCCAAAGGTGTTGTCAAGAATGGAACTGATCGGAGGTAGGTCTTCAGGCCGTTGAAAGTGGCTTCGCATTCGGAGGTCCATTCAAAAGCCTTACCCTGCCGTAGGGTATGACAGAATTGTCGGCAACAATCTATGGAATGACTGATGAACCTGTTGAGTGCGGCGGCCATCCCCATCAACTTTTGAACCTCTTTCACCGAACGAGGGGAGCTGAGTTCCAAGATTGCTTTGATTTGCCTCGGGTTGGCTTCGATTCCTAGGTGGTTGACAATGTAGCCAAGGAATTTGCCGAATCCGATCCCAAATGCACACTTGGAAGTGTTCAGCTTCATTTGTACTTGCGTAAAATGCTGAATATCTCTTCCAGATCGGCCAGACGAGTTTGCTTTTCTTTAGACTTGACCACCATATCATCAATGTACACTTCCATAGTTCGGCTGAGTTGCTCCTTGAACATGGCAGTGACTAGTCTTTGGTATGTTGCCTCCGCATTCTTCAGCCCAAAAGGCATTACCTTATAGCAATAGGTCCCTCTTGGGGTAAGGAATGCAGTTTTGTCTTGGTCTTCCAGATGCATGGCAATTTGATGGTAGCCTCTATAGGTATCGAGGAAGCTCATACGTTGATGATGCGCCGTGGCGTCCACAAGTTGGTCTATTTTGGGGAGAGAAAAACAATCATTGGGACAAGCTTTGTTTAAGTCCGTGAAATCCACATAAACACGCCAAGTCCCATTTTTCTTCTTGACAACCACAGTGTTCGACAGCCATGTAGGATAGGTAACTTCCCGGATTGCCCCGGCATCAAGCAACCGGTCAACTTCCTCAACAACGGCAACAGTGTGTTCTGCGGTTGACTGTTGGCTTTTCAGAATAATTGGCTTGCATTTAGTATCAACGTTTAAATGGTGCTGCGAAATAGAAGGATCCACACCTAGCACCTCATATGGTGTCCACGCAAACACATCAAGGTTGCTGAGCAAGAAGGAAATTAGTTGCTGTCTGTTGGCTTCATTCAGGGAGGCACCGATCATGAAAAACCTGTCTGGATTCCCGTCAATGGTAACTCGATCTAGGGCTTCCATGGCCTTTTCACTTGGGAGTCGCCCAACATCGTCAAGGCTCTCTCGATCTAGCACCTCAATTGAATTTACTTCTAACTCTTTTGGTGTCTTTGCGGCAAGAAGATAGCATGCTTGGGCCGATTTCTGGGAGCCACAAATTTGCTCAATGCTGTGCTCTGTCGGGAAGCGGAGCAGTTGGTGATGGGTGCTTGGCATGGCACGGCACGCATGGTATGCAACCAAGTTCGCCCATAATGAGATTATACGGCGAAGGAAGCTTGACAACCAAGAATTCCACATCCACTGATCGGGAGCCCGCACGAATTGGTAGTGTGATTTTGCCCAACAGGTACTCCGGATTAGCGTTGAAGCCGAATAATGGATAAGGAGCCGGAGACAGGTCTGACTCGGCGAACCCGACCTTGATAAAGGTCTTGTAATACATAACCTCCGAAGTACTCCCCTAGTCTATCAGAACGCATTCAACGGTGAATCAGTTTACGTGTAGTTCGATGACCAATGGATCAATGTGGGGGAGTGTCACTCCGATCAAATCAGAATCGTCGAAGGTAATGTTTGGAGCTTCATGGGGCCGTTTTGCTGGTGTGATTTGCCTTTGGAGGTCAGGATGCGACTGAATGGTATGTACTGCGGATGACGTCGGCAGGCTGTAAATATCATATGGATTACGCTGAGTAGAGGTGAATCCTATCGTAAAGCTACTGCTTTTGTCGAGTTGTCTCTTCGGCCGTACTACTTAAGCCGACCGTCTTGTACCAATTCCTCTAGGTGATCCTTCAATGCATAACAACTCTCTGTATCATGGCCGTGGTCTTTATGATACTCACACCACCTATCCCGTCTCCTCGTGTCGGGAGGTCCCATCATTTTGGATGGCCATTTGAAGAACGGAAGGTGTTGGACTTTGGACATAACCGTGTTGATTGGTTCTGACAACTTCGTATATTTCTTGTCCGTGCGCCTTATGTACCTGCTATCTACTTGAAGTTGTTCACTAGCTCGGTGGGAACATTGGTCATTTGTTCAACGCGAATCCCGTCTCTTGTCTCGTTTAGCCCGACTATGTGATTCAGGGCTCCGTGATGGTACAGAGTTTATCGGCTGAACAATCTCAGAAGGGGCCATCTTGTTGGCCTTGTCCTCGGCTTTAACCTGCAGAGCGTCATCTTCCACTTTGCAGTATTCCTCGACTTTCTTCATCAACGACCAGACTATTTTGGGGGGCTTTCTAGTCAAGGAACTGCGGAGGGCACTATCAGGATGCAACCCCATTTTAAAGGCGGTGATGGCCATGGAGTCGTTGCAGGCGTCATCCACAAGATTGAAGCATTCCCAATAGCGTGCCGAATACGCTCGTAAGGTTTCCCCTGGTTGGATTTGCATTGCCCAGAGAGAGTCGGTTTGCTTCGGCTGGACCTTATTGGTGATGAATCTTACCCTGAAGGATTTCTGTAGTCGATGGAAGCTCTTAATTGACACTGGTTCCAACTTGTAATACCATCTGACGGCCAGTGGTCCTAAGCTGCTCGGAAATATTCGGCACATAAGAGCCTCGCCGTCTGCATGCAGCGTCATGGCTTGCTTATAATAACAGATGTGGTCAGTGGGATCCGATTTTCCGTCGTATAGGGTGAATGATGAAGCCCTTGAACTTTTTGGGTAATACTGCCTTTGCGATCCGTCACACAAAGGGGTCATGTTGGTCCTCTGCATCTGAACCATTTCGTCTTCGTTTATGGCATGCACGTGGACTCTCTTCGGAGGAGCTGGTGGTTCGACTCGTCCTTTCTTTTTGGGGTCTGGGGATAATGAGTCAGAATCACTGTCACTTTCTTGTCTTCGAGCTCGAAGTCGTCAGCCATCTTCCCTCAGAGGTCGTCCCGGATCTTGGCGTACAGCTTGTTTGGACTTTGGCACTTCTAAGGCCAAATCCTGACGGAGACGCTCGTTCTCAGCGATCATGTTTTCCAACCTCTGCTCGTTTTGCTTTGCCTGTTCCATGATCGCTTGCATGGTCTCATGTGCTGAAGTCGAGGGTGAGGTATAGGCAACTGAGTCGAAGTTCAAGGCACGTCTTGCGGTGATATTCTCCGGTCCCAGCACGTTTGTTAGAGTGAGGTCATCTCTCAGTGTGGTTTCGTCAACGACTATCGGAGGATCTTCCGTTATGCCCGCCATGGATATAGTTGAGTATTCCCACTGACAGCGCCAATTGTGGGGAAGTGGTTTGGAAATACTCCTTGGATCCAATGGGACGCTTGTAATCCTCAGCTAAAAACTTGAAAAGGAATGAACACTCCGGTCGGGGGTGCCGGAATTAGCACTCCGACGGACAAGTCAGTATATGCTCTCTTTGTTACTTGTATCTTAAGTAAAAATGTATTAATTCTCACATACCTCTCTTTGGTTGTTGTTCTTCTATTTATATACGCTCCTGGTCCTCAGGGTAGGGCCCACTCTGGACCCCGCCATGTGATTGTTCACTCGGCCCCCCCTTTTGCCATATTCCAACTTTCAATCAACCCTTTGCTCAACTGATCTTTATGGCCGATTAAGTTATTCGGCATCCAGAACGTACGAGACGGGAGTGAATATAATATATACCGATTAGCCAAATGCGCACTCGGCCTAACTGCATCTCCCATTATTCGGCTCCCACAGCTTAATTTTC
>CM069903.1:136553179-136621220 GCA_036172215.1 Camellia granthamiana | reverse complement strand
AGCCAGTCTTCATGTTTGTTTAAGGGCTCAACCCTGTTTGAGCCCCCCATTGTGCACTTGTTTCAATACCCTCTTGTATGCCTTTGTTTTGCATAGTATTTCTAGCCTATGTGTGATCTGTTTTTGAGCATGACATGAACTGTAAGTAGCCTTATTTTGAGCCCCTCTTCAACATTGAAGAAGGGCTCAACCTTTTTTGGGACCTCCATGTATGACTTTCTTCATTGCCCCTCTTTGGTCCCTATTTTTGCATGCTTTGTTAGCTCATTTTAGCTTCTGTTTTCGGCCATGATCAGAACTGAAGGTGGCCATATTTTGACCCCCTTGTCATGTTTCATTACGGGTCTTTGGCTATTTGATGAATGTTTTGTGTATTTCATGTTATACCCTCTTATGGCCTTAATCTTGCATTGCATTTTGGAGCATGTTTGCATACTGATTTGGAGGCTGTCATAAATTTTAATTGTTCATATTTTTGGTCCCTCTTCAGTGTTGTAGAAGGGTATTTTTCTGTTTGGGCATTGCATGTACCACTTGCTTCATTGCCTCGCTTGCGGAGCCATTTTGTATGCCATTTTTGCCCTACTTGTGATTGCTGTTTGGCCTTTACTTGAACTGAAAAAATGTGAGTTTTGGGGCTGCCTTGCTTCTTATTTTTCATGTCATGTACCAATTATGCATGTATTGTATAGCTATAGGCCATTTCGTGCACTTAATTTCGCATTTCGGGATCATTTCATGCATCGGGTATCATTTCGCCTTGTCTCGGGGTTGTTTTACCCCTCATTTTGCTACTGATTTTTGCATGTTTTCATATCATATTCCATGTCTTTGCCATGTCTCATTAGAGTGGCATTTCGGTGCCTGAGGGTCCGTCCTCGGTTTGCGTGCACGCATGCACGCATTTCGAGTTGTCTTGTTTTCATCTGATGGCCTCTTATGTGAGTGTGGCTGAGGCCCTCTCATGTTGGTGTAAGCCCATTATTGCATTGCATATGCCATTCCATCCATAGCATTGTGTATGCCCGGTTGTGAATTACCTCGTGTAGCGTGTTTGCCATTCCATAATATTGTGTATGTTAGGATTGTATCTTAGTTGCATTTCACGCATATCATGCATATTGCATTGTGTTCGGGATAGGAGTTAGCCCGGGCATGGGAAACGAGGTACGTTCCGTACTTCGAGTGACGGAACGTGTCTCAATTCCCAAGTCACCGACACTCCAGATTATCCATGATGGAGTTAGGTTTTGTTATATTTTCATGTGCATTCATTCTATATTGAGTCGTGCAATTCGACTCCTCGGCCATCATGCATTGAGATGCATGATTGGTGGCACGAGGATCGAGGCGTGCATACATTTGTGAAGATACATTGCTATGCTCCTTTCCTGCTCTCTGTTGCAGCAAATCAAGAATCAGCAGTCTTCCGGGACTTGGCGCGCTTTCCAAGAACAATTGCGAAACAGAGGCTAATTGGGGCATCCCAGTGGATTTCCGCGCAAGGCAGCCCGAACATACATCATTCATCAGAATCAAGGCAGTCCCTGGCTTGCATGCCAGTTTTATTATTTCCTTAGTTAATTTGTAAATTAATTAGGAATTTGTACATTATTTGGACTGTATTATTTGGACTGTACTATTCTTTTATTCGGGACTGTATATTTATTTGGACCCTCTGCGCGAGGGCAATGTTGTAATAAGTGTGCGTGTGTGTGATGTATGTCTTCCAACCCCACGTCTTTCTTCCGTTTTATTTACCCGCTTATGATGGTTAGATTAGGGCATATTTCGATTAGCATACAGTATGATAGCATGTTTGCATTCATTCATCTGTTTTGCACGCACCGGGCTCGGCACATCATACAAACTGCATTTGTATTTCAATTCCAAATTGAATACGTGTTAGTTGTAGCATTCCATATGCCATGTTTAGAATAGCCGAGCCTGCTATAGTTTGCATCTTTGCATGTGTTGCATTAGGCAATTCTATGTATCTAGGATCATGCATGGATTTCTAATAAGTTTCTGTTTTGGCTTGGAGTACTCGGTGAGTTTTTATGCTTTAGCATCCTTTCATGCGTGTGAGTGTTGCCATGAATAGCATGCTTACCATGAGGCTAACTGCTTATGTGATATAACTGCCTTGAATGCCTGTGGGTGGAGGTTGTGTTACTTGGATTGGAACAATTCATCAAATGTTTGTTTTAAGCCCACTAGATAGTGGCAAAACCATTGTTTTCTAAGCCCACCCGAGGGTGGCAAATCCACGTCTTAGCCTACCTGCGGGTAGCACCATCAAACCATTTTCAAAAACAAACATGAAATGTTTTGTTCCAATTCAGGCGACTCAGTCTATACTGGTATGCTGTGCGCATCACATAGTAACCTAGGCTAATAATCGGAATAAGAGCACACAATGTTTTCAAAAATAGATATCATGGTTAGTAGAGGCCGGTCTTTGACTGGGCGAGCGGGGGTGCTCACGAAGTGACCTTCCCCAATCGTACCCAAGTTCCCGAGCCGAGGCAACTTTGGTGATGACGGACACGTGGCCTTTGGCACCGAGTCAGGGTTTCCTAAATTTCCCAAAAATAAAATATTTAGGTGGCGACTCTATATCTGGCAAAGCAGTCCATGTTTGGCACTTCTTTCAAAAAATCTGTTTTCAAAACGATTTGCCGGATTTGGACTCTTTGGTTCAAGATTAAGAACCGTGACATTCAAGTCCTTGAACTGTAGTGAACCCAAAATGAACAGAACGGGACTTAACCCTCCCAGGGCGTTCGGGGACGTCTACAGGGCTATCCAGAAGTTGAGGTATTACTTGTTAGCTCACTCTATAATTCTGGTTTCGAGATTGAATCCCATCAAATATCTCTTCGAGAAACCAACATTTACGGGTAAGCTAGCTCGCTGGTTATTTCTTTTCTCTAAATTTGATCTCAAGTATGTCACACACAAATCAGTTAAAGGAAGAGCGGTAGCGAAATTCCTGGCAGACCATCCAGTAGAAGGGGATGAAGTAGTGGAGTACTTATTCCCAAATGAAGGCATGCTGCTGGTAGAAGAGAAAACATGGACAATGTACTTTGACGGAGCATCCAATTAATAGAGTTATGGGATAGGTATGTTGCTGGTAGCATCTAATGATTCCCATATACCCCTAGCCTTCAAACTTCGGTTTAAAGTGTCTAATAATGAAGCAAAATATGAGGCTTGCATTGCTGGTTTGGAAGCTGCCCTCGAATTAGGGAGAATAAGGTTGGACATTATCGGGGACTCGAACTTGGTTGATTATCAAGCTAACGGAGATTGGAAAGTCAAAGAGGAGAAAATGAAGGTTTACCATCAGAACCTGGACATTCTGATTCTGAGGTTTGAAAAACTAACATTTACATATCTGTTGAGGGAGAACAATCGGTTTGCTGATGCATTAACAACTCTATCGTCTATAGTAGGCATCCCACTTGGAGTCAAGATACGTCCGATTATCATCAAATAGAAATACACGTCAACTTACGAGACTATTGTCGCGATAGATGAGGTTTAAGACAAGAAAACCTAGGTACTACGACATTTGAAATTTTTTGGCAAAAGATACATATCCACCAGGGGAAAATGCTAAGGACAAATGGGGAATACAGCGTCTAGCTGTCCAGTTCATCATCTGCGGAGATAAGCTGTACAAAAGAGGTCATCTGGGAATGCACAAGCTAGGTATTAAAGAAGAGGAATCGAAGCGTCTTATGGAGGCCATCCACGGAGGAAAGTGTAGAGCACACATGAATGGTGTGATGCTAGCCCGGAAGATCCTCTGGCAAGGTTATTACTGGTCAACTATGGAGGAGGATTGTATTGGTTTCGTATAGCGATGCCACAAATGTCAAATCCATGCCAATCGCATGAACATTCCGCTATCAAAGCTTTATAACATGACTTCACCATGGCCCTTCTCAGTCTAGGGAATCGACATTATCGGTGCAGTCTCGCAAAAGGGTTCCAATGGACATGAGTTCATCTTGGTGGCGATTGACTATTTTATGAAGTGGGTGGAAGCTCAATCCTATGCAGTGTTGAAGGCGTCGAATGTAGCTAAGTTCATTAGAAACAACATCATCTACTGATATGGAGTTCCAAACGAAATCATATCAGATAACAGCTCACAATTCAAGAAGAGGTGGTGGATCTGCTCGAGAAATACAACGTGGCTTTTCACAAGTCATCAACATATAGACCATAAACCAATGAAGCTGTTGAGGCCGCCAATAAGAACGTCAAGAACATCGTGTGGGAGATGGTTGAGACCTATAATGACTGGCTGGATAAACTGCCATTCGCACTTTGGGGCTACAGGACGTCAATTCGAACATCTACAGGGGCAACCCCTTATTGTGATAAATGCCAGAGGTTTGCTCCACTAATTCATCAACCAGCCAAAACTCTCACCCCACTTACTAGCCCATGGCCCTTTGCCCAATGGGGACTGGATATTGTTAGACCATTGGCACGAGGCACTGGGAACAGACGATTTTTCATCGCTACAACAGACGAGTATCACTAAGTGGGTTGAAGTCGAAGCACTGGCGAGTATCAAGGAAGCGGACACAAAGCGGTTTGTCATGAGGAACGTCGTGGTCCGTTTCGGCATCCCACGGGTACTGATTGCAGACAATGGAACACAGTTTGATAGAAAGATCTTTAGAAAATTTTGTGCCAACCTCAGAATCGAATATTGGAACTCTTCTCCAAGTTACCCACAAAGTAATGGGCAGACAGAAGCGTCGAACAAAACCATCATCAACGAAGTAAAAAAGCGGTTCGAACATGCAAAAGGAAATGGGTTGAAGAGTTACCCCACGTGTTATGGGCCTACCGAACCACTACATGGCGCTCAACGGGGGAAACACATTACTCTCTAACTTATGGAATGGAGGCTATTATTCCACTTGAAGTCGGTCTTCCAACCCTCTGATCTGAACTGTTTGAAAGCATAAATAATGAGGAAGTTATCGCACAAGCATTAGATATGGCAGAAGGCTGAAGGGGAGCAGCACTAATCAGACTTGTAGCATACCAGCAGCAGCTCATCAAGAGTTTCAACCAAAAAGTTTTGCCAAGGCAATTCACACCTGGAGAATTGGTTTTGAGGAAAGTTATGGATCACAAACGGGAGCTTGGCGAAGGAAAACTTGGACCTAACTGGGAAGGTCCATTCAAAGGCACAGCCGTTACTGGAAATGGAGCTTACTACCTAGAGGATCTCAAAGGCAGAGCCATACCTTGGCCCTGGAATGTAGCAAATCTCAAGAAATACTATCAATAGAATTATCCCCTAACTTCTCTATCAGAGTGTAAAGACATTTTATCTTTTGATCAATGCAAATGCCTCCCTACTTCTCTCAAATTTTTATCTGACCAGCTTCATTGCAAGAGAATTTTGTAATCAGCTTTGGTGTTCACCAAACGGATCTAGCTTTGGTATTTACCAAACGGAATTAGCTTTGATGTTTATCAAACGGAATTAGCTTTGATGTTTATCAAATGGATTTAGCTTTGGTGTTTACCAAACAGAATTAGCTTTGATGTTTATCAAATGGATTTAGCATTGGTGTTTACCAAACAGAATTAGCTTTGACAATTATCAAACGAATCTAGCTTTGGTCTAACCCAAACGGACTCAGTTTCAGAACGACTGAATGGGATTTAATTTTAGTTAGCACTCAAACATGCCAAGTGGAACTGCTTGGTGGAATTATGTTTGGCAACTAAAATTGGACTTTAACCAAGTGGAATTGCTTGGTGGAAACCGCACTAACATATTTTAAATAAACATCTCTAAGTCCACAGAATCTCTTAAGTATCGTCACATCAACACTTTAGTATCGCTGCATACGAACAGAGTTGGAATAAACTTGGCTAAACTCTATCAGGAGTAAACTTCCAGCACTAGTCTTACTTAACTCCAAGTGGGGGCAAACAATTTTTTTTTCAAGCCAACCTAGACTTGAGTAAGACATCTCTTTATACCTTTATCTCATTCCAATGCACATGTGCTATCAAAGTTGCAGCAGACTTGAGCAGTTCTGCCTAAGAGCACAACCTTCAGTACCAATCTTACTTAGCTCCAGGTGGGGGCAAACAATTGTTTTTCAGAACCAACCTGGACCTAAGTAAGGCCCTCTCCTTTCATTACAAAACCAAGCACAGTGGTACAACATATTCATTAACTAGACCGAGCATCTATTCGGCCCGGAGGTCCCAACAGTGCTCGGCCGGGGGCAAACAGTACATATAACATTCAGACATAGAAACAAGAAAGCATTAGATTGCAAAATCAAAAGGAAAGTTCCATTATCCAACAAAGGCATAGCTGGCCTTACAAACAACAACAAAAAAGAAGAAAATTGTCTTGGCAACCTTAAGGGGACAACTCGTTAGGAAGACCGAGCCCCAGTACAGCAGAAATGTAAAATAAAAAAATAAAAAAAAAAATAAGAGAAAAAGCAAAAACTTCGAATCATTCCAAAGAAAACTTCAACTTCTATCAACAAAAGAAACCTCAGGAGCAGCGTCCACAATTTTATCCAGGCCATCTTGGGGAGGAAAAGTAGAGGTAGCTCCAATTTCTTGAGAAGTAGAAGCTTCCTTAACCACATCTCCCACAGCTTCAGTCTCTAGGGTTCCACCTCCTTCAACATTCACTGTTTCATTGGCAACATCGCTCTCCTGAGTCTTGATTACAGAATCAGTTCCTAGGAAAACCTCAGCTGGAAGAATTGCAGGGTAGCAGCAGTCTTTAGACCTAAGGATCTTGAGGGAATAGGGACATCCTAAAACAAAGGAGACCCTTCAGGAACCTAAGCAGCGGTCAGGGCACTCGACCAACTCTTCAGAAAGAGCTTCTCCCGCAACACCAGCACCTCTTCTTTGTAAGCAGCCCCAGCCACATCCCAACCTCGCTACCAATATTTAGCCTCCAACGCAGAACGTTCAGCAGCCATCACTGCAATAACAGCCTCCAACTCTGCTACCTTCCCTTCAAGTTGGGCCTGTACCCCAATGGCAGCTTCCTTAGACTTCTCAGCCAAGGTAACAAGCTTGTTCAGTTGAAACACCTCCCTCTCAGCAGTCCTGCGTCTTTCTTTCTCGACCTCCAAGCTCACTGACAGTCTCTCAGCATTCATAGAGGCCTTCAGTACAGCCTTCTCCAGTTCCTCTGCCCTGGTGATTGACAGGTGCATCCTTTGAATACACTACAACAGATAGTAAAGTATTAAAAGAAAGAAAACAGTAGCAAAAAAAAAAAAACACACTTACAGTAGTTATCATTTGGAGGGTCCCCTTCAGAATGGGAATATCACGGGGCTCGTTGTGATCAGCCATGTCCACTGGCATTAGCAAGGTTTTGGTCAGGTCAAAAGCAAAGTTTTCGGAAGCAATAACTGAATCTGAGATAGAAATGGGTCTGCCTTGATGCAACATTGGCAGCTCCTACTTCTCAAACGACTCAACTCCAACGGGATCTTCAGAGGCCTCCCCAACTACCCCCTAGCCGGTTTCCTTCCTCCTCTTCTTTGTTCTTGCGGCAACCGAAGCAGAGGGTTCAGCAATAGCAACATATGGGCCAGAGGCTCCTATCTCTAACTTTACATAAGGACTCGAACCTGGGTAGCCATCCTTCTGGGGCATCCGCTCGGATTGGAACTCAGTCCCAGCAGGAAACTCCCAATTACCACCGACTTGTAGAAAATCGTCATTATGTTTGTCCGAATCAGGTAAACTAGTCACCAGATGACAATCAACTGAATGAACATGAAGGTAGTACATGTTGTGATCCTTGTTGTGTAAAAGAGTATAGCAACCCAAAATGTCCCAAATGTCAAGATTCAAACCCAACTGCTTGTTAAGAACGGAGACACCGCAGACAACTCGGAACAGATTAATAGATACCTGCATAGGGGTAAGTTGAACTTGGTACAAGAACCGACGCAACGAAGGGTCGAGGGGAAATTGAACCCCTCCCTCAACAATGGCCGCAACTGGGAAGACAGCAGTACTCCTAGTGCCTATGCGCTTAGCATCAACCTTCGCCAGCGAAAGGGTCACATTGTCAGGGATGCCGTAGTCTCGGTGAAACATGGCCATAGCCTCAGGGGTATCAACTAATGACCGAAACTTCCCCATTAAACAGACCTAATGGGATGAAAACAAAACTCAGACTAGGCAGAAAATAAAACCAGACGCCGGAAACGATGGCACAAGGGCCAGAGAAGGCGACCAAGATAGAAAAAGACAAGAAAAGAAGAATCTCAGGGCAACTTATAGAGATTGGAACAGAAGTGACAAGCAGGCGGCACTAAAATGAGAATGACAGTGGAACGTCTGGATAGAGCACCGACGAGACCAACTCAGAGGAACAGGAAGGGTTTTAGACTCTCTATAAATTTTGAAAACAGATAAAGGGATTTGGATTGATGAATCTGGAGCATTTATTGCACCACCGGTGTGAATGTACATAAATCACTACCATCAGCATGGAATCGGTGCACTACCTCTACACACTAGTCCCACGCCGCTACGTGTCACCATGAAAGGACACATACAGGGGGCGTGTGTCAGGATTGAATCGTCACCAAGGCCGAACTGGGGCAAATCTGAAGAGACACGACACTTGGAGTATAGAGCAATAGCTCCCCCCAAGTGGAACCTTGGCGCGAGCTAGGGGGCAAATAAAGGGGCTAAATATGAAATGGGCCGGATCCAAGCCTTGGGCCAGTCCAATCTTCTAAACCCAAATCCAAGTGGGTTAGATGAACATGTGGGCAAGCCAACCAAGCCCAACTCCATTACCAACAGTCCACCCAAGTCCTCAAGTACTTGGGCCCAACTCGCAGTGGAAAGGCCAGTCTAGCTACGATACTTGGCTGGGCCGAGTCGCAGGACTTAATCTATGGGCCGAACCCATCATCAGAACCAAAGTGGGCCGAGTCCATACAAAGATATCTGAATGGACTAGCCCATCTCCACATAGTCTCACAAAGGCCGAGTCGAGGCACAACGGTGCCAAGTTGAGGGAACCTCTCAGAGAAACGTGGAAGCTGTAAGTATATCCATGTGCAAGTTGCCACCTCAGCCGATCCTCTACACATAGAATCATGGAAACAGTTAAACCAAAGCAATGTGGTTTGTTATCAGCATGACCACAGTGAGTATATGCACCCTTTGATAACTACCAGATGGACCCTTACCTAGGGCAATGCTAAAAGGAAACTTGGCAGCACCAGAGCTCCATGAAACCATCTAGGGCAACAAACAAGAAGTTCTATATAAACTACACCGACTCCATATTGAAGGTAACTGATCTAAGCTAAACTCTACCCACTGAAACTTAACTCTCTACACTTAGAGAGCACCTTGCTTCTTCTCCGATAACTCATTCCACGCCAGAGGGGTTATCCGGCCAACCCTGGCCGGGCGGCTCTGACGGTGCTCCTTCTTGCAGGGCCTCAATTCCTGGACAGTCCAATCAAGTGTGGAGCTCTGATCCACAATCATCTAGTGTGGTATTTGGTACACACAGTGGGAATTTAGATTTCCATTGCTAAACTGTACTCTGTTGAAACCAAAAACATGGAATGCAAAGAAACATGTATACTTAGGACTAGGATATTTGTAAATGCCAAAGGTTTGATAAAATTGGTTGTGGCTTTGGATTTGGAGTTTAGAGCGAGTGAATTTGGATTTTGATCCCCATGTTTAAGTTCATTGTCTGTAAGAACAACGATTTTGCTATGGAGAAAATTAATAAGTATGTAAATAATTTTTGAACTCAATGTAAGTAGGGTCCACATTTTTTTTTTTTGGGTGATTTTGTAATTGATAAAATCCCTCATAAACCAACCCTGCAAGTTTGCTCTTTGAGGGTTTCGTCAATAATTAATCATGGAGAAATATCCATTATCTCTCAGTCAAGAATTTCTATCCATATGGTTTGTCATGTAGTAATGCTTATTTGCTTGAAGTAGATTTGAAGCTATCAAAATATATATATATTATGGTTAAAGAATTTAAGGTTTATTGTAAATTTTAATGTTTTTTTCTCAGGTTCTTTCTGTTGTTGGCTCTTCTTCAAGATGAAGTCAACCTGGTGGTGTCTATTATGAAGGTAGAAAAGGGCTCCTTCGGAATCATATGCAGACATAGGTGAACTCCTTCTGACACACCTTGAACTATACGAAGACATTGGTATCAAGCCTCTATTTCAGATGGTATCATTACCTCTTTGGAACGCAGTCCGCCTGCCGACAATTTAATTCCAATTTGTCTAGACATCGAGATTGTTGGTCAGAGGTTCAGAGATTTCAGAGATGTGTTTACCTAGAACCCTTCTGGTATTGAACCTCTCTCTCTATCTCTCCATTGTGAGCTAATTATACATATATATAATATAATCATATGTGTATAGATATACAGTGGAATAAAATTACACTGACCTCCTCCAGCCATTGTTGATCAAATTGTGTGATGTGTATATATCTTCTGAATCTCTCAATATTATATTACTTACTCATACTTTAGTTCTAACCTACTCACACTTTAGGAATAAGTGCATAAATGCCTTCTAATCTATGCAGAACTTGAGTGCCTCATTGATGGAAAACCATAGGCCTATTTATAGATGCTAGGTTAGGGATCCTTATTAGATAGATACCTTATCAGATGAAACTTATTAGTTTCCTTCCATCAAAGAAATTATCAATTAGTGGAAATTGATAGGCCTTAGCTAAACCACCATTAGACTTCTTAGTATTTAGGCAACCTTAATAATTATCACCTGTAGAGGCCCGGGTCAGAAAACCCAACCCATTTAATTTTTTCTGTTGGGACACGGAATTGTCCAAATATTTTTGGTTGTATCTTGATGGTTTGGGTTCTTAATGTGCGTCGGGGTAGCTGTTGAGCAGCAGCCCAGCCTTTCTTGTGTGAGCTGGTCGCGCTCGCGACTAGCATGTTCGCGGCCACGATTGAGAATGATGGAGGTCGCGCCCGTGACCAAAACTGTGGTTCAGGCCCGTGTATGGAGAAAGAGTGCGTGGGCTGCAAAGGAGGCCGCAAAGGGGCCCGCGGTTAGCACGGTCGCGCCCGCGATGGAGCCACTTGGCTAGTTCACACCCGTGATGGGTAGGTTCGCACCCGCGATCATCTGTCTATATAAGACAGATCTGAGTCCAAAAATATTTGTTTTTGATTCCTATTCTTCTCTTTCTCTCTCTCCCTCTCGCTCTCTCTCTCTTCTGTTCCGCTATTTTTGAGCTCTTAAGCTCTAAAAACCTTGATTTCATCTAGCTATGCCTATTTTCTACCCCTTGTCCCATAGATCAAAACATAGAGGGTCACGAGGGCTTCGATTTAATCTGAGTGGATCGTGTTTTTCGTCACTGGTGGATTTTTGAATTTTCTCCTCTTCGCTTCAAGAGGTAGGGATTCTAGAGCTTCTTTTCAACACCTCGCTATAGATAGATTTGTGGTACTTTTTATGACATTTAAAAAAACATTGTTTATGGTTGATTTTGTTATAAAGCATATGGGTTGGTTTGGATTTAAATTGGTGGGTTTGTGGGTTATGTGTATAATTGATTATGAATTGTAAAAGCATGTTTAGGATATAAGATTGGAAGGGTTTGGGATTTCATTTGTAAATTTTGGAATGTTAAAGAAAAAGTTTAATATTGAATGGAAATTGGGTTATGTATGGTTGTTTACAAATTTGGGGTTTTGGATTAATATTAGTGGAGGTTGGCCATTGGTATGTATATTGAGATTTGGAGTAGTGAGGATTTTGTTTTCAAAACAAAGTGGGACTAATTATCTGTTTAAAAACATGAGAGTTCGAAATGAATGGGTATATAAAATTACCTAAGGGTGCATTTATTGTTTTGGGTTATGTGATTGGAGTCTAAAGTTTTGTTCTTAGCCATCGGTGGAGGATGGTATTGCTTGTTGCTAGATATAGGCAATGAGTACTATTGTAAGATGGACTATGTAATGTAGGATGATGTGATGTTAATTGTAAATAGACAATTCCATTTTTGGTGTCGTGATTTACATTGTGAGATTGTCGTTGGCTACTGATGGTTTGATGACTAATAACTCGTACTGTATTTTGGGAATGTTTTAAAATGGTATTAGTTTGTCGCTCAAGTGTAGATCTTTAGCTCCCAGTAGTTTGTTAGTTTTCAGGTGGGACCGCTCGAGCGATGGAGTTGTTGCTTAAACGTAGAACTCATGCTCTCAGCATTTTCACTATAGTTCTGCAAAATTTCTGGGACCTCTCATTTTTCACTCGAGCAGAGGAAGTGTCGCTCAAGCGATCCTTCTGAATTTGTGTTGTTCGCTCGAGCTAAGGAAGTTGCGCTCGAGCGGTCAGTCGGGGACAACTTAACTAACTTAAAAGTTGATTCTTACTCCTTTTCTCTCCACTTTTTCATATCTCCCTCTCTCAAACCTTATTTTCTAATTTTATATGAAAATTGTACATATGAATATTTATACTTTCAATTAATAAAATATTATGAATTTTTGAAAAGTACAAAAATTAGTTTAAATATTTATACTTCTTAAAAAAATATTTAGACAATCTAAAAAATTTATATTATATAAAATGAAAATATAAAAGTTTGTGTGACTATTTACAATTTTTTTGATTTCAAAATACATATAATTTTATTTTAATTTATTTATGAGAAGTGTGAATATTCATAATTTTATTCACACTTATAACATTCACACTACTTTATTCAGAGTTATACAAATTCACACCATTATATATATATTTATATATATGAGAGAGAGAGAGAGAGAGAGAGAGAGAGAGAGTCCAAATAAGTAAAAAAAATGTACAAAAAGTATGAAAGTTTATAATTTTTAATCAATTGATTTTTTTTTTCTCCAAAAAACAGATGTGCATGTTTACACTTTTTATTGCACATTTAATTTTCAGATTAAAAAAAAAAATTGAATGTGCACATTTTCTTGTATGCTTTTTCACTGTTCGACTTATTTGAATAATGTTTTCAAATCCCTAAATCCTAAATTAGTGCATTCATATCCAAATTGATTCTATGTCTCTAAATTAATGTCTTCTTATTCAAAGAATCTCCGAATTATCTACTTAATTATATCTATTTATGTAACTAATGGCAATAGTCATTTTGTATCAACTTCATGGGTTATAAGAATTTTTATAAGACTGAGACGTAACTTGTTCTAATCTAATGAGATTTTTTAATAAATGCCCATTTAAGTTGCTCAAATCTTAAAATGTTATTTTTGCCAATCAAATTGCAATGGACTTCCATCCATACTCTTCTTATGAGTCTCAATTTGGACTCACATCGATGATCTGAATCATCTACTTTGTAGGCCTCATAGTAAAAGTTATCAATATAAAAAATTAGATCTATTGGACAACTATATAAACGTAAGAACAAATCACATTTTGTTTTATAATATGAACGACAAGTAGGATTGTAAACTTAAACTATCCATTTTATAAAATAAAATGTGATTTTTTTTGTATTTATATTCATCTGATAAGTCTAATTTTTTGCATGAATAATCTTTATTGTGAAGCTTACGACGTAGATGAGTTAAAACAAATAATGATAATTTTGAAAATAGAAGTGAAATTAACCCCCGAATTAAATTTTAAACATATTATGTTCTTTTATAAGAAAACTTTGATCATATGAAAATTTCATTGTCTCATGGGTCACTGAAGAGGCATAACCTCCCCACTATACCTCTCCATACCTCTCTTATAGACTCTAATCTGAACTCATACTGGATAAAGTTCTTCATGCAAAACATTAATTTCATCAGACAATTATAAATATATGAACAAATTACATTTTGTTTTATAAAATAGATAGTTTAAGTTTACAATTATATTTGTCATTCATTTTATAAAATAAAATGTGAATTTTTGTGTGTTTATAATTGTCCAATGAAACTCATTTTTTATATAGATGATTTTTATTGTAAGGTTTATGAGAAAAATGGTTCATATCATGAATTCGAATTGAAACTCACAAGAGGAATCAAAAAACCACTACAAAAAAAAACACCTTTGGCGACTAAATTTTTAGTCGCCAAAGGTCCCATTTTAGTCGCCAAATGTCAAAATTCGACTTTCCCCGACTAAAAGTTTTAGTCGCCCATCTTGTCGCCAAAACCTGGTCGCCAATTGCCTTTGGCGACTAAAAATCTGTTAGTCGCCATTTCTGTGGTCTTCAGCGACTAAAGATTTCGTCGCCAATTGTCAATTTCATTTTTGGAAATTTAACCTTTGCCGACTAAACCTTTTGTCGCCGATAGTTAATTTTTTATATTATTAATTTAATTAAAAACACCTTTGGCGACTAAAGGATTTAGTCGCCGAAAGTATTTTCACAAAATTTTTTTTTTCCCTTTGCTGCTGCCCAGTTTCGAACCCGTGACCACCAAGTCCCAACTTTGTCAACCTTTAGTAACACTCTCTCCCCCACTATGCCACTACAACCTCACGCGAATATTAATGCAACATATATTATTTATATACTATTTATACCGGTATTAATACAAACACATTAAATAAATAATTATTTTTATTTAATGTATTTTATGTAAAAAAATAAAGTATTTATTAAAAAAAAAATATGAGCCGACTTTTGGCGACTAAATGTGAATTTTAGTCGCCAATTCTGTGCCATTTGGCTACTAAATTCTGTTTTGTCGCTAAAAACTTGAATTTCCGCCCAAAAAAACTACAATCGGCGACTAAACTTATTTTTTGTCGCCAAAAGCTCAAATTTTGCCGACTAAAATCAATTTTAGTCGCCACTTGTCCAGGTTTTAGCTACTAAAAAATTTTTTGTCGGTAACACACCCATATTCGGCGACTAAAGTTTTTTTTAGTCGCCAAAACCTATAGATTTCGCGACTAAATGGTTTTTAGTCGCCAAAAACCGTTCCTTTAGCTACTAAAATTTTTTCAGTCACTACAACTACTATATTCGGCGACTAAACCGACTTTTAGTCGCCAAAAGGCCCACATTCGGCGACTAAAGTTCTTTAGTCGGCAAAAGTGCTTAGGTTTGGCGACAAAACTGATTTTAGTCGCCATTTCGTCGACTTTCAGCGACGAAAATGCTTTTTTTAGTCGCCAATTGTGCATTTTCTTGTAGTGAACACATGGAGAGATAATTGTATAGAAAGGAGCATATCGTCATTGAAGAAATTTGATAGGGATGTAACTTGGAAAGGTCAAAGCTTAGACTTAGAGTAAGATTTTCATTTTTGAATAACCCATCGAAAGGGCTTGTTGGAGATAAATTTGGATTTTTGCACAAAAGTCGTTTAAAATATCTCATAAATGACCTCAAGTTTGGCACCATAAATAGAAAGCCCACTAATGACCTTAGATACAACTCACAGATATAAAACACAAATTGTTTTGTATTTGCATAATAATGGGTTCATCCATGAAAAGTGCATCATTTGTTTTTTCTGTCTTATTTTTCACCATAGCAACATTTCATAATTCCTCATGCAATGGAAACTCCAATATTGCTTGCTTCGAAGCAGAGAAGCAAGCCCTTTTAAAATTCAAGCAAGATCTTAAAGACCCTTTCAACCGGTTGTCCTCATGGGCTGGTGAGAATTGTTGTCGATGGGCTGGTGTTATCTGCAACAACTTAGCTGGCCACGTCCATGAGATCCATCTTCGTAATCCTCACAATGAAAATTCCATTTACAAGTCAGGAGGTATTAAATCCTTCTTTGCTCGATTTGAAGTACCTTCATTACCTGGACTTAAGTTGCAATGATTTTGAAGGGATTACCATTCCAAGCTTCATTGGCTCTATTGTAAGTTTGAGATGCCTCAACCTATCTCAGGCCAGATTCAGTGGAACCATTCCCCGTCAACTAGGAAATTTGACCATGATGCGTTATCTTGGTCTCAGAGGTATTTCTAACTACGGTGAACAACTACATGCTAATGATTTGCAGTGGCTTTCAGGTCTTCTTTTATTACAACACTTTGAAATGCGTCAAGTTAATCTTAGCAATGCACTTGATTGGCTACAGGTGACAACCATGCTTTTTTCTTTGGTAGAACTACACTTGGCTAGTTGTGAACTTAAATATGTTTCTCCTGCAACTCGTATTAACTTTACATCACTTGCCATCCTTGACCTTTCTGGAAACATTTTTGCGTCTTCTATGCCCAAGTGGATTTTTAGTATGACTCCTAGATATCAATTATTGTAACTTTTACGGTCCAATTCCTAGTGGTCTTCAAAACATGACTTCTCTGAGAGTGTTTGATGCATCTTTTAATAATTTAAATTCCTCAATGCCCAAGGAGTTATTTAACCTCAATGGCTTCATTTCCCTACGCTTTGGCTACAATTTTTTTCAAGGACCAATTCCAATTGGTCATTTGAACACGACTAGCCTTAGAGATCTTTATTTGGGAAGGAATGGTTTCAAATCTAACATTCCAAATGGGTTGTATAGCATTAGTCATCTTGAGTCCCTTGATCTTGGGGACAATCTCTTGCAAGGAGTAATCTCAAGTGCCATAGGAAACCTTACTTCCCTCGTTAGTTTGGATTTGTCATCCAATCAACATGAGGGCAGAATTCCAACATCAATGGGACAGCTTTGCAAGTTGAAGGTGTTGTGCCTAGGAGGTAGAAAACAATCACACACAAGCACACAAGTAAGAACACATAAAGATTTACGTGGTTCGGCAAATCGCCAACATCCACAGGTAGCGGATTTCACTATATTTGGAACAAAGTATTACACACTTTGTAATTCTCTCTCTCTTTGCTTTGTATTCTCTCTTCAACTCACCACATAAAACTCCTCTCATTCATTACCCATTTATAGATCAATAGGAGAGACAAGCTGCCAACTTCATTTATGGCAACCACCATCATTTATGGCAACCATCAATCAGCATTTATGGCAGCCATCAATCAGCAGCCATCGTTGAAAATCTGAGCCAATCTCAAACAAATCTCCACCTTGGCGAGGATTCTCTATCCAACATAATGATCGATCAACATTGCCATGCACCCGAAGGTGCTCAGTTCTGAGAGATGTTGACCAGGTCCAAACAGTGTTGGAACTTGATCCTAGAAACCACTTTTGTGAGCATATCAGCTAGATTATCTGCAGTGCTAATCTTTTGAAGCAGAATATCCCCTTCATTCACAATTTCTTGAACGAAATGGAAACGAACATCAATGTGCTTGGTGTGGGAATGATGAACCTGGTTCTTTGCCAAACAAATGGCACTTTGACTATCGCAGTACATCTCAACGTGCTTCTGAACAATACCCAAGTCCTCAATCAACCCATGTAGCCAAATAGCTTCCTTAAAGGCTTCTGTCACTGCCATGTACTATGCCTCTGTAGTAGACAAAGCCACCGTTGACTGAAGCATTGACCTCCAACTCACCGGCCCTTTAGCAAGCGTAAATAAATACCCTGTTGTTGATCGGCGTTTGTCCAAGTCACCAGCATAATCTAAGTCCACATATCTAACCAGATTCTGTCTGAGTCTATGATCTCTCTCAAACTTCAAACCCATATTAACTGTGCCATGCAAGTACCTTAAGATCCATTTCACTACCTGCCAATGACCTTTTCCTAGATCATGCATATACCTGCTTACCATACTCACAGCATGTGAGATGTCAGGCCTTGTACAAGCCATAGCATACATTAATACACCAACTGCATTTGCATATGGAACCTGTGCCATATGCTTTCGTTCTTCTTCTGTGCGTGGAGACATCGAAGCACTAAGCTGGAAATGAGGGGCCAATGGTGTACTGACAGCTGTGTAACACCTTTTTTAGATATTAGGTTTGTGTCAGACAAACCGTGCCCTTCTTCCTGTCTCTTTTGATCTCCATGCCAAGAATTGTCTTTGCTTCGCCAAGATCTTTCATTTCGAACTCTCCTGCCAACTGTGCCTTGAGTTTATCAATCTCCACCTTGCTCTTAGATGCAATCAGCATATCATCTACATATAAGAGCAAAGAGAGGAAGGAACCATCAGAAAGCTTACAGAAATATACACAATGATCATACTGGCTTCTTGTGTATTTCTTTTCCGTCATGAATCGATCAAATCGCTTGTACCACTGTCTTGGGGATTGCTTCAACTCGTACAATGATTTGTTCAGCTTACATGCCTAATTCTCTTTTCCAGCAACTTTGAAACCATCTGGCTGGGACATATATTTCTCTTCTTCAAGATCTCCATGTAAGAAGGCGTTTTGACATCGAGTTGGGCGAGCTCGAGATCAAACTATGCAACCAAAGTGAGCAAGATACGAATAGACATGTGCTTTACAACAGGTGAGAATACCTCATTGTAGTCTATTCCTTCCTTCTAGAAATAGCCTTTAGCTACTAATCTAGCTTTGAATTTGATGTTGTCTTTGCCTGGGATGCCTTCCTTCTTGGTGTAAACCCACTTACAACCAGTTGCTTTCTTGCCTTTTGGAAGTTGCACCAACTCCCAAGTCTGGTTCTTGTGAAGTGACCCGATCTCTTCATCCATAGCCTCCTTCCATTTGACACTTTCTGGATTCTGCACAGCTTCTTTGAAAGTGCAAGGAATATTATCTTTAATGATTGGAAGTGCATAGGCCACCATATCGGTCATCCAACTGGGTTTCTTAGTAACTCTTTTTTCTTTTCTGATTGTAATGGGTTCTGACTATTATGGGGCCTCTGGATCTTCATTTTCATCTAAGCTCTCTTCAGAATCTTCTTCAGAGTTGTCAACTGAAACTTCTTCAGGATTGTTGTCTGTCTGAACAGTCTTCGCTGGAGTCTCAAACTCCACATGCACTGACTTCTTCAATGCTTCCTCAGTCTCTTGAGGATTTAGTTGCTTAAGCATTGTAGACTCATCAAAGGTAATGTCTCTTCTAGTGACAACTTTCTTTGATTTAGGGCACCAGAGTCTATATCCCTTGACACCGTCACTGAAACCCAAGAAGATAGCTTTCTTGGTTCTAGGATCCAACTTAGATTCTGTAACATGAAAATAAGCTGGACATCTAAAGATACGTAGCTGATCATAATCAGTAGCTGGCGCTCCTAACCATACCTCCATGGGAGTCTTGCCATCAAGTGCTGCAGTCGGTAGTCAGTCACCAAGATGACGAGCATAGTTCAATGCCTCGCCCCAAAATGCCTTGCTCAATCCAGAATGTGATAGCATACACCGGACTTTCTCCACCAAAGTGCGGTTCATACGTTCTGCAACTCCATTTTGCTGTGGCGTTCCACTAACTGTGAAATGTCTCACTATCCCTTCATTCGGGCAAACCTCAAAGAAGGGATCTGATGTGTATTCGCCGCCATTGTCAGATCTGAGCTTCTTGATCTTTCTGCCTGTCTAGGTCTCAATCATTTTCTTCCATATAAGAAAGATGTCTAATACCTCATCTTTATGCTTTATTGTGTAAGCCCAAACTCTCATTGAGAAATCATCAATGAATGACACAAAGTAGTGTTTACCTCCCAAAGAAGCATTCTTGGAAGGACCCCATACATCGGTGTGAATGTAGTCTAGAATTCCTTTGGTGCGATGAATAGCAGTACCAAACTTAATTCTTGTTTGCTAGCCCAATACACAATGCTCGCAGAACTTAAGATTTCCTGTTTTGACGCCTTTCAACAATCCTTGCTTTACCAACCCTTGTAAAGCCTTCTCACCGACATGCCCTAGGCGCATTTGCCAAAGTCTGGAAGTGTCTGATGCATTATCTTCTGAGCTGGTGGAGACAGCCACTCTCCCTGTGACTGTAGAGCCGTTTAGGAAATATAAATTTCCCTTCCGAGTACCCTTCATTGCAACAAAAGCTCCTCTAACAACTTTGAGGACTCCACCTTCCACAGTTACTCTATAACCTTTGGAATCTAAAACTCCCACTGAAATGAGATTCTTCGTCAAATCTGGTACGTATCGAACATCTTTGAGAATTCTGATTGTTCCATCATGCATCTTCAGTCGAATTGTTCCAATCCCCTTTGTTCTGCAAGCTTGGTCGTTCCCCATTAACACAACTCCTCCATCGAACTCTCATAAGCTCGAGAACCACTGCTTGTTAGGACACATGTGGTAGGAACATCCGGAATCTAGAATCCATTCATCAGACTGGCCAAGTGATGAAACTGTGAAGGCTGATCCTTCACCATTATCTCCATCTCGTGCAACGTTCACCTTTTCCTCTTTCTTGTCTTTATTGGGACAATTTTTTGCCCAATGCCCCTTCTGGCGACATGTAGCACACTCATCTTTTGCAAGACGTCTTCTATCTGATAATCTCCCTCTGGATTTTGAGCGAGACTTTCCCTGCCCTGTATATCTTCTGTTATTCGTCCTGCCTCTAACTGTCAATGCCTCTGATGCTGAATACCTATTTGCAGACTTATCTTTCCTTCTGAACTCATTATTTACCAAGGCATTTGAAACATCAACAGACTTGATCTTTTCTTTACCATATACTAAAGTGGTGGTGAGATGGTCATATGTGTCAGGCAAGGAATTTAACAATAACAGTGCTTTATCTTCATCATCAATTTGAACATCCAGGTTTTTCAAATCGGGAAGAATTTTGTTAAAATTGTTCAGGTGTTCGTTCATCGAAATACCTTTCTTGTAGTCAAAACGAAACAACCTCTTCTTCATGTAGAGCCGATTCTTAATGTTCTTTGTCATGAACTTGTCTTCCAGCGCCTTCCAAAGCTCCTTCGCAGCATCATATTCTGTGAAGGCGTACTTCTCCTCTTTTGTAAGGCACAGTCGGATGGAACAGTAGGCCAAGAGATTCACTTTCTCCCATTCTATCTCGTCCAAGTCATCTGGTTTGTCTCCTAGAGTGAAGTGCAGGTTCATCTAGACAAGCATATCTTTAATTTCGCATCTCCATATGCTGAAATTGCTGCTTCCATCAAACTTTTCTACCTCGAACTTAGCATAGGACACCGGGGTCCAATGCCTAGAGTTGCTTGTAGTCGCTGGGTTACTTGTGGACTCAGTTGATCTCGTCTCTGTAGATTCTGCCATTGAGACTGCTCAATAATCTCCACCACAAACAATAACAGACGCTTGAAATACCCGGAACACGGCAAATTCTAAGCTTCCGAAAACTTCACTAAAAATTCGGGTCCGAATCTCAAAAAACGAAATCCGCGGTTGTGTCCGGAGATTTAGCTAGGAAAGTACTTTCTCCACCTCTCCAGGGACCTCAATGAAATTTCTCTAAATCCAGGGGCCAAATTACAATTTCCCAAAACTCTAGGGACCTTACTGCAATTAATAGAAGTTCCAGGAGCTAAATTACAATTTCAGCAAGATTAGGGGTTGAAATGCAATTTACCAAACTTTCAGGGGCCTTCCTACAATTTCAGAAAGTTCGCCTGACTGGGATTGGTGACGTGGCAGATGTGCTAATGTGGCACTGTGTGGACACCCCATTTTTGACCGACCTAAAGACTCAGACGTCACCGATTGAGCGCTCGGTGATGTTGCATATTCTGCTCGTTCAGAAGCCTCAGAGTCGCGGCCGTGCGCCCTGCCTCCAGACTTCCGAACTCTCTTTCATGCCTTGCCTCGGTTTGCGAACCAGACTCGGTTTTCTCTGTTTTCTTTCCTAAGGGGAGGGAGTAGTCCCGTAGACTATCTCTTAGTGGCCGTGGGCTACATTTCGTGGCCGTAGGCCATTTTGCCCATTTCGGAGCCCGGTTCCCGGTTTTCGGAGCCGTCAGGCCGTGTGCCTCGGTTCGGGACCGCCCAACCATCTCCGATTTCTCCGGTTTTGGCAGGTGCCTCTGTTTCATCATAACAAGGGACACTGGGGTCTCAGATACCCACTTCGTGGTCGAACACCACTCCCGATGCCCAGCAGCCCATTTTCAGGACCCCGAACTGCGCGGTTTAGGCCCCGAGCATTCATTTTGTATCGGTTTTTGTTCAATTTTGGCAGGTACCTCTGTTTTAGCATCAGGAAGATCACTGGAGGGTGGGAGGCCAGCAATTGTTCCAGAAAACCAGTTTCGCTCCTCCGGCGCCCGTTTTGCTCACTTCCGGGCTAATGTTGAACACCCTAGGGCCATTTTCTTCCAACCAAAACTACATATTTGTGATGAGGGCACATGGGAGGACCCTAAAAAGTACTGGTCGGCCAGTAATTATTGTTTTCATTTTTGAGCCTCTCCTTCAAGTTCAATGTTGTGTCTCCTGTTTCAGAGTTGCCAAATTCCAACCATGGGGTCTTGTTCTACACACATGGGAGGACCCTAAAAAGTGGTGGTCGGCCAGCAATTGTTCACTTCATTTTTTGGCCATGGCTGGCCGGCCAGGGGGAGTGGCTGGCCGACCAGTTGGGGTGGCTAGCCGGCCACCTTCAAGAAAAATACCTGGCCGGCCAGCTTTCTGCTTTTGAACCCTTTACAGCTGTCCAGCTGCTTTTCAAAATATCCCTGTCCTCCGGGGGATATTTTGGGAGGGAAAACTTGGGTGCATTTCCCTTCCCTTTTACACCCCCTTTTGGTCCATTTAAGGGGCTGGCCAGCTCCTTCATTAGGGTTAGAGAATTTCTTCTCAAGACTCCATCTCCATTTGTCTCCATCTCCATCTCCAAAAACCTCAAAAACCTTCAAGTCTCTAGCCTATTCCTTCATCAACACCAAGCCTCACCATCACCACCTCCATTTCAGCAACAAAGGAGGGTTTTTCAGAGGCTAAGGATCAACAAATTCAAGCCAAGAAGCCACAAAAGACTTGTCTCCAAGGGTAAGTCACTAATTCCCTTTTTCTAGCACAATTTTGCATCAAATCTTTACCCTGTTTGCTCACTGTTTTGGGCTCCGACCCCTACTGATTTTAGGCTTATTTTGAGCCCCTCTACAACATTGTAGAAGGGCTCAACCCTGTTTGGCATCTCTATCATGCTCTTCTTTCAATACCTCTTGGAATGCCATTATTTTGCATGCTTTGTTTGGATTATGAGTGATCCATTTTCGAGTCTTATATAAACTGTGAGTGGGCCTATTTTGAGTCCCTCTACAACATTGTAGAAGGGCTCAACCCTGTTTGGCTTCTCTATCATGCACTTTCTTTGTAATTCTCCATATTTACCGTAAAATTGCATGATTTATTTGGCCTATTTGTGATCTGATTTGGAGCATCACATGAACTGATATTGTGCTTATTTTGAGGCTCTCTTCAACATTGAAGAAGGGCTCAACCTTGTTTTCATGCTCTGCATGCCACTTGCTTTGAATTCATGTTCTACTCTTACTCTTGCATGCTATTTTTAGCTCATGAGTGATCTGTTTTCGAGAATGAAATATACTGTGAGTGGGCCTATTTTGAGCCCCTATTCAACATTAAAGAAGGGCTCAACCATGTTTGATAACTCTATCTCGCACTTGCTTCATAATTCTTCCAATTTACTGTAAAATTGCATGCTTTGTTAGGCTTGCTTAGCTTCTGTTTTGAGCCTTCATCAGGCTAGTAAAGAGTCTCATTTTGGCCTTCTATTCATGATTTGTCAAGGGTCTTAGGCTGTTTTATGAATACTTGGTATACTTCTCTTTATAGCCCTTTATTGGCTTTATTTTGCATGCTATGTTAAGTATATCTACATACTGAAATAGAGGATGTCATCTACTGTAAATGTGCATATTTTTGGTCCCTCTTTAATGTTGTAGAACTGTATTTTTCAGTTTGAGCATTGTATATATCAATTGCTTCATTGTTCCCCTATTTTCCCCCATTTTTGCATGCCGTTTTTGCCATACTTGCGATTGTTGTTGGGAAATTCTTTGTACTGGAAAAATGCTATTTTAGGGGCTTCCTAGCATCTGTCTTTACATGTCATGTCCATATTGTGCATAATTGGCATAGCTGTAGGCCATTTCGGGTGCATAGCATTGCATTTCGGGCATCGGGTGTAATTTTGTCATAATTCGGGGGCTGTTTTTGCATCATCTTAGCTCCTGAAATGTACATTTCCCATATGCCATATGCCACATTTCATTTTGCATGTCATTCCGTGTTTCTCGGTTTGCGTGCCCGCGTGCACGCATTTCGAGGCACTTCATTTTTATCCGACGGCATCCTATGTGAGTGCGGCTGAGGCCCTCTCATGTTGGTGTAAGCCCTCATTTCATTTTGCATGTCATTCCGTGTTCCTCGGTTTGCGTGCCGCGTGCACGCATTTCAAGGCACTTCATTTTTATCCGACGGCATCCTATGTGAGTGCGGCTGAGGCCCTCTCATGTTGGTGTAAGCCCTCATTTCATTTTGCATGTCATTCCGTGTTTCTCGGTTTGCGTGCCCGCATGCACGCATTTCGAGGCACTTCATTTTTACCCGACGGCATCTTATGTGAGTGCGGCTGAGGCCTTCTCATGTTAGGGTAAGCCCAATTTGCATTTTCATGCCTTTATATCGCTGCCTCGATTAGCGTGCCTGTGGGCACGCATTTCGAGGCACTTCACTTTTATCCGACGACCTCTGATGTGAGTGTGGCTGAGGTCCACTCATGTTAGTGTAAGTCCATTTGCATCGCGTATGCCATTTCATGCCTTAGGATCATCGCCTCGGTTTGCGTGCCCGCGTGCACGCATTTCGAGACATCTCATTTTCATAGCATTGTGTATATTAGGATTGCATATTAGCTGCATTTCATGCATATCATGCATATTGCATCGTGTTCGGGATAGGAGTTAGCCCGGGCACGGGAAACGAGGTGCGTTCCGCACTCCGAGTGACGGGCCGGATCTCAATTCCCAAGTCACCGACATTCCGGATTACCCATGATGGAGTTAGGTTTTGTTGTAGCATTCATATGCATTCATCCTATATTGAGTTGTGCAATTCGGCTCCTCGGCCATCATGCATCGAGATGCGTGATTGGTGGCACGAGGATCGAGGCATGCATATATTTGTGAAATACATTGCTATGCCCCTTTCCTGCTCTCTGTTGCAGCAAAATGAAGAATCAGCAACTTTTCGGAGTCTGGCACGCACTTCGAGAAAAATTGCAAACAGAGGCTAACAGGGGCATCCCAGTGGATTTCAGCGCCGAAGGCAGCCCAGCATACACTATTTATCAGAAGCAAGGCACCCCCTGGCTTGCATGCCAGTTTACAGTCTTTCTTTATTTAATTTGTAAATTAATTAGGATTTTTGTACATTATTTGGACTGTAATATTCGGACTGTACTATTCTTTTATTCGGGTCTGTATTATTTATTCGGACCCTCTGTGCGAGGGCAATGTTGTAATAAGGGTGTGTGAGTGTGATGTATGTCTTCCAACCCCCATTTCTTTCTCCCTTTTATTTACCTGCTTACGATGGTTAGATATAGGGCATATTTCAATTAGCATAACGGTATGACAGCATGTTTGCATCATTCATCTGTTTTTGCACGCACCGGGCTCGGCGCATCATACAAACTGCATTTGTATTTCAATTTCAAGTTGAATACGTGTTAGTTGTAACATTCCATATGCCATGTTTAGGACAGCCGAGCCTGCTATAGTTGCATCTTTGTATGTGTTGCATTAGGCATTTCTGTATATGTAGGATCATGCATGATTCCTAATCAGTTTTCTGTTTTGGCTTGGAGTACTCGGTAAGTTTTATGCTTTAGCATCCTTGCATGCGTGTGAGTGTTGCCATGATTGCATGCTTACCATGAGGCTAACTGCTTATGTGCTATAACTACCTTGAATGCCTGTGGGTGGAGGTTAAGTTATCTGAATTGGGACAATTCATTGACTGTTTGTTTTAAGCCCACTAGATAGTGGCAAAATCATGTTTTCTAAGCCCACCCGAGGGTGGCAAATTGTCACGACCCCATTCTGCCCCTAGTAGAATGGTGCCATGATGGCCAGTAATCTGAGATTACCAAAGGCAACTTACAAGGATCCACACACAAATCAGAGTATACATCTGGGGCTTACAAATGCGGAAGCAATAAATCAAGGCTAAGAAATCCATAAGAGCAGTGCATAAGTTGAATGAAATGTCATACATCATTACATAGCTTTAATACAACAAATGGAGTGCAAAAATACATCTTGACCAAAAGGCTTCTCAGCCATCAAATACAAAATACAATGGAAATAACTAAGAAGCATAGTCTTCAAGATGTTGTAAAACCCAATCCAAAACACGTCGGCAAACACATCGGCAAAAGACATCTAGGCGTCGCCGCCGTCTTGCTCATCGCCTACATATATATAGAGAGGGTGAGCTTGGATACTCAGTGAATGGTATAAATAATAAAGGGGTTTACATGAATAATATCCGAGATCTTTTAACAAGGCAATACAAGGAATAAGTCAAGTCCATCTATCAAATCTTTCAAACTTCAAGAGATGCTTACTAACATCAATATAATACAAAAGATGACATTCCGGACAAACAAACCCACGCGGTAAAACCGTCAGTGGCAAGGCAAGACAAGACAAGAGAGATCTCTAAACAATGGTGTCGTTGCATTATAGTCCCCGGACACTAAGGACTTGTGCTACAAATGCTTATAGTCCCCTAGCACATACGGACTTCCAAACTTTGTGCTACAAATGCTTATAGTCCCCTAGCACATACGGACTTCCAAACTTTGTGCTACAAATGCTTATAGTCCCCTAGCACATACGGACTTCCAAACTTTGTGCTACAAATGCTTATAATCCCCTAGCACATACGGACTTCCAAGAATGTCATCAAAACAAGATACAATATTTGATACGCAAAATAGGGATAATCATTCATGCTTGTAAGTAATATCCGAGCCAAGTAAAGCAAGGTTTTATCAAAGCTTTATAACATATCTTTATTAAAATACCACTCACATAGTTCTTCAAACGTCGGGGTCAAGGCAAGTCCAAGTCCTACAAACATGTGGCAAACGTCTGTTGAATGCACTTCCAAACAAGCTTCACATGCATACAAAATGACCTCGGCGATCTCCAAAACTAAGTCAAACTAAAACAAACACTGTTTCTCATCTCGGGGAAACACGCTGGGCACCAACCAGGCCTTGGCCGAGGTCCCACACCTTCTCGCCGAGGTGTGGTCCCGAGGGCCACATCCAAGGAAATGAAGTCGGGAGAAATCTGGGTTTCCCTTTGCTCAAGAACATGAAGAACGTGAACATGAAGATCATGAAGAAGATGAATGCAAAGATCATAACTTATTATTATAAAATCTGAGATTTCATGCTATGAGTTTGAAAACATGGACCTGGGTACCCATAATAGAAGATCTTACGAAAACAAACACAAAAGCATGTAACTTGTTGCAAAACTTTCGGATCAAACGAGGCTTTTCTTCAAGAATACTAGAGTTTCATACTTTCTTTCCAAAACCAACTTTGAATCAATGCATGGCATGCAAAACAGATTCGATCGTGCAATGCAACTAAATGATCAAGAAGAACAACAAGAGTAAATCAAGATTCTAACCTCAAATCAATGATCTAACGGTTTGAACTCTAAGAATCAAGCTTGCTAATCCACTTCTCACTCTAGAACTCCTCCTTCTCCTCCTAGAGCTTCTCTCTCTAAAAGCAAAGGCTTGAGACAAAATGATTTGTTTCTAAGTCTGTCGGCTGACTTAACCTTCAGCTCGGACACGTGGCAATGGTTGGTTGGCTCAGCTCAAAAAGGTGACTGATTGAAAAGACAAGACTATGACAAGGCGTGCTCAACAAGCTAGGCGGCAAGGGACTCCGGCCAGTAATGACATCGGCTAACAACAAGACTTCGGCAAGCAAGGAAACAATGACCTCGGCCAGAAAGGACAACACTTGGCCCAGCTGTGCCACACCTCGACCTAGATGTGCCACACCTCGGTCTAGGTCGTACCAGTCTAGGGCAAGATCACTTGGGTTCAAGGGTAACATCTCGGCCAAGGCAATGACATCTCGGCCAATATGCCAGGATGAAGGTGGAGGTCAATCAAAGGGGTTCTAAGACAGTTCTAAGCTTGAGGTGACCTCGGCTTGGTTGGCCTAGGCTGACCACTCACACCGAACAAGAAACAAAACATGCAAACAACACTTAAGCAAAACAAGGACAGGGTCTGAAATGCAAGCATAACAAGACAAGGCATATAAATGCATATGACTATGGCTAAGACAATGTGAGGGTTATTACACAAATCCACGTCTTAGCCTACCTGCGGGTAGCACCAGCAAACCATTTTCAAACAAACAAACATGAAATGTTTTGTTCCAATTCAGGCGACTCAGTCTATACTTGTATGCTGTGCGCATCACATAGTAATCTAGGCTAATAACCGGAATAAGAACATACAATATTTTCAAAATAAGATATCATGGTTAGTAGAGGCCGGTCTTTGACCGGGCGAGCGGGGGTGCTCACGAAGTGACCTTCCCCAATCGTACCCAAGTTCCCGAGCCGAGGCAACTTTGGTGATGACGGACACGTGGCCTTAGGCAAACGAGTCAGGGTTTCCTAAATTTTTCAAAATAAAATATTTAGGTGGCGACTCTGTATCTGGCAAAGCAGTCCATGTTTGGCACTTCTTTCAAACAAAAAATCTGTTTTCAAAACGATTTGCCGGATTTGGACTCTTTGGTTCAAGATTAAGAACCGTGACATTTGAGTCCTTGAACTGTAGTGACCCAACATCGAACCAGAACGGGGGGGACTCGCACTCCTCGCCCCGGGATGCGTTCGGGGGACGTCTACACACTGACGTGGCAGTTGAGCTGGTGATGACATGTCTCGACACGTGGCAGTGACTTGGCAGTGCTAGGTGGGACGCTAACGTGGCAAGTGTGCTGATGTGTCAATGACGTGGCAGTTGAGCTGGCTGACACCTGGTGCTGATGTGGCGACGACGTGCAGTTTCCAAAAATGAATTGAAAATTTGTTTGGAAGGTTTGGAACCCTTGACCTCAATGCTTCAAACCAAAAGCTCTAATCACTCTGCCAAGTATGAACTTGTGCTATTTTAAGTGTGCACAAGTGTATAATCAAGTGAATACTTAAAGCCTTTAGGACATGTTGACTTCTTCAACCTTTGTTTCTTCGCCGGACTGAACTTTCTGGCAAGTCTCTGGTAGAACTTCGGCAAGCACGTGAGGGCGCGTGAAGTGTCCCTCGTGGGTCGGTCTTTTTGGGTCTGAACTCCTCTCGTCAAGGCGGTCGTCGTGGTATACTGAAAACTCGATTTTGACAACTTCAAAATTGCAGTTTACAGAAAAACACTCTGTTTTTCACACAACAATGCCTTGATACCAATTTGTTGTGCCTAGAAGCCAGAAAACAATCACACAAGTAAGAACACACAAAGATTTACATGGTTCGGCAAATCGCCTACGTCCACGGGCAGCGGATTTCACTATATTTGGAACAAAGTATTACACACTTTGTAATTCTCTCTCTCTCTGCCCTGTATTCTCTCTTCAACTCACCACACAAAATTCCTCTCATTCATTACCCATTTATAGATCAATGGGAGAGACAAGCTGCCGATTTATTTATGGCAACTACTAACATTTATGACAACCACCATCATTTATGGCAACCATCAATCAACATTTATGGCAGCCATCAATCAGCAACCATTGTTGAAAATCTGAGCCAATCTTTAACAGAAGGGAATTAATTTATCATTCAACAAATTTGGCAGAGAGGTGGTGAAGTTTTTAGATGTTTCTCTAGATGTAAATCAGATGGTTGGAGATGGAGTGCACTTAGAGAATAATTATATTTTTGGTCAATTGCCAGATGAATTTGGGCAATTAAAAAATCTAGCCGACCTTTCTCTTTCGGGTAACTCCATTTCTGGTCCCATTCCGATATCAATCGGAAGATTATCATCCTTGACAACGTTAGACATTTCCTATAATCAATTGAATGGAACTCTTCCAGAAAATCTTGGGCAACTTGTGAAGTTAGAAACGTTGATAATATCTCACAATTTCTTGACGGGTATTGTTCTTGACGTTCACTTTGCCAATCTCACGAGATTAAATACGCTATATGGAGATGGAAACAGTTTAACATTAAAAGTAAGTGATGGTTCGGTACCCCGTTTCCAACTTGGATATTTGTCTTTGATCTTTTGGCAACTTGGGACACAATTTCCCCTTGTGGCTTCAGTCAACACAGGAATTTCAGATTCCATTCCAACTTGGTTTTGGCCCAAATGTTCCCAATTATTTTATTTGAATACCTCTCGTAACCAAATACGTGGAGACATTCCAAGTATACATGTGGTTTTTTGCTCCTTATTCAATGATTGACCTGAGTTCCAACTCCTTCAAAGGTCCGTTACCACTTATCCCCTCCAATGTGATTCATCTAGATCTTTCAAATAATTCTTTCTCAAGATCTATTTATCATGCCTTATGTGAGTGGAGAATTCAAACACGTTGAGTGGTCTTAATCTTGGTAGCAATAATTTGTCGGGAAGAATTCCTGGTTGTTGGAAGCATTGGCAATATCTGAAAATCTTAAAATTAGAAAACAACAATTTAATTGGCACCGTTCCTCACTCGATTGGACATTTAACTTCCCTCAAATCATTGCACTTGCGACATAACAAACCCTCCGGAGAACTACCACAATCTCTACAACATTGTACAAACTTGGGGCTCATTGATCTTGATGGAAATGAATTTACTGGAAGCATACCAACTTGGATGAGGAATTCATTTTGCAATTGATGGTTCTTAACCTTCGTTAAGGTGGCAATCAATATGAGCTATGTCGTCTAAGTTCTCTTCAAATTTTGGACCTCGCACATAATAATCTCTCAAGATCGGTGCCAAAATGTCTCTACAATTTTAGAACCATGGCAGAAAAACATAATTCAAGCGGCCCCGTTTCCTATGACATAATCAGTCCCGCACCACAGTTTCAAGAAAATGCATTTTTGGTGACCAAAGGAACAAAGGTTGAATATACAACCACTCTTAAATTGGTTACAAGCACGGATCTTTTAGAAAATAATTTATCTGGAGAGATCCCCAAGGGACTTGCAAGACTAGTGGGGCTACGATCATTGAATATTTCCAGAAATCGTTTTACGGGAAGGATCCCAGAGAATATCGGTGATATGGAACAACTTGAATCTCTGGATTTCTCTCTAAACCAACTTTCTTGTGAAATTTCTATGAGCATGTTGAGTTTGACATTCTTGACTCACTTGAACTTGTCTTATAACAATCTGATAGGATGAATTCCTTTAAGTACTCAACTTCAAAGCTTTGAGAATTCTAGCTTTGTTGGCAACAAACTTTGTGGACCTCCACTTGCAAACTGTGACACAAACAAGGCAATACCTAAAGTTCCAAATGGAGGCAATGAACAAGGGGAGGGATTTCCAGAAGAGTGGTTCTTTGCTATCTCGGCACTTGGATTTGTTGTTGGTTTTTGGATTATTGTGGGTCCTTTGCTATGCAAAAGGTGTTGGAGGATTGCTTATTTCCAATTTCTAGATGGTATTGGGGCATGAATTTTGCAATTTTTATTCTAAATGTCGTTATATCTTTTATACTTGAAAGAAGATGTCATTTGTTTCTTGATAAAAAAAAGTTGCTATTGTACTTGATGTGTTTGTAGTTTCAGTTTTATCAGTCGTAAGCTGTTTTTGGGGGAGAAGTTATAGTCTATCATTGTAGAAACAGTCGGGCACCTGAGGAGTGGAGTTGGAAGAAGTTGTCATTTATTTCTGCACAAAAAAGTCGGCATTGTACTTGATGTGTTTATAGTTTCAGTTTTATAATTAGAAGTGGTCTCAGTCAGTTATGGAGCCAATAAATTAAAATAGGTGGACCACTTTATAATTTTAAATTTTTTTTGGTGATTAACAATAAAATAATAATAATTTTATGAGCTAAATTTAAGCATAAAAATTTAATTATTTATTATAAATAGCAACTAATCAAAATTCTATAATAAGGTGGAATAATTTGGACACAATAGTAATGTAAGTATGCAATTTTAGCGCAAAAAATTACAAATTAAAATTCTTAATTTTAGAAAATAAAAGCAAATCATTTATAACACAAATTATTATCAAATTTCTATAATTTTTATTTGATAGAAAAATATTAGAGAGATAGTATTGATTATGAAAATGTGTTTTGAATAGAAATCATTAGATAATCCCAGAATATTATGTGGTGTCAATGATGTGGTGCTTTGGATATAAGAAATCGCAACTCTCACTAAGTGATTCACCTATTTATCTTCCAATTACCTAACAATAATGAGTTACTATGTTCCATTCATAAAATTTGACACTATATTATTGATTTAGACCACCACATAAATAACACCACACGGCGCTTCAAGAGTACTAAATAAATTACGTATTATGTGTGAACAGTGCAACTAAAAAAAAAAAAAATCAAAACTGAGGGGAGAAACGTGACCCCCCCTAGCCCTGCAGTGGGTCCACCACTGGTCTCAGTGAATTTTAATTTCCATCCCCATTGTTCTTGCTCCATTTTTTTTTCTAATTCTTTTTTTTTTTTTTTGGTTAGACAAAAAGAAAATAAATACATCAAAGAGAAGTCCCTTGCCCTTGTTTTGTCAGATGAAATGGTGTGTAAACAAACGTCTCTTCCTTCTCCTAGCACATTTCTTCTGTGTGAAATGTGTATGAAATGTAAATATATCTTTTTTATTTTTCAATTCAAATTCCTATCCAATCTAGGAACCAATCGCAGTGTTAATGTTTGCTTTCGTTCTTTCCTTATTCGGTCAATACATTCCATGCAGATTGACTGTAGCGAAGTTTCGAAGGTTTTAAAATTACTCAAAAGTTGTGTAAGGCAAATAGTGGCCCACATGTCAGTCAATCAATTTTGAATCAATTGCATGGTGTCAATTTAAACAAAAAATTTATACAAATCTTATTGGATAGATTTTATTTTTTATTTTTTATTTTAATTAGCAAAGAAAAAATATTTATTAGTGAAACCACTACAAATTTATAAATAACGGTAAACATTAACAAAGGAGATCTAAGAATGCAAAGAGCACCATAGGTAAATTGCCTCAAAGTAGGTTGGCACAGGATGGTTAGTGCAATTATATGCAAGCACCTGTCTTTGCCTCAAAGTAGGTTGGCACAGGATGGTTAGTGCAATTATATGCAAGCAGCTGTCAAAGACAGAAAATGTTAGAATTAGTCCACCATATAATATTTGTGATACCATACAGTTGCTAAGTTGATTTAAATATATATTTGGATTAAAAATAGTTGAGTCTGCAATCTAGTTCCAAGAGACTAACACACAATTAAACAAACAAACATCAACAAAAACATACAACAGCCCACCCACCCATTTCTCACATCCACTTACAAGTGACAACTAACAAATATGTGACTTATGGTTTGCGGGTCCCATACAAATTGCAATCTCTTCCATAAGATAATAGCTACCGTTGTTGAGTCCACACCCAACATGGAGAACTGATATCCTGACAATGTAAAACTCTCAATTAACCAAATACAACTTTCAAAGAAGCCTAAGCTAAAGCAGCCAATGAAGGTGTCCATAAACTTTCACAGCTTCACATCTAGTACAGTGGGCGTTTGGAAACACCACATACAAGCCAACTTTTTTTTTTTTTTTTTTTTAAAAAAAAGGAAAAAAAAAAAGAGTAAAAACTAAAAACTAAAAATTTAAAAACTAGACACACAAAAGTGTTTGGAATGAACCCAAATTTGGTTTAATTTTTCAGAAATTATATTTGGATGGGTTTTCATTTGTCTTTAATATATATATATATATTTTTCATATCGTAATCGATTTTTTTAAAAACTTTCTAAATACATTAAGATTAGATGCATATAAAATATTAAAATATATATATTGAAAATATTAAAAAAATTCACTGAAAACAAACAAAAACCCGAACAAAAGAGCACAAAGATTTTTGTTTCGGATTTTTGTTTATTTTTAGTGATTTGTTTTTTCTTTATATATATATATATTTTAGTCAATTTATTTTACATTTTAGATGCATCTAGATTAAGTACGCGCTTGGAACGGACATGATTTCGCTATCTTTCAGGTACTGACCTAGTTAGGATTCGTCTAATGAGCACTGATGCGATTTCCACCCCTTAGCCTGTTGTATCTACCTATTGTAACTCTTTGATTTTTCAATATAATCTTCTTCTTTTTTTGCCGATCAAAATATATATATATATATTAAAAAATTCAATAAAAATAAATTAAAATTCATCTAAAAATATTTTTTTAAAAATCAAATCAAATGGAACCAACGAATTTATTATGACAAAATGACGAATTTACTCTCTTTGTCACCATCTAAACCACCCATGTGAGACACATGTTCAAGAGAAGTTATTTGGTGGTCCTTGGGTATGGCCATGTAGTATCCCAAGTTATGATTGGTGAAAAGAGTATGACTTATGATTTTATATAGAATGATTGGGGAATAAAAGAAAGTATGATAAATAGTAATTGGTCAAAGATAAAACTAGGCGGTGCCCTAGACCACAATAAAATTTTTCCATGCTCAAAGCCAAGGATAAAATGGAAAAACAATAAGAAAAATGTTGTTTTTACATTAATTTGATGAATTTTTAAATCATGAATTGTAGCCACTGCTATCAATAGTCTAATGGATGTAATTCTAGTTACCGGAGAAAAAGTATCAAAGAAATCAAGACCAACTTGTTGCTTAAAACCTTTAGCGACTAGCCTCGCTTTATATTTATCTATAGTTCTATCTGGTTTAAGTTTTTTACGAAGGACCTATTTACACCCAATAGTTTTACAACCTGGAGGTAAATCCACTAGTTTCTATGTTTTATTTGAAAATAGTGAATCTATCTCATCATTTACAGCCTCTCTCCAGAAAATAGTATCAGGTGATATAAAGTTTCTTGCACCGTAAAAGGAATTTCTTTCACATTTTATAGATAATAGTCAGGGCCAAAATCTTTTTTCAACTCTAGCTCGTTTACTCCTCCTTGGTTGGATTTGAGAATTTTCTTATTCTTGAAAAACTTGGGATGGAGAAGAAGAGCTAGGCATGGATAAAATATTTTCAGAAATTATTTGACCCCACTATTTCTAGATTTGAAAGGAAATTTATTTTCATGAAAAATAGCATCACCTGATTCAAAAATAATATTATTTTCCGTATCACAAAATCTATAGGTGTAGACACCCCATTTTTGACCACCTTTAAGACTTGGACGCGACTGATGGTTTTGGAAGTTGTGCAGGGGAAATGTTCAATTTCTTCGGCAAGGAGAGAGAGTCAAATCTCAACTTCATACCCCTTTTTTTTTTGGACCAAAACGATCTTGATCAAAATATTTTAGTCTTAAAATCCTCTCTTTCAAAACGTTTTTGAAATAAAGTTTTTACAATGTTCCGAGACTCGCATTTTGTCAAATGTTGCGTTTTTCGGTAAACCGAGCAAGGGCAAAGTGGAAATGACTGAAAGAGAGATGAAATTTTTGAAAAATCTTTCAAAACACCTTACTTAGGGGTTTGGAGTTGAAGAAAAGAGGAGAAGAGGGAAGAAATCCAGTTGGAGGAGAAAATGGGCATGAATTGTTAAGAGAGAGTTGAGCAGCCCTCGCCGAATCGGGCCTATTTATTTGCATACTTGGAATCAAGCTATGAGGCCACCACCGTTGGAAATAAGACTTCCGGGGCCTCATTTTGCACTCAAGAATCTCCTAAATCCAATTTCGGACGGGGGAGATATAGTTGATTGAAGTAGGGCATCACTCCGGTTGGACCGAATCTGCGCGGCTTCACCAAAAAGGACATAAATTTTTCCACAAGAGGAATTTTAATGCAAGGTTTGCGCCATTGGAAAGGTAATTTCCGGGGCTTCAATTTTGACACTTGAACGGCCACCATTGGACTTCCCTATCACTGGCCGGCCACCTTTCTTTCCGACAGACCCATTTTTTGTCCTGAAAAGTAGCAGGCCAGCCAGAAAAGGTAGCAGGCCGGCCACTTACCTAGTTGGATGACCTTTTTTGCCCTTTTGAGCTGGCCGTCCATGACCCCCTCCCCAAGTGTATTCTAGAAGTACAATTTGTTTTCCTCTAGGCCCTATGCTCGAGGGTCAACCTTTTGGGGGGGAAACTTGAATTTGAATTTCCCCCCCTTTCCTCCACTTCTCCCTCTATAAAACCAGCAGCTCCAGCTGCATTTAGGGTGGTGAAAAAGTTTTGTTTAGAGCCTTTGCACACAACTCTCCCTCTCACTCTCTTCCAAGCCTCAAAACTCCCTTGGTTCTTGGCCATTTACACACCAACCTATAGCACAAGACCTCCATCCTCCATTCCAGCATTTTGGGACTGTTTTGAAGAGGTTGAGAGCTCAGAAATTTGGTCCAAGAGTTGCTGTTTTGCTGCTCTACAAGGGTGAGTTCTCATTTTCCCTTTTCTAGTCTTTTCTTGCTTCATATCTAAGCCTTTCTTGCAAGCATTTTGGGGCTCCGACCAAAACTGTAAATAGTCTTATTTTTACCTCATTTTCATGTTTTATTAAGGGTATTTCCCTGTTTGAGGCTTCCTTCTTACCCTTTGTGTTTAAACCCTCTTTTAGGCCTATTTTTGCATAGTATTTTAGGCCTATTTGTGAGCTGTTTTGGACTTGGTCATAAACTGTAATATATCATTTTTTGAGCCCCTCTTCAATATTGTTGAAGGGTCTTCCTCTGTTTGAGGCCAGCAACTACCACTTGCCTCTTTGTCCCTCTTTTGGCCTTTTTCTTACGTGATAGTTTAGCCTCACTTGTATTTATTTTTGTGGCTTGATGTAAACTGTGAGTTGTCTTTTTTTGAGCCCCTCTTCAACTTTGTTGAAGGACTCTTGACCATTTGGGGCCGGATGCTGCCCCTTGTTTCTATTCCCTCTTTTAGGGCCATTTTTGCATGTTGCTTTAGCCTTGTTTGTGTTCATTTTTGAGACTTGTTGTAAACTAGAAAAATGCTTGTTTTGACAGTATCTTCATGTTTTATTAAGGTTCCATTCTTTTTTGAGATCATATGCTATCTTGTATGCTTGGTTGCCTCCTATTTTGAGCTTTATATCCTAGCTAGTGTTGCATGCCTTGTTTGGCCCTCTAGCCACTGGAATCCAGTGGATTTCCAGTGGCTTGGCCACTGTTTTGAGCTTCCAAATTAGAGGGGGGTGCCCCCCTCTCACCTTGGCTTGTTTGATGGCCATCTTGGCCCTTCAAAGCGACCCCATCTTGCATACTTTGTGGATTGATTTTGGGGTCAATTTGGTGAGTTTTGAGAATACCATATTTGATTTTCAAAGTGGGTGTGGGGCTGCCACATGCCCATCTTATATGTGCTTAAGAATCCCTTGTATGACCCTCTAAAGCAACTCATCATTTTGACATGCCATGATTGCATATCAGTGGTTATTCGGGCCTATTTTCATATGATTTATTCACTGATTTTTGATGGCTTGGTCAGATTCCATGTGCATCTCACACTTGCCATGTAAACCATGTTTGTTGGTCAAATTTGCACACTATTTTAGGCCATCTTGCTAGCACCTTTTGGCCATACTCTAAACTGGAAATATGCATATTTTGGGACTGCCTTGATTCTGTCTTCATGCTTCATTTTCAAATGATGCATGCTTTATATAGCTATAAGTCATTCCATGTGCCTAGTTTCGAGGTTCGGGTCTCATTTCATGCGTCGGGTGCCATATTGCCATGTTTCGGGGCTGTTTTGCATCATATTTTGGTACTGAAATTTGCATGCTTGTATGCCATATTCCATGCCTTGCCATGCTTTGTTAGAATGGCATTCGTGCCTTAGGATCGGTCCTCGGTTTGCGTGCACGCGTGCACGCATCTCGAGAGTCTCATTTTCATCTTATGGCCACTGATGTGGGTATGGCTGAGGTCCACTCATGTTGGTATAAGTCCATTGTGCATTGCGTATGCCATTTCATTTCATAGCATTGTGTATGCTAGGTTGCATGTTAGAGCATCGTGTATGCCGTGTCATATCGTGCATTGTGTATGTCATTCCATAGCATTGTGTATGCTAGGTTGTATACTAGTTTCATTCATGCATGTCATGCATATTGCATTGTGTTTGGGATAGGAGTTAGCCCGGGCACAGGAAACGAGGTACGTTTCGTACTTCGAGTGACGGAACGTGTCTCAATTCCCAATCACCGACACTCCGGATTATCCATGATGGAGTCTTGGTCTTGTTGTGTTTTCATGTGCATTCATTCCATATTAAGTTGTGCAATTCGACTCTTCGGCCATCATGCATCGATATGCGTGATTGGTGGCACGAGGATCGAGGCATGCATACATATGTGAAAATATATTGCCATGCCCCTTTCTTGCTCTCTGTTGCAGCAAATCAAAAACCAACAGCCTTCCGGAGCTTGGCACGCATTCCAAGAATAATTGTAAACAGAGGCTAATTGGGGTATCGCCATGGATTTCCGCGCAAGGCAACCCGGACATGCATCATTCATCATCCGGAGCAGAGTCGAGGCCGTCCCTGGCTTGCATGCCAATTTAATGCTTTCCTAGTTAAATTTGTTATTTAATTTGGGTTTTGTACATATTTGGACTGTATTATTTATTTGGACTGTACTATTTATTTGGGACTGTACATTATTTATTCGGACCCTCTGTGCGAGGGCATAATTGTAATAAGTGTGCGTGCGTGTGATGTATGTCTTCCAACCCCACGTCTTTCTCCCTTTTATTTACCAGCTTATGATGGTTAGATTAGGGCATGTTTCAATTAGCATACAGTATGATAGCATGTCTGCATTCATTCATCTGTCTTGCATGCACCGGGCTCGGCGCACCATACTAAGTGCATCTGTATTTCAATTCCAAATTGAATACTTGTTAACTGTTGCATCTCATATGCCATGTTTAGAATAGCCGAGCCTGCTATAGTTGCATTTTGCATGTGTTGCATTAGGCATTTCTGTATAATTAGGATCATGCATGGATTTCTAATTAGCTTCTGTTTTGGCTTGGAGTACTCGGTAAGTTTTATGCTTTAGCATCCTTGCATGTGTGTGAGTGACTGCCATGATAGCATGCTTACCATGAGGCTATGTGCTTTTGTGATATAACTGCTTGAATGCCTGTGGGTGAAGGTTGGGTTGTTTGGATTGGAACAATACATTGACTGTGAGTCTTAAGCCCACTACATAGTGGCAAAACCATCTTTTCTAAAGCCCACCTGAGAGTGGCAAAATCCGCATCTTAAGCCTACTTGCGAGTAGCAAATCACTTTCAAAAATAAGCAGGAAATGTTTTGTTCCAATTCAGGCGACCCAGTCTATACTTGTATACTGTGCGCATCACATAGTAAATCTAGGCTAATAACCAGAATAAGAACGCATAATGTTTTCAAAACTAGATATCATGGTTAGTAGAGGCCGATCTTTGATCGGGCGAGCGGGGGTGCTCACGAAGTGACCTTCCCCAATCGTACCCAAGTTCCCGAGCCGAGGCAACTTTGGTGATGACGGACACTTGGCCTTAGGCAACGAGTCAGGGTTTCCTAAATTTCCCAAAATAAAATATTTAGGTGGCGACTCTGTATCTGGCAAAGCAGTCCATGTTTGGCACTTCTTTCAAAAATCTGTTTTCTCAAAACGATTTGCCGGATTTGGACTCTTTGGTTCAGATTAAGAACCGTGACAATTTGAGTCCTGAACTGTAGTGAGCCCAAAACGAACGGAACGGGGGACTCATCCCTCCCAGGGCGTTCGGGGACGTCTACAATAGGCTGTACTATGCAACGCATACCCAAGAAAAGCATAGGTGGTAGCTCGTTCACCCAATTTAGGTCGTTTAGGATCTGCAAGCTTCACAAAAGCTAAACAATCCCAAACCCTTAAATAACTTAGATTTGGTTTATGCTCCCGCCATAACTCATAAGGTACAATTTTAGTCTTTTTGTGTGGCACTCTATTTATCACATGGCAAGTTGTCAAAATAGCCTCGCTCCAAAGATTTGAGGGAGCACCTGAATCAATAAGTATAGCATTCGTCAAGTCAATTAACGTTCTATTTTTTCTTTCAGCTACACCATTAGATGAAGGTTAATATGGTGGAGTAGTCTTATGAATAATTCCCATTGACTGAACAAAAGAGTTGAATTCAAGAGATTCATACTCTCGGCCTCTATCACTTCTAATTCTCTTAATCTTTTTACCGAATTGATTTTCCACTTCAAGAAAAAATTCTTTAAATTTTTCAAAAGCATCACTTTTATTTTTTTAATAAATATACATTTGTGTATTTCGAAAAATCATCAATAAAAGTGATAAAATATCGGTTACCACCCCGAGTTAAAATTCATTCAAACTCACACAAATTAGTATGAAATAATTCTAGCAATTCAGTATTTTTTTTCAAAACTTTTATGAGGCCTCTTGGTAATTTTTGCTTTCCTGTAAACTCCACATTTCTCAAAATTTTTTTTATCACTTTAGAAATTAATCCTAAACTACTCATGATTCCCACATATTTACTATTAATATAACACAAGTGAGCATGCTAAAAATTAATAGAAGACAAAGTATAAGTGGTGTCATAGTAATAATCATAAAATTAATCAACAAGGAAATTTAAGAGATAAAATTGACATTTATACTCATCTGTACTGTAGGAAGCCACTTTTGTTTCATGTGCCTCGTAGTCTTCACCATTCATCTCCTCGGTTGGGATTTTGTTTGGGTTCTTCTCGGTAAGAGCATATGCAACTTTCAAAAGGCTAAGGTAAAAAAGAACTTTTCTTTTCCACCTCTTAAAATGAACTCCCTTGAACTTGAAAGGCTTGATGAGATCTCCAATTCCATCATTGGTTTTTTCTGGTACTTGTTCCATGGTTGATTTCCTTAAAATTGTTGGTGAAAATACCAAAAAAAATTATATTTTATTGATAAATAATGCAAAGAGAATGAGATACAAACAGATCATGCTGAGGCACTGATATCTCGTTTTCTTTAAGGAGATCAAGCCCACTACGGTAGGAAGAACCCAAATATCGATGCAGCAGTCACAAAACTATGACTTGTCCCCTCCTGGATACAACAGCCCGACCACTTGTCGTATGGTTTAGGCCAACTCTGCACAAGATGGTGAACCCAAAGCTCCACCAAGAAAAACACCCTTCTTTACTTGTAATCTCTCTTGTATAGAAAATAGTTGGTGTGTTGGTTGTAGAAAAGAGTAGAAGAGAGGAACTATTTATAGGCCACTAGGACATTACAAAATACATCAAGAAATAACAATGACCATGAACCTAGAGAAAAGGGAAAGTATATCCAAATAATAATTCACCACCAAGTTCATGAATTCTAATTAAACTCCATTCATGAACAAGACAAAAGGTCACCAAAGCAATGAATCTCCATTCATGATCAAGATGAGATTCATGACAAAAGAAGATTCATGAACAATATAAAAATAAATAAACAAATAAAAGATATTAAAATGGTCCAACACCCCCACTAATCAAAATGGAGATAAGTCACATCATTTTCTCAGCAACCAAACAGAACTTCAGAGTGATGGAAAAAACAAAAATGATCTGATTTGAAGAAGAAGGTAAAGAAAATGAAGAAAGAAAAATGGAGAAGACTAAGCCACGTTTCAGGTCACATAATTCAGGGGCCAATACAAATTTAAGGATATAGATTCCTATTTTCATTTTTTTTTTCTCAAATTTACCATCAATCCAAACCAGAAAGTATCAAAATTTAATATTAGTTACTTCTATTTGCATTTTCCTGGCAACCAAACAGGAACCCAGGACGACATAAAACATGAAAACTCAATATCTTTATACAATTTTATTATTTAAACATTCAGTTATCACACTAATCAAAACGGAATTAAGTCACCGAATTTTCTCAGCAACAACAGATTTTCAGAGTGAGATGGAAACAGAAAAAAATGAAAGGGATCCAATTTGGGGAAAGAAGAACGAACATTCGTACCATAGCGGAAGGTTTAATAGAGAGGAAACAGGAGACTCGGTCGTGCTTGATTCGATCGACCTTGAAGAGTCCCCTCATGAAATCGGAGAAGAAGTCCTTTGTCTCAAAATGGAGATAAATCACCCCTACCAATCAAAACTGAATAAGCAAAATGTTATCAAATAACTCAATTCACGCCTCTGTTACTGTGAGCTCAAATAACCAGTTCTCTCTCTCTCTCTCTCTCTCTCTCTCTCTCTCTCTCTCTCTCTCTCAGTTTAAAGATTTGATCTAGATCTGGGTAAGGTGGTAGAGGGAAATGAGGAGTCATCGGTAAACATCCCATTTTGACTAACCATTAGGATTTAGGCACTTGAAATGGTTCTCGATAATGATAGGTATCATAATCTCAACCTTGGAGATGCTTGACGTTGCTAAAGCTATTGTATTACCATTTTTGTGCCAAAAATTTTTTTTTTTTAACCAAAATTGTCGTTTATTGGTTTGTATCAAGGGCCTATTTTCACCTATAAAGAGTTAGAATTTGAAAATTTATATTTCACATGACATTATAGCCCTTTGAATTATCTTGCCAACTCCGCTTGATTGGTCTCAATCCGATGTCGGATGATATGCTCAAAATACAAAAAGCCATAAAGGATATACGTCCTTACATACCTTGTGTGTGCGTAGATCCTTGCGAAGTCAGTAGCAGATGCATTTTCTCCCTATGCATGCACACATTCCTAGTGCATCCGCACATGACTTGTGCATACATCCCTTCGATACACCCAAAATTTTGAGAGGTACTGCCAGTTAGCGATGGGGAACCCCAGGGCGATCTTTCTTGACCCCCCAAGCCTCTATTTGCCTATAAATACACCTTGTCCTCCTTTCATTTGAAAGGATGAACACTTAAGAGTCATTGGGAGAGCTTTTTACTGTGTCTGAAAGCAAAACCTTACCGCCTAATTCTCAAAAACTAGATTCTTAACTCTAATACACTAGCTTTACCATCCTAAAGTAATCTAGGGTTGAAAAAGGAGCACTCATAGTCTTAGCTAAGCTTGAGGGAAGCATTCAAGCATGTCTTGCTCGCATTTTTGTTGCTCTTCGTCTTGGTATTCAAACCAGCTAGAAAGTACCTTATTTATTTCCAATTTCATAACCTTTTTAATCATGTTTTCATTATTAGATCATGGTTAGGATGTTAGTTTAACATGAAACATCATATAGGTAAGTTTATATACATGTTTATTTGCATGTTTTGTTTAGTTTATCAAAATAACATATTTAGGCTAGATTACACATGCAATATTTAAATACTTTCTATGCAAAATAACATATAACCTGCTTTGATCATCATCTAGTTTCAGCATATTTTCTTTCTTTTACTTGCTGTATTTTGTGCATATTCATCATTTACCTCAATCCGTTATTGGATCTAATCCCCTCAAAAGCCTAGGCTCATATTTTCTATGTTTTGTTGCATATTTAAGTCATGTTAATTTTATTTGTGCATGTAAGACGCTGAAAGTGGGCATTTGGGTAAGTCCTAATCTCTCTATCATATGCATGTTCCTGTTGCATTGTCCTTAAATAATCCAAGTTAAATACTTTCTATGCAAAAATGCTTGTTTTGATTGAATTTTATGAGTATTGTTTATTTTAGTTTATGTTTAAGGCTACGAGTTGTCAAAAATTTACTTATAATGAAAAATCACTTTTTATGAAATATATGGCTTTATTCATTCAATCTAAAATAAATAATACTCATTTTTATTCAAATCATATAATCTATGTTAGTTAAAGGTTTTAGGTCTAAAAATGAATTTATGTCAATAATTAACCTCTAAAATCATAAAATAAAAAGTGAGTAGAGACCAATCTTCGCATTGGGCAAAAGGGGTGTTTCAATGTAGATGGCCTTCCCTTTTTGTACCTAAACACCCGAACTAGAAATTTTCTTGGTTATGATGGACTAGGCCTTAAGTTAGTTTTTATTGTTAAAGGTTTCTTAATTTTCCTTTAAAAATTAAGTGGCGACTCTTTGTTGGTCAAAGTAAGTCGGTGTGGGAAACAATGCCTTAGATTCGAAAAAGGCACGATGCCCACAGTTGGCGACTTCATTGGGGAACTAAGTTAGCTTGACTTGAAAATTTCTATTTTATGAAATTAGTGGTTAATTGCATTACATCATTTTAGACAAAGGAAAACCTTCTTTGTTGCATAATATTTCGGATACTATTCGTGGATTATGTTATGTCAATAAGGCAAGCCTCAAATTATGCTATTAGTATTGTTTGATCATTTCCTTGTTGAATGAGAGGTATATTGATAGCAATAATTGATGTACCCTTTTGTGACCAAAACTACTTTTTGCATATTGAAAGCATTAGCACCGTCTAAATTAGGATAGTATACCCTCCTTTATAGGATTGAGTTGTTGCTTTATTGTGTGATTTAATGAATCTTATATCCTATTTCAAAATTAGGACAGGGAAACCCTACCCCAAATAGGCATGAATGCAAATTATGTGCTTATGCGGTATTTTGTCATTAATGGAAATGATGTGATTTGATTATGAAAATCAATGGTCAGAAAGACAGTGATTTGATTTTGAAAAATCTGAGGTTATTTGGGGCAATGATTTGATTATGGAAATCTGGGTCCAATTAGACAGTGACTATGATTCTAGAAATCAATAGTAAATTAGGAAATGGTTTCCTAATTAAAGAATTTGTGTTTGAATTTTAAATGTTACCTTAGTGATCAATTTGGAATGATTGTCTTCCCAACAAGATATTTAAGTAGAATTTAAATTCTATAAGAAAGTATATGATCAAGATACAACTTCCTAAAAATTAAAAAATAAAAATCTCCATCTTAGGTAGAGTTTTGGAAATCATGGAAGGAGTTTGATTAAATGAAGATCTTTAAGTTATTGACTTTTGGAGAATTTCAATTTTATGGAAAAATAGTAGATAAGGAAGTGATGACCAAGTCTTCCATTTTGAATAAAATTTCAATTCTCATAAAAGGTATTTAACTAGAAGATAATCATTTGATTAAATACTTAGAATAAAACCTGAGACTCCTTGGAGGAGAATTTTGGAAAAAATATAAATAAATAAATAAATAAATTGAGAGGAATTTTGAAAATTATGAAACGTTTTTGATTGGACGAAAATCTTTGGGTTATTGAGTTTGGGGAATTTTGATTTTATGGAAAAGTGTTAGATAAGGAAGTGATGACAAAATCTTTTATTTTGAATAAAATTTTGAATTCCCTTAAAAAACATTTGACTAGAAGATGATTGATTGTTTGATTGCTTGGAGTACAATCCGAAATTCCTTAGAAAATTTTGAAATAAAATTTGGATAGAAGTTTGGAAATTATGGAAAGAGTTTAATTGAATAAAAATCTGTCGACTATTGACTTGGAAAAATGTTAGATAAGAAAGTGGTGACCAAGTCTTTCATTTTTTTATAAAATTTTGATTCCCCTAAAAGATATTTGGCTAGGAGAAAATTATTTGATTAATTTCTTGAAATAAAATCCAAACTCCTTGAAAATATTTTGGAAAAAAAAAAAAAAAAGATTTTAAAAGAAAGAGATTTTGAAGAAGAAAAAAAAAATAAAATAAAAATTGTAATTTGATCATGTAATTTTGAATGAAATTTGATTTCTTAAATGAATGATATGAATGGAGAGCTAATTGTTTGATTGGTTGCTTTGGTAAGAACCCTAATTCCTTGAATGATATTTAACTGGTAGACCGTTACGTATTCACCCACTTTGAGTAGAATCTTAATCATCATATAGAAAAGGGGAAAGATCTTTAGAGAGTCAAATCAGAATATTGGGAAAATCTATTTCAAAATGCAAAATCATATCAGAATTAGAATTTGAGTCAATATTTGGAGATTGTGAACTTTGATAGAAAATTAAAAATTGGGGATTGTGTTTGGTGTGGTGGGGAAATTAGAATTTCAGAGATTGTGTTTGAATGAGTCATTCAGAATTGGGCCCATAGATTGTGTCTTACTCTATTTTGACAAGTGCCATGATTTGATGATATGCTCTCTCTAATTCTAGGATTACCAAGTCAAGTGGGCCCAGTCCATAATAATTTTGTGCATCCCTTTAAAAAAAAAAAAAAAAAAAAAACCTAGCCCATCTAGCCCTAATAAAACTTAGTCCATACAACCTAAAAAAAAGAGATCGAATCAACTTAGAAAAAGTCCATCCTAAAATTTAAAAAAAAAATAAAGAGTCCGTCCAACTCATGAAAACCTAGTCCATTCAACACAGAAAACCTAGTCCGCTCAACCCAGAAAAAGCCCAGTCCAATTTTATTCACGAAGTCAAGACCAATCACCTTAGAAAAGCCCAAACTCAATTAACTCATATAACCCAACCCAATCCAAGTGCACCAAATTTATCCATGGTCGAATCCACCTCTGTTAAGATGATAAAAATGATCAAAGACCTTCAAAGAACTATGGCCGACCTGACCTTTGGGATTTTACTCCATTATTGACTACATCCCATATTCAGAATCTTGCACTAAAGGGTCCTCCAACTATGGGGCAAGCTAAAAAGAGCCAACTCAAATTCGAAGATGCTATGAATACTGATGACAATACAAAGGAAATAACTCAATTTGAGACAATATTCAAACACACTTTGTGCCTTGGTGACATTATGTTGAGTTCAAATGAGCCCTATTCATATTCATTCAGCCGTCTTTGTGAGAAAGTCATTGAGGAAATTGTTAATCCTTGTGCACAATTTTAATGGGTTATTTAATTCTTAAATAAGGAGTGTTGCAAGGGAATTCCACCTAGAGGGCCAAGTTGAAGACACTGAAAGTCAAAAATTGATAAGCAAAGGAGGATCTAGCTATGAAAAGAGGGACTCCATTAGAAATATCCATACCAACTCCAATGCTAAAAATACTCAGATATCACTTGCCAATCCTTTTGCTAATACCTCCAAAACTAATATCAGTTGCTTCACAAAAAGAACCCTCCACCCACTTCATATGGCCTTGTCTAAAGCCATACAAATCCTTATGGCCAAGGGGTATCTGAAACCCGTCGGCCTAAGAACCTTGTTAGACCCTCTTCCAACCAGCCATGACCCTTCTAAATATTGTGCCTTTCACTAGCAAACTGGTCACAATACCGACCAATGTGTCTACCTTCGTCATGAGATTCAGGATCTTATTGATAATAAAGTCATCACTCCACCTGATAATCCTAACCTCCTAAATGGTTTCTCCCCTGACCATGGTAGCATCAATGCCATCCAAACCTCACCTCTCGCCAACTTTGATCCTAGCCAATATATCATATTCGCCACTGATCCCAAGCCTGTTGTTGTAATTCATAAATCCTTGGATCTCTATTTCATCAAAAGTAAATAGGAAGAAAAGTAGACTGAAAAGCTTTTCAAAGACTTGGAGGACCTATTCGACCTGGATAAACTTAACCTTAGTAATGTTGAAGTAAAATGGTAGGATCCCTGCATCATCATCAACAATGATGGAGCCATGAACTACAAAATCAACTAGGGGCAATTGTTGATTTTCATTTGGAGTAGTTTTCTAAACTAGGGGCAATTGTTGAATGCACCTTGGAGGGACTTTTCGAACAAAGGGCAACATGGAAGAGGTTTAAAGAATATGACACCTCAGATCAATAGATACTTGTCTCAGATCTGCATATGGGCCTGAAAAATAGAACTCTTTCGTGATTAAGATAATGATAGTACTATTTTGTTAAAATTCGAGCTGTGTCATGATAGTAAGAGAGAAAAAAAAAAGGGGGAAAAAAAAAGGGTTCACCATCAAGCTAGGAGCAACCATGGAATGAAATCAAGTCAATTGTGAGAAATGAGAGTTTTTCCGTTAGCATTTGAAGGAGCTGATGTGAAGCATCATTACCATATGAAGAAATAAAGATGACCATCCATTCAGAAAGCCTTCTTGTTCTGATGACTCCATCATTACCATATAAGAGCTCGCAAGGCCGATAACTCCAAAAGGGCGACTTTGACAAAAGTTAGAGCCAAAAAGAAGAGTGTCAATATCTGATTGAACTCTAAATTGGAACTCTACCTAGCCTAATTCTCACCTTGAGATACATAGGCAACCTTTCCTTGACGTTTAGCTTCATGTCCTTACTCGATTCACATCCTTAGTTTCGCAATCATTCATGAGTTATAATCACCATCAAGCATAACATGTTTTGTGTGGGATAAGGACAAACCAGTTTCGATCAATGGCTAGAACAATTTTCAGCAATTGAACTTATCAATGGAATTTCTAACTTGAGCCTGAAAGGAAATGAAACTTGATTTTTGCAAAATTGAATTTCAAAAGCAATTCTTGAATAATAAGGAAACATAAGGAAAGCTAGGGGCACAATGAATGATCATTCATTGAGTTTTGTATCTTTTCTTTGTCATTTGGTTTAATTGCTAGTTGTGTCTTGTCTTGTGTTGTGGGTATGTTGTCTTGTTGACTTGTCTCGTGGGTGGGTCACTTTATTGCTTCAGGTCATAGGTGTAGACACTCCATTTTTGACTGCCCACAAGGCTTGAGCACTTTGCCCGGTACACTCGATGAAGAAAGTGGTGTTGTGCGTAGTTCGAGGTCTCAACGAAGGGGCCTTGTTTAAGTTCCGAAACAATCCCAAACCTCCTATATTAACACTGATTATATACAAGAAATCCATTTTTACACATTGTGCCACCTTGTACTGAGTTTGAAGCAGAAAAAAACAAGGGATCCCTTTGAGGCCCGGTTGTGCCTCATAAAAGGCCGGTTGTGGCTATTGATGGCCAGCTGTGCCTTAGTAGCGAGAAACATTGTTCTGGGTGAGAGCTCGCCAGCTGTCCATTTTTGAAGATATTTATGACCCCTCTTGCTCAGATTCTATAAAAACGAAGTTGTATCTCTGTTTTGAAGGTTGAATAATTTCTAGAAAGCCTATACACCTTCTTGAGAGCTCCTTCTTCTTTTACAAGCAACCTTTGAGGAAGCTTACCACCTTGAACCTATATCTATGCACCATATACACCTTCACACCTTAGCCTAGAAACCTTGGTTGAGCCTTGAGCATCACAATTCAAGCTTGAGAGTGTGTTTGGAGTTAGTTTGATTCACAAACAAAGAGCTACCTTTGTCAAGAGGTATAAGCTTGCTATTTCCTCTCTTGCTTTCATTTCTATCATTTACTAGATAGCTCTTGTAGTTTTTTGTTGTTTTGATCTCCTTTCAAGTATCTAAGCTTGGGCTTGGAGAGCTGCCAAAAGGGTAGAGAGAGTTAACACTCTTTCTTACGCCTTCACCTATAGCTCAAACCCTTGCTTCTACACTCTTTTTCTTTGATTTCTAAATTGATTTTCAGATTTAAAAAGAGGCTAAAAGTCATGCTTTGAGGTTCAAAAGTGGAGGGGTTAGCCACCCATCCTTGTTCTTACTTGCTAGCTTTGTTTTCTCTCTTTGTTGTTTAGTTTTTGAGGCTCTTTTCATGTACTTTGAGCCACTACTTTTTACCTATTAGAGGCTGTTTTAGGGTTATCCTAGGTTGTTTAGTTTGTTCATGCTTTGATTAGTTTGCTTGTTGTCTCATAAGTTTGCATACATAGCTTGTTGAATATTGTTCTTGTCCTTTCTTTGTCTAATTTCCATGTTTAAGAACCTCATTTTAATAATCAACTTGACATTTATTTCTTTCATTTGAGAGTTGTTTCAATCGGTTGATGGTTATTCAAAACATGAACTAGAGATCAATGCTTAATGGCTTAATCTCTACGGAGGGAAAGCCTCGAGAGTGAAAACAGTGCAGATAGAGTTATTTGCTTATGATGGTTAGTATAGAACAACTTTTGTGGCATGGCTAGCCATCAATGTTTGGCCAGCAGTATGTTTTGCAGAAAATAGAGGGCAGTGGCTGAAGGTGAAATAGAGCAGGTCTAGGTAGACAGAGGAGTTCTTGGACATTGTGCATGCAACCCTTGTGCATTTTTGCTTATATCGTTATTGTAAATTAATGCTCTAATTATTAGTGTTGTAATTATTATCATTGTTTATTTGTAATTGTTATGGCTAATTAACTTAGATAGCTAGCTTATTTGTCATTATTATCCTTGTTGTAATAGAGTTGTTAGCTAGTTAATTCTTTGCTTATTCATTCATTCGATTTTGTAATAATTAGTTTAATTCGGACTTTCGGAATTTTATTTGGACCCTTTTGCATGATGGCTAGCACGTAATAAGTTGTATGTCTTCCAACCCCACGTCTTTCTCCCTGTTACTTATTTGCTTATGATGGTTAGTATAGAACAACATTTTTCAAATTAGCATTCTTATGCTTTGCATACATTGTCTTGCATACATCCAAGGTTCGGCTCATCATGCTAACCCAATATCAATGTTCAAATTCATTGCTTCAATACGTGCTTTATCGCATGTCTTAAATGAAATCATATGCCATGCTCATAGCCGAGCCTACAAATTACATAATGTATGCATTGCATTAGTCATGTTGCATTAATTAGGAGCATGCATATTTTCTAATTATTTTGCTTTGTTTTGGCTCAGAGTACTAGGTAAGCAATTTTGAGTTTTAGCATCTTGCATTGAATGTTTATGTTGCCATGCCAAGCATATTTCCATGAGGCTAATTGCTTAAGTGATAAACTGTTTGAATGCCTGTGGATAAAGGCTAGTTGCTTGAATTGGGATAGTTTAATTAATGTCCATTTAAGCCCACTTTTTCACATGGCACATTCGCAAACTCTTTTAAAAAACAAACATGAAATCAAATGTTCTAATTTTTGCAAATTAGTCTATACTCGTGTGCGCATCACATAGTAAACTAGCCTAATGAATCAAAACAAGAGCATATAATATAAATAAGAATTACATCATGATTAGTAGAGGCCGATCTTTGATCGAGCGAGTGGGGTGCTCAATTTATGACCTTCCCCTCTCGTACTTAAGTGCCCGGGCCTAGAAACTTTGGTGATGATGGATAAGTGGCCTTTGGCACAAGTCTCGAGTTTCCTAAATTTCTGAAAAATATTTAGGTGGCGACTTTGAAATCTGGCAAAGCAAACCATTTTTGGCATTTGATTCAAGCATCGATTTTCCAAAAAAATTGCCGGATTTGGACTCTTTTGTGTTTTCGCTGCTTCACATTGCACTTTGTGAAATTAGATTCAGAACCACGGGAGTCCGAACTGTGGGGCTAGTCGTATCTGAAAGGAGCACAAAAAGCAAGCCACAATTGGCATATTGGTATCTTATTGCTTGGTATCGTGGGTGCGTCATCCTGCTATTTTGCATCATGGGTATGTCTTGGTTGGCATTCTGTTCCATTTCTTCATCAAACTGCACTTAGTTTCAACCATAAGAAGAAGATCAACAATGCTAGTCACCTCAATTGGAGGATCCTTCATCAGGAAGATTACATGACTTGTCAGCTCTTGTAGTGCCAAGCTTTTGCAAAATTCTTGCCAACACCACATGCTTTTGGAAACTATTCATTCAATACATTGTAAAACCCCAAAATGTGGGTATGTGTGTAAAAGAAAAGAGAGGTGAGAGAAGTGAAAAGTGAGGAATATGCATCAAACAGAGAGCAAAAGTGAAGCCAGATAATGCAAAAGCACACATTACAGACCATTTGGATGATCGCCACTAAGAAAGAGTTATTTCAACAAATACAACCATTTTGAAAGATGGAGCAGAACAACACCCGGCACACTGGAGGGCTATCAATTTTGAAGAATGCTAGAAATAGTTTTGTGCAGTTTGAGGTCTGTCGAGTTGTTTTTCTTTGTAGCAGCCATTTTCCCTTGTCAAGTCTATCCTTGGCATGTTTGTCAGTGTTATTTTATTAGCATGTGTACGACTCAAAGTTTGATAGAATGGCATGGTTAACATTTCAAAAGTTCAAAATAAGTCCTTATGTGAAATTCATAAACAAGCTGAAAGCATCCATACAAGGGGCACCAAGTTTATGCTCATTGGAAATTCATCATCACTCTAAAAATTAGATGAGTTCTTGACACTTGGGTGCTTAGCAGAAACATGGGTTTTGATTGGCTAGTAGCCATAGTAGCGTGTCCTTCATTATCAATCTGTGAAGCGCTGGTTCCCACCGCATGAGCTTGTAAAATGTGGAACATTGTGAACAGTATGAACAAGTATTGAAAACTATAGGTGTGAACATCTCTGAATGAGCTATCCACTAAGCAAGGGGCACGAGCCATACCTTCCCCCAATGTGTCAAAGCCATTTGACAAAACACTTTCCCCTAATTTTAGCAAGCTCACTCCCATGATAATTCTAATTTGATTAGGCTTTTCAAAATTTACCAGAATGATGCTAAGATTCTTTCCCTTATCTGCTTGATTTCATTTGGACTTTGATTGGCAAGATTGCAGTAATTCTCTCTACTTTATTATAATTCTCTCGCATCATAGCATGTATTTGGTAACTGCTTTTTATAGCTATTTGCATCATAGTCAATCTAATAATTTTGTCATGACACAAAACAAACTTCTTATTAATTTTGTATGTTGTAGAACTTATTTGATTTTTAATATGTTAAAGAACATATCTGGTTATTAACCTTGTGTCGTAGAAATATCTAGTTGGTAATATATCATAGAACATTTAACCTTGTGTGCCATAGAATACATTTGGTTGTAACCTTGTCTATCATCGAACATAGTTGGTTGTCAATATGTCGTAGAACATATAACCTTGTGTGTCATAGAATACATCTGGTTATTGACCTTGTATGTTGTAGAACATATCTAGAATCTCATGTCGTGGCACATATTGGAATGCCGTAGTACATACTGAAATGTCGTAGCACATACTGCAATGTCATAGCACATATTGGAATATCGTAGTACATATCGTATGTCATAGAACATATCTGCCCATGTCGTAGCACATATTGGAATGGCGTAGTACATACTGAAATGTCATAGCACATATCTCATGTCATAGCACATACTGGAATGTCGTAGTACATATTGGACTATCATAGTACATATCGTATATCGCAGAACATATCTGCTCATGTCGCAACACATATTTAGATATCTCATGTCGTAGCACATATTTGAAAATTGATGTCGTAGTACCTATTGCATGTCATAGCACATATTTGGTAATCTCCTATCATAGAGCATGTTTAGCAATTGGTGCATATCCCATGTCATGGTGTATATTTGGTAAGTGATAAATCTCCTAAATCATTGCATGTTGTAATACATATTTTTCTAAAGTATTGCATATCTATTGTCAAAGTACGTGTTTGGTAAAGTTTTGATCATTCTTATTGCATGGAACTGGCATGATTTGGCATCATAATTCAAGATATTTCTCACACTACAGTGCATATTATTGTTTTGAGTTTGTTTCTTTGTGTATTCGCAGAATAGACGCACATGGAGAACTTAGAAAAGGGTTGGACTAAAATCATTTCGGCATGACAATGTGAGTATGGCAGGTATTGTCTCCTCTTGTTTTTTACTATTGCACGCTTGGCGAATGTTTGATTACTTGTCGCACACACTTACTTACAAATGAACTGTTGCACAATCTCCGTTGAACTACATTGATCTGATTTCTTGCATCAAGGATATGTAGGCAACCTTCGGGTTCGATTACTTACATGAATCTATGTCACTACATTAAGTCTTATGGCCTTGACAAATGGATTGGTTTTGGAGCTTAGACATTCACTCTCATCATGTATGAGTAGTCGAGTACTATCAAAGAAGGACGACTGCAGACACCCCATTTTGACTGACCATTAAGATTTTGGCACTTGGAATGCTTCCTGATGATGAAAGGTATCATAATTTTAACCTTCGAGATGCTTGAAGTTGTTAGAGTTGCTGTATTACCATTTTCGTACCAAAAACTATTTTTTTTTACCAGAATTACCGTTTGTTGGTTCATGTTAAGGGCATATTTTCACCTATAAAGATTTGGATTTTGGAAATTTTATTTGACACAAAATTATAGCCCTTTGAATTAGCTTTCCAACTTTGCTTGATTCGCTGTAATTTGATGTTGAATAAGTAACATATACCCAAAATACAAAAAGTTGTCAAGGATGTGCATATGCACATCCTTGTGAAGTCAGCAGCACATGCGTTTTCTCCTTGTGCGTGCGCACATCCCTTCGATACACCCAGATTTTTTGGAGCCGCCTCCAGTTAGAAATGGGGAACCCTAAGGCGATCATTCTTGACCCCTCCAAGCCTCTATTTGCCTATAAATACACTCCCTTATCCTTCCATTTGAAAAAAAATGAACACTCAGAGTCATTGGAGAGCTTTTTAGTGAGTTTGAGAGCGATACCTTATCACCTAAGCCTCAAAACCAAGATTCTTAACCCTATTACAACAACTTTACCATTCTAAAGTAATCTAGGGTTGAAAAACGAACACTCATAGTCTTAGCAAAGCTTAAGGGAAGCATTCAAGCACGTTTTACTTGCTTTTTGGTTGCTCTTCAGTTTGATATTCAAACCAGCAAGTAAGTACATTACTTATTTCAATTTTAGAATGTCACGACCCGAACCCGCCCCTAAAAGTTCGGGCATGACCTATGCAGACATAGGCATTAAACCTGATATACATAATATAGGGGGCCTGAACGGAAGCATTTAATATTAAAAAACAACAACAAAACATGTCCATTGAGCTACTATTGACATGCCAGGATCACAACATCACATCAGGTAAATAATATACAGACACATACACACATATACATCGACTCAGCCCACAATTGGGCATAGAACAAAACATCTTAGGAAAGACATCCAAGCAGAAATCCCAAAAATGTAACAACACTATACAAAATACACGGGCTTTAGTTGGTGCCTGGAGACACCGAGGTTGACAAAAGGGAGACGAATCTTAGGGTTAGGACTGGCCCCTCGGTTGATGACCTACAGATACAGACAAAATACAGAAAGAGTGAAACTCAGTGAATAATAGTGAATCAATAATGTAAGGTACAACAGAAATAATAACGTCTATAATTGCAAAGCATATGATTAACTACACCCAGTATCCATATCTCAAACAGACATGAGTCAGAAATATATACAGAACGGCCCTTGGCCCAGAATGGTACAGAATGGCCCTCGGCCCAGAATGATACAGAATGGCCCTCGGCCCAGAATGGTACAGAATGGCCCTCGGCCCAGAATGGTACAGAATGGTACAGAATGGCCCTCGGCCCAGAATGGTACAGAATGGCCCTCGGCCCAGAATGATACAGAATGGCCCTCGGCCCAAAATGATGCAGAATACATAAACTGAATAAATACGCAGGATAGCATAATCCCACATTCATGTAAATCTCGTTACACCACGGTGTACACAAATCATCGTAGGGTTTATTACAAATAGACATAATCGTCTCGTATATGTACCAGAACAGTAATAATACTTCTTGATAAGGACAGAATAATTTACCTCATACCAGCCGTTGTAAATCAGTATAGATATCTTGTAGACAACAGAATGTGAGTATTCAACATCTATCATGAATAAGATGTACTACTCATTATTGCTTTTAGATTTCCCATGAGTTACTCTAACAGTAATAACAATTATTTACAAGAAGCATACGTATCATTCCAGTACTATTCTTAGAGACAGAACCCTTCACAATTTAATGTAAATTACATGATGATGTTAGACTGTATTGTTCATCTATAGGTTCCGAACGACCTTGTCGGTTCACAAATTCACAAGTTGGCTCTTGGCCTGGGGAGTTCACACATTCACAAAAGAATCATTGGGTTCACAAGTTTACAACTTATCACCTTGGCTTTCGGCCCTTCTTGTTTCACAGGTTCACAATTTCATAATTTCATATCTCACACAACGGGCCTTGGCCTCATAACTTTATCGTTCACAGATGGCCCTTGGCCATATCGGTTCACAAATTCACAAGTTCACAATTTCCTTGTTGCATTCCATAATTCACAGGATTTCACACATAGTGTACGTAACTTCACAACCTCTTTCAATGGTTCCATAATTTCATCAAGTTCCACTTATAGCGTATATATATAACTTCATGCCAATCATAAGTCTTTCAATAAGGTCATAACGTCAATACATAACTTCGATGCAGAGCTTCATGTCAATGTAATACTTACAGCGAGGATCATAACATCAATAAGAGTAATTATTGATTAGAGGTACATTGAAGTACTATTACTCACAGCGTTATAACGAAGTGCTAGTCCTTCCCGGGTTAAGCCCTACACATGTACACAACTTATACATTAATTCTTTTCCTTGTTGTATCGTTTTCGAATTCATTTCGCTTCAAATGAATTTACATACATCAAAAAGGTATCGAATACAAATTCTAAAAGTATCAGAGGGTCGAGCACGAAAAACGGAGCAAGTCATTTTTTCCAGCTTGGGCCGCACGTGCGGCTGTGAGCCCCACACGTGCGGCAGTGCTCCCGCACGTGCGGCAAGAAGCCCAGCACGTGCGGCGATTCTGGCAAAAACCTGTGCGAAAATTCAACAAAAATCCCATTTTTGGTGCTCTTGTTCAAGGCTCAAAATAAGATCTTTTAATTGTTAAACATGGGTCAAAATCATGTAATTAGAAATCATAACATAGCTCAATCTAAGCCCAATTTGAATCTTTAAGCTTAACTCTCAAACACAACCCATTTCCATCTTCACACACACCCACACACACACATATACATACACATAGCCTTTGAGCATGAAGAGATGAATTCAAGCTTGGTAACCAAGGGAATCAAAGCAAAACAAATAAATGATAAAAGTATCATGGTAATTCTTCAACACACACCCACAATTACAACTCTAAGTTATACAACACCAAGAGGTTCCTACTCCCTAAGCAAGAAAACAATAGAACTAGGTGGGTTAAACTCACCTTAAGCCTTAATCTCTAGATGCCTTCCCAATTTCCCAAGGTTCTTCTTTGTTGAATTTCTTCTTCTTCCCCAATTCTTCTTTTCTTCTTTTCTACTCTCTAGGAGATATTTTTGTCTTAAGGTTCATAAGTCTAATGACTAAGCATGTACATATACACATATATATAAATGAAGTCAAATGGTCAAACCTACATAGATATATATATATATAAATTAAATTAGACAAAACTTAATCAATTTGTTTTATCATTCCAAACAAAAATACTTATTATTCCATAAACTTATACCGATCTTGAATGCGAAATCGATTTCGGGTTATCAACCCTCTATGGCTCGCAATTTCCTAATTTAAACACAGATAATTTCTCTATTAAACAGATAAGAGTCCATATTTCCGAGGTTCACTGAATTAAACATAATTCTTCATATATTCTCACAATTAACACTCAAAAACACAGAATAGAGAACTAAAAAGATACCAGAATCATATACGAGGGTCGGGTTATTACATAGAACCATTTTAATCATTTTTTCGTTATTAAATCATTGTTAGGATGTTAGTTTAACATGAAGCATCATATAGGTTAGTTTATATGCATGTTTTAAACTTTATTTCGCATGTTTTGTTTAGTTTATCAAAATAACATATTTAGGCTAGATTAATCATGTAATATTCATGCATATAGCCCAGTTTGATCATCATCTGGTTTCAGCATATTTTCTTTCTTCTACTTGTTATATTTTGCGCATATTCATTATTTAGTAGCCTTAATCGGGCCTAGGTTCATATTTTGTATGTTTAGTTGCATGTTGTCATGTTTATTTTATGTATGCATGTAAGACGCTGAAAGTGGGCATCCGAGTAAGTCCTCCTAATTTCTCTATCATATGCATGTTCCTGTTGCATTGTCCTTATATAATCCAAGTTAAATGTCTTCTATACATAAATGCTTGTTTTGATTGATTTTTACGAGTATTGTTTATTTTAGTTTATGTTTAAGGCCATGGATTGCCAAAAATTCACTTTTAATGAAGAATTAGTTTTTATGAAATATATGGCTTTATTAATTCAATCTAAAATAAATGATACTCATTTTTATTCAAATCACATAGTCTAAGTTAGTTAAGGTTTTAGGTCTAAAAATGAATTTATGTGATTAATTAATCACTAAAATCATAAAATAGAAAGTGAGTAGAGGCCAATTTTTAGATTGGGAAAAAGGGTGCTTCCATATAAATGGCCTTCCGCTTTTGTACCGAAGCTCCCAAACCCAAAATTTTCTTGGTCATGATGGATTAGGCCTTAACTTAGTTTTCATTGTTAAAGGTTTCTTGATTCCCCTTTAAAAATTAAATGGTAACTCTTTATTTGTCAATGCAAGTTAGAGTAGGAAGTAATGCCTTGAAAAAGGCATGGCGCCCATATCATCGATGTTTGTTTAGGACGGAGGAGTGGTGGCAGCGTGGAAGGGAGGCATAAGGGTTGTGTCGGGCTACCATGACGAGTGTGGTAAATGAGGGGCTTAGGGTAACTGTAAGGGACTAGGGCAGTGGGAAGGAGGTGACTGAAGGGGAAATGGGAAGGTTGGGGAAGGGGTTGCAGTGACGGAGGGAGGGATAGGGCTAGTTCGTGATGGTGGTGGCCGGCGGAGTTGTAGAGATGCAGAGAGAAGAGAGGGTGAGTTTGGGTAAGAGAGGAGAATAGGAAGGGTTAGTTTGATCTATAAATCAAAATTTGGGGCCAAAATGTAATTTTTTTAAACTTTTTCCGTTTAAATGTGATGGTAGAGGGCAAATTGATCTCAATTTAAATAGGTTAGGAGGTAAATTGACAATATCAAAAGTTTGGGTGTGAAATCGATCAAAGGGGTATAGTTTGGGAGGGCAAATGAATTTTTCTCAAATTTTTACCCACTCAGTTTTGAAATTACTATTAATCGATTAATTCTATTGCAATTATTTTGGAGAATAAGCTAGTTACAATTGCGCACGCACACACACATGGAATAGCCAAGGAATTTTCAGCTCAATTAATTTCTTCAGGATCGACTTGAGTTCATTTGAGACATAAAGAGAAGATAGTTAACTTATAAATATAAACGGGATACGAATAAGGTAGTATCTATCATAAATAACAAATTATATATGTATATATATTTAAAACGGTCCAGTTCGGTTTCAAATCAAAACCATAATGATAAACCAGGGATCGAACATAAAATACAATTTGCTTGTTTTAAAAATTAGAACCGAGTCATGCATTGAAAAAATTAAATCAAACCGTATGATTTAATCTGAATTGAACAGGTTTGTAATTTTTTCATTTTCTTTTTGTTAGCCTTACAAATAAGCAATTCTCAAACACCTTGAGAATAAAAAACTACTAAACAATCTAAAAAACTAAGACGTTACTAAATAACCCAAATCACCTCCTAATTGATTAAAAAAAACAAGAAGCCTAATCTTCATAATAGCTTTCACGGAAATTCTGCACTTTTCAGTAAGGGTGAGTAGCGGATATTTCGATCTGTCCAAATCGACTGAACCGAGCCGATCCGTCGCATTTTGGATGGATGCGTGATGACGAGCGAATGGTTGTAGATCGATTTTTTCCAATCCGCCTAATTTTGAACGAATGGTGGGTTTGAGGTTCTTTTGGCCGCAACTGAACCGCCAAACCGCGAGTACCCTAATAATTTGTAAGACTCTGTGTTTTCAATTTGTTTAAATATTCTATTTGTGTTTTCAATTGAAAAAGAGTTTAGATATTTTGTTGTGTTTTCAATTTGTTTTTAATTTGGAAATCCTTTTATCAAATGACAAGCATTGATATTTGATATTTTTGTGTGAAAAATATAAAGCTTAATTTTGTCATTTTAAAAAAAATCAAATTAAATAGTTTTTGAATATAAAAAAGAAATGAAATAGTTTTGATATTGCATGATTTTCTTATATGTATTTATTATTGGTATTTGACAATTTACTTGATAATTTTTTGGTTATCTTGAGTTAGATTATTATCCAAAAAAAAAAATGATAAATTATTGTGTTATGTTCAAAATTTGTAAAAGTTTAAACCGCGAAACCGATTCATATCAATCCGTCAATCAGCATCTGTCAATTCGGCGGATGGATGCAGATTGATTTTTTTCAATCTGCCTATTCGGCAGACAAATAGCGGATTAGAGGTTCCGTAACTGTAACCAAACCACGAATATCCCTATTTTTCAGGAGTGCATATCATATGCAATTTACCACAAAAATATATAATTTTATTACAAAATTTCTTAACATCAATAAGAAAATGTATAATTTTGTCACAAATTAAAATAATAAAATATTTAAAATTTTGTAGTTAATATTGTAAAAGTTTATACTTTAGTCTACACTTTTTTTTTTTTTTTTTAACGTCAACTTGTGACGAAATTACGTATTTTGTAATTGATATTATAAAATTTTATAATAAAATTACACATTTTATATTAAAATAAATATAATACGTACTCCTTTAAAGATGCACATCATAGCAGTTCCCTTAGATGCACACAACAAAACTTTATTGGGGCAATTCAACCAAAAATTACAATTTATGTTATATGATGACTTTGTAATCGTGTCGGTCCTTAGTTAAGCGCATAAGGCGGCCTAGTAACTTACATTCATTAGTGACAATAAGGCTCCAAAATTTTTTATTATTGTAGACATTCAGATTCAATTTGGCTAAATTTTTGTAATTACTCTTTCACTATTTAAGCTAAAAATAAAACAATAAATATCAAATCGCTTGTTTTTAACTTATTTAGCTGATAATACTTTTTTCAACAAGATTCCTTTTCATTTGACAACTACTAAAATATGACTGTTTTTGGAGAATTGTTTTAATTATATATATATATATATTTACTTTACACGTGCTTCAATTAAATTTTTTTTTTTTTTTTTGAAATTTTTTATAACAAATCACTAAAGACAAAGACATATAAAACATATCAACTTACAAACCTCTCAATAACAAAAAAAAAAAAAAAAAAGAAAAAAGAAAAAAAAAGAAGAAGCTATTTTAATATTTAACAAACACATTAATTTCTTGGACACTTAGTCGATAAATCCAAATGTAAATTTTGTTTGATCAAAAGTATACATTCTAAAATACTTTATTCATAAGGACATGCTTAAACGGAATGACTAAAATATCCATATATATATATATTGTATATGGTATACACAGTGGAAACAATTGCTCTTCTCTCTCTCTCTCTCTCTCTCTCTCTCTCTCGTTTGCTCCAATCAACCCTAACTAATGATCCACCGCCATTGTCTCAAGATTCGTTGTCTCATTTGCTCTGGCCAGATCCGTTTTCTTCTCCCTCGATTTCTTTATTCTTTTCATCGTCATCAACATCTTCAACATCACCTTCTGATGTCGTTTTTGTATCATCCAATTCCGCCACTGATATGCCGAAGATGATCTCCTCTTGGATGACTTGCTTGTCTTTGTCACTGCCAAGGTCACCACTATATCCTCTCTCCTCCAACCTCGAGTCATCATTTATAATGGTGTCTGTCATCTCTACTACAAAGGTACAATTGGAGATGACATCGGAGGAGGATGAGAAGTTGTGGTGGTGGTGTTGTTGCCTCTTCCATGGGTCTCTCTCTATCTCTATCTTGGGTTTTCATGGGTCTCTCTCTCTCTCTCTGTCTCTCTCTCTCTAGGGTTTCAAAAGATCTGTACAAATTTCAATGGAGAATCGGATCCAGAATTTGACAGTCTGTTCAATTTTTTTTTTTTTGATATGGCTTGTTGTTGTTGATGATTAGATTATTTGTTTTGTTCTTTGTTGTTGTTGTTGTTGATTGCAACAGATAGTGGCTTAGTAATTCAATTTTGTTGATAATGGCTTTGTATATTTCAATAGATCACTAAATGATCTCATTCATCTACTTTCCTCTTCTTGTTATTCTTTGATGATGCGTGTTGACAGGATGATGATCTTGATATGCTTTCCTTTTATTCTTAATATTATCGTTATTGTTGTTTTGGATCTACAATTTGATTCTTATGCTTGTAAATAACGAGATATTTTAACATATCTCTTATCTCCAAATCTAAGCCCTATTTTTGAAGAAAGAATTTGGACCAAAATTGGGCACCATCTGCTCAGAAATGGGCACAAAGTTCTACTCCCCTTGGTTCAAGTATCAGAGCATAATTCTGGGGTGGTTTCTCTGTTCTGGAATTGGAACAAAATTATACCCTCTTTGTTCAGGAATAGGCATAAAGTTCTGCCCCTTTGGTTCAGCAATCAGACTGTAATTCAACTCCCTCTGTTTTGGAGTAGTGAATAAAGGGTTGACTTCTGACCATCCTCGTTGGAATTGTGGTGGACCGCTCTGCAAAGGTCTAAGACCAACTCCTTGGAAGTTCTGTAGATTCTGGTTCTGAAGGTTCTGGTTGTGGAAATTTTGGTATGGAGTGCCCTAATGCTGTAGATTCTGTGGGTTCTAAGGGTTCGGAGGAATTTGGTTGTCCTTAATCTCGAACGGCTGAAACCCAAGAAGTTGCCCCCAGTCTTAATGCCTTGCCCCCCTTGTTCAATGTCTTGTCCTCCATGCCCCTCGAGAATGGGGTTATTGGAATAAGAGGCTTGAAAAACTTCTAGAGGTGGTGGTTTATCGGAAACTATCTTGCCTTGAAGATTCTGCTTAGCAACGACATTAAAATTTTTTGTTGTTGGTAGAATTGGAGTCGGTAGAAGAACTGCAGAAATCTTGTCTTCCAAAGTCACCGTCATTTTGATAATTGCTTGCATCAGATCTGTCAAGGATTGCCTTATTTCATGTAGTATAACGGCCAATGTTGTCATGACCCAAACCCGCCCCCAAGGGTTAAGGACATAACCGGCCAGTAATCATGAGATTACCTACAGCCTCAAATCAAACCAGACGTAACTCATCAGAATAAAGGGGCCAAAGGGAAGCAAAATTTAAAACTTTGCCCATAGAGCTATGCTTACATGGCACGTTATAACAAAACATACATAGGCATATTAATAACTCACAACAGAAGACACATTAACATAAAGTCCTGTAAAGACATGATCATTTAAGTCTGAGTCAACCCATGAAAACTATATACAACAGATTCAAAGTCTTCGCTAACATGACAAAATATGAATACATAACAAAAGGGCGAAGACGAGTCTCGTGCGTGAAACACAAGGGCTGGCTCTTCAAAACCTTGGTTATTCCATACAGACTTCACTGAGGCTGGGTCTGGACCTCTCTTGGCTCACCTACAAACACATGAATGAGCGTGAGCAAAAGCCCAGTGAATAATATCAATTAAAGAAGATACATTGGAACAATATACATCGGACGGCCTTAGGCCCAACTCATATTTCTATCTAGTATATAAATAGCTATAGATCAAGTGACTTCGGATCCAAATACTTCGGACGGCCTCAGGCCCAATTCATTCATGTCAAACTGGCCTTTGGCCCATTTGTCTTTCATTCATGTCGGACTGGCCTCTAGCCTATTTATTCTTTCATTCAGATCATACTGGCCTCTGGCCCATTCATTCTATCATTTGGATCATACAGGCCTCTGGCCCATTCATTCATTTATGTCAGACTGGCCTTCGGCCCATTCATTCATTCATGTCAAACTGGCCTTTGGCCCATTCATACTTTCATGTCAAACTGGCCTTTGGCCCATTCATACTTTCGTGTCAAACTGGCCTTTGGCCCATTCATACTTTCATGTCAAACTAGCCTTTGGCCCATTCATTTGGCATAGCAAACATTGCCCACCAATCAAATTGACAAACTTATAAACTTACATAGAAGTCAGCAATTGGACAACAATATATTTCAGATATCTTTATCAAGATATTACTCACAGTGATCGGTTGGTTGATTTGCCCTAGAGCTTGACCCTACACATCACATAACACATACGGGTTACAAATGATTCAATCCGTTCTTTAATTCACATATTCCTCTTTAGGCTTTATTCTTATCCCCTTAATTCATTTACAATGCTCAATGTATGCCTAAGAGTACTTAGAAGTGAAAGAGAATAGAAAACGAAACACAGAATGCCTTTTTAAAATTTTCAGAAACAGGGTCCCCGCTCGAGCGGACCCAAGAGGTCTGCAAAAGTACTGGATGCATCAAATTTACGCTCGAGCGTGAAGTCTGGCGCTCGAACGGAAGGCCTCACTACATGGCTCCCTGCTCGAGCGTGAAATTCCTCCGCTCCAGCGGACAGCATGTCTGCAAAAAAAGTTCTGGGAGCACGTATTTCCCGCTCGAGCAGACATCAAAATTCTGAAAAATCCAGAATTGTTCTTGAGCTCGAATTCAACATTCCAATCAACATTTCATGCATATTATAGCTCAAACTTCAAATATACTTGTGCTAACATGATAGAAACACCAAATTACATCATTATGAAGCTCAATTTCATGAATCAAACACATGCATGTCCCAAATTATTTCAAGTTCATTACCAACATACCAAATTCAAACATTCAAAACTTCTACTCCCATGAATTGTGCATACATGTGACATATAACCCTCATTTTCAACTTATGTGATGAAGAGATGGCCAAGAACATGAGCTTCAACTAAAAACTTACATGGATCATACATTTTGTGCTCAAACATGCAAATCCCAAACAATTACACACATGCATGCATCTATTGACTTCCAATTCAACAAAACCAACTCAATTTCATCATAATCAATATAATTCATGCTCTTGATCATCAATCAACTTCACATTCACAAAATTACAACATTAAACTCATGAATTCATAATCAATCACTCACCTAGAAGCTCAATCTTTCCAATCTATGGTCAAATCTTGAGTTGGTCCCCAAATTATTCAAGCTTCAAGACCAAAACTTCAATTGTGAGCTCTCCCTCTCTCTAAGCTAACCCTCTCTCCTTTTCTTAGAGTTAAATCAGCCAAATGGATACCAAAAAGGAGAATTGGGTGTATAATGCCCTTAACAAGAAGCTCCCTTAGTCATATTATTTTAAGATTAAATGATTTGAGCACTAAGTCATTATTTTAATCAATTTAATCTGATCCGAATCAATTTTCAATTAAATTTCACCGTATGCTCTAAAAATTACGCTAATCACAATGTCGTAATCAATTTCAGTTTCTGTGGCCGATAGGGCCTTCAATTTAAATTCCAAAGCAGATAATCAAACATATATTCCTACGGTGAACAGATGGAAATTCAAAACACATATTTTCACATAATGGCACACAAAATCATATCAAACACATAATCATATTCATATTAAAGACCAATTAGCACAATAAGGAACGGGGTTATCACAGTCTTCCCCCCTTTAGGAAGTTTGGTCCTCCAAACTTATTTTACCTTCATCGGGAAACAAATGTGGATAGCGTAGTCGCATTTCCTCCTTTTTTCCCCATGTAGCATCTGTCCCATAGTGTTTCTTTCCATTCTACTTTCACCATTGGGATGGACTTGCTCCTCAACTGTTTCACTTGCCGGTCGACGATTCGCTCCGACCATTCGGCGTACTCTGTATTTTCATCAATAGCTACTCGGTGATAATCAATCACATGAAACGGGTCTCGGAGGTAACCCCTCAACATCGACACGTGAAACACATTATGGATTTGTTCAAATCCTAGTGGCAAAGCAACCCTATAGGCAACTGGGCCAAGCCATTCCAGAATCTGGAACGGCCCAATGTAACGAGGCGACAACTTGCCCTTCTTTCCAAACCTGACTTGGCCTTTATTGGGGACACACGAATAAACACATGGTCATCGACCTCATACTCAAGAGGTCTTCTTCGAACATCTGCAAAATTCTTCTGTCGGTCCTGAGCTGTTTTGAGCCTTTGCCGAATAGTTTTGATTTTCTCAGAAGTGTCTTGCACAATTTCAGGCCCAAGTAAAGCTCTATCCTCGACTTTTATCCAACAAATCGGTGATCTACATCTTCTACCATACCAAGCCTCATACGGTGCCATACCGATGCTGGAGTGGAAGCTGTTATTGTATGCAAATTCCACAAGTGGCAAATAGTCGTCCCAACTCCCTTGAAAATCTAAAGCACACATCCGAAGCATATCTTCCAAAGTTTGCATTGTTCGTTCTGACTGCCCATCTGTCAGTGGGTGGAATGCAGTACTAAACCGTAGTTCTGTCTCCATAGCTTCCTGCAAACTCTTCCACAATCTTGAAACAAATTTCAGATCTCTATTCGACACAATAGATACCGGGACTCCGTGTAAACGGACAATCTTATCAACATATATAGTAGCTAATCTATAAGCATTAAACGTAGTTCTAACTGGTAGAAAATGTGCAGATTTAGTCAGTCTATCAACTACAACCCAAATAGAATCCATACCTCGAGGAGTTCGAGGTAGGCCAACAACAAAATCCATAGTCACATGCTTCCACTTCCATTCAGGAATAGGGAGAGGTTGAAGTAGACTGCCTGGTTTCTGATGTTCAGCTTTAACTTGTTGACACTGAAGACATTTGGACACATATTCTGCAATTTCTTTCTTCATTTTAGGCCACCAATAGGTTTGTTTCAGATCCCGATACATTTTATTGTTACCCGGATGCATAGCAAATGCTGATTTATGGGCTTCATCAAAAACCCTTCTCTTTAGCTCTGGAATATCCAGGATGCACATTCGGTTTCGAAACCTCAACACTTCATTTTCAATACTAAACTCTGCTTTTGGACTTGTCTCAAATTCATCAATCACCTTCCTGAGGAATTCATCCTCTTTTTGTTTTTGTTTAATTTCCTCAATGATTGCCGGCTCGGCTGTAATAGCGGCTATTAATCCGCCCTGTTCACACATTACCACTTCAATTTCAGACTTCTCAAAATCTTGCAAGATCTCTTTCTGTTCAGTAAGTAAATAGGCCATACTCCCTGTTAACTTTCTACACAAGGCATCAGTAACTGTATTACCTTTCTCGAGGTGATACTGAATCTCAAGATCATAGTCTTTTATCAGTTCCAGCCATCTCCTCTGTTGCATATTCAACTCCTTCTGTGTAAAGAAGTATTTCAGACTTTTGTGATCCGTGTAGACTTCACACTTTGCCCCCATACAAATAATGTCGCCAGATTTTCAAAGCAAAAACAACTACGACTAATTCTAAATCATGTATTGGGTAGTTCTTCTCGTGTGGTTTCAACTGTCGGGAGGCGTAAGCAATAACCTTTCCATTTTGAATTAACACACAACCCAAACCCTTATAAGACGCATCACTAAAAATTACAAAATTTCCCGTACTTGACGGTAGTGTCAAAACTGGTGCAGTGGTCAATCTCGTTTTCAGCTCATGAAAGGAAGATTCTCTTTCGTCATTCCATTCAAATGATTGCCCCTTGCGTGTCAACTGGGTAAGAGGTACAGCTATCTTGGAAAATTCTTTCACAAATCTTCTGTAATAACCAACTAAGCCCATGAAACTGCGGACCTCTGTTACATTTGTCGGCGTAGGCTAATTCACAATTGCCTCTATTTTCTGTGGGTCCACTGAAATTCCTTCCTTGTTGATCACATGCCCTAAGAAAACAACTTCATCCAATCAAAACTCACATTTCTTTAGTTTAGCAAATAATTTCCTTTCCCGAAGTATTTGTAGGACAGTTCTCAAATAATGTTCATGTTTAAGTCTATCTTTAGAATATATCAAAATGTCATCAATAAAAACCACAACAAATTCGTCAAGGTAGGTTTTAAAAATTCGGTTCATTAAGTCCATAAATGCTGCCAGAGCATTAGTCACTCCAAATGGCATGGCAAGAAATTCAAAATGACCATACCTCGTTCTGAATGCAGTTTTCTCAACATCTTCTGCCTTTACTTTCAGCTGATGATACCCGGATCTCAAATCAATCTTGGAAAACACTTGCGAGCCCTGCAACTG
>CM069903.1:136391904-136552979 GCA_036172215.1 Camellia granthamiana | reverse complement strand
GAATGTGCCATAGTTTGTTATGAAGTAGATGGACTGGGCACTGACGTACATGCCTTCGTTCGCAGCCAGAATTGTCTGCACTACTTGGGCTTCTGCCAGAGTGAATCCCAAGAGGAATACATCCTCATTGCCATGATTGATCTCTAGCACTGGCATAGGCACCTCTAGAGATGGATGGATGGATGAATTTCCAAAAACAATTGCTACTCATCCCTCATGAGGATACCTCAACATCTGATGGAGGGTGGAGGACACAGCTTTCACGTGATGTAACCAAGGCCTCCCAAACAGTAGGTGAAAGGTAGCTGGCACACCTAATATGTGAAACTCCATCTCTTGCTCAGATGGGCCCACCTGGACTCGCACTCTCACTATTCCCATGACCTCTCTACTTGTGTTATCATATGCCCCTATCACCTAGGTTGTAGAGATGAAGTCCGCTAGTTTGAGGCCTATTGTGTAAGCACTACAAGAAGGACAAACATTGATGGTAGAACCAGTGTCTACTAACACCACTGGCTACCACTTCTCTCTGCACTCCACGGATATATATAATGGTTTATTGTGAGCCGAGCCTTCCAGCTGCAGCTCTTTATCGGAGAAAGTGAACATTGGCTTGGCGCCACTCAAAAAAACCACGCCCATAAGTTGCTCGGGCATTGTATCAATGGACAATTTAGCCTTGTCCATTGTTGACAATACTAACCTGTTGGCGCAGCCGTGAAGCCATAAGGAGTCCCCAGATAAAGATATCAGCTTGGATTTTCTTGAGCTACTTTAGAACTAGTTCCTCTTCCGGCCGCTTCTCCTTCTCTTTCTCGACTTCTTTGTCCTTTCCTGTGGCACACATCGATCGGCATCGGGCTTAGATGCTTGGCCAATCAGATTAATAAATCTGCCCTTGCCCCAGTCAATGCATGAACTCCAAAAAAGCCGATCAGATAACTAGGCAAATTTAACTCCAAAAAGCCAAATGATAAAAGTTCATGGAGTGGCTGTGGCACACATCGATCGGCATCGGGCTTAGATGCTTGGCCAATCAGATTAATAAATCTGCCCTTACCCCCAGTCAATGCATGAGCTCCAACAAGCCGATCAGATAACTAGGCAAATTTAACTCCAAAAAGCCAAATGATAAAAGTTCATGGACTGGTTGCGGTGCGCGTCGATCGGCATCAGTCTTTTGGAGTTTGGTGTTAATGAAATCGCCTCGGGGGCGTTGCAAGCATTAGAAATAAATGGGACGGACTCTTCGCGCCAGTGACTCCACTTATTGTGTTCAGACTCGATTTAAAACAATTTGTTGCGTGAGATTAGATAAGTGCGAATGTCAAATAGACTGTTCTTTAACAGCAAAGGAGAAGCGTAACATTAGCTGAGCTTGACACTGCAATGAATCGCAGCAGCGAACCCATCCATGCGGGAGGTAGAACGTCCAAAGAACGGGAAAGACGTCAGCCTCCAAGTCATCGAAGTAGATCACCCCGAAAGGAAAAATAGCAACGGGGAAGCTCCCCACGACAGCGACCGAGAAATGAGGCCGACGCGACACCGCGACCGTTGAGTTTTACGGTTTTTGTGGGAAATAAACCGATGACGGAGGCGGACTCTATTGTCAACGACCCAGGTGTGGCGGTCGAGTTTGCTCGACAGATTTTTACGCTAGAAGTCCAGCAGTCGATGGTTGGTCGACAAGATTTCGAAGTATTTCGAGAAAGGCATCCACGGGGCGGTGAAAGGGCTGTATACAGCTTATGAAGTCGGCATGCGCCTGCGCGCCGCGCGGTGAGAAATAGAGAAAAATGACGAACGCATTCGGAACTTGGAGTCTTGCGCGGAGAAGGCCGAGCGTGAGCTTAGGGAACTTAGGAAAGCTCAAACCACCGAGCCGCGTGCGGTAGGTCAATCCAACCCGGTCGTAGAGGAAAGAGTGACCCAACGGCTGTTAAGTCACGCGATAGCCGATCTGGATACGGCAAGCATGTTTGCCGTGGAAAATGCAAGGACCGTGGGTTATGAGAAAGGCTTTCACGATGGCCGAAGAGTCGGGATAGACAAGACCAAGGAGAAACTCGCAGAGGAGGTGTGCCGATGCAAGAATCAGGGCTTTAGGCACGGGTGGATTAAGGCTCTCTGTAGACGTCCCTGAACGCCCCGGGAGGGATGAGTCCCGTTCTGTTCATTTTGGGCTCACTACAGTTCGGACTCAAATTGTCACGGTTCTTAATCTGAACCAAAGAGTCCAAATTCGGCAAATCCTTTTGAGAAAATAGATTTTTTTGAAAGAAGTGCCAAACATGGACTGCTTTGCCAGATACAGAGTCGCCACCTAAATATTTTATTTTTGGGGAAATTTAGGAAACCCTGACTCGTTGCCTAAGGCCATGTGTCCGTCATCACCAAAGTTGTCTCGGCTCGGGAACTTGGGTACGATTGGGGAAGGTCACTTCATGAGCACCCCCGCTCGCCCGATCAAAGATCGGCCTCTACTAACCATGATATCAAGTTTTGAAAACATTATGCGTTCTTATTCCAGTTATTAGCCTAGAATTACTATGTGATGCGCACAGCATACAAGTATAGACTGGATCGCCTGAATTGGAACGAAACATCTCATGTTTGTTTTGAAAACAGTTTGCTACTCGCAAGTAGGCTAAAATGTCGATTTGCCACCCTCAGGTGGGCTTAGATAAGATGGTTTTGCCACTATCTAGTGGGCTTAAAACTCACAGTTGATGATTTGTTCCAATCCAAATAACCCAACCTTCACCCACAAGCATTCAAACAGATATATCACATAAGCACATAGCCTCATGGTAAGCATGCTATCATGGCAGTCACTCACACGCATGCAAGGATGCTAAAGCATAAAACTTACCGAGTACTCCAAGCCAAAACAGAAGCTAATTAGAAATCCATGCATGATCCTAACTATATAGAAATGCCTAATGCAACACATGCAAAAATGCGACTAAGATAGGCTCAGCTATCCTAAAGATGGCATATGAGATGCTTCAGATAACATGTATTCAACTTGGAATGGAAGTACAATGCAATTAGTATGATGCGCCGAGCCTGGTGCATACAAAACAGATGAATGAATGTAAACATGCTATTATACTGTATGCTAATTGAAACATGCCCTAATCTAACCATCATAAGCTGGTAAATAAAAGGGAGAAAGACGTGGGGTTGGAAGACATACATCACACGCACGCACACTTATTACAGTTGTGCCCTCGCTCGGAGGGTCCGAATAAATAATACAGTCCCAAATGAATAATTACAGTCCGAATAAGTACAAAACCCTAATTAATTAACAAATTAGCTAGGAAAGTAGTAAATTAGCATGCAAGCCTATGGACCGCCTCAGCTCTGTTCCGAATGATGAATGATGCATGCTTGAGTTGCCTTGTGCGAAAATCCATTGCGATGCCCCGATTAGCCTCTGTTTGCAATTAAGCCCGGAATATTGCGCGAAGCTCCAAAAGACTGCCGGTTTCTGATTTGCTGCAACAGAGAGCAAGAAAGGGGCATGGCAAAGTATTTTCATATATGTATGCACACCTCGATCCTCGTACCACCAATCACGCATCTCGATGCATGATGGCCGAGGAGTTGAATTGCACGACTCAATATGAAATGAATGCACATGAAAACACAACAAGACCGAGACTCCATCATGGATAATCCGGAGTGTCGGTGACCGGGAATTGAGACACGTTCCATCACTCGGAGTACGAAACGTCCCTCGTTTCCCGTGCTTGGGCTAACTCCTATCCCAAACACAATGCAATATGCATGACATGCATGAATGCGACTAACATACAACCTAGCATACGCAATGCTATGAAATGGCATACACAATGCACGATGTAATAAGGCATACACAATGCTCTAACATACAGCCTAGCATACGCAATGCTATGAAATGAAATGACATACACAATGCACAATGGACTTACACAATCATGAGTGGACCTCAGCCACACTCACATTAGTGGCCATGAGATGAAAATGAGACACTCGAGATGTGCGCACACATGCACGCAAACCGAGGACCGATCTTAAGGCACAAAGGCCACTCTAACAAGGCATGGCAAGGCATGAAATATGGCATACAAACATGCAAGTTCCAGTACTGAAATGTGATGCAAAATGATCCCGAAACATGGAAACATGGCACCCGATGCATCGAATGGTCCCGAAACACAAAACTAGGCACATGCATTGACCTATAGCTATACAAAGCATGCATTATCTGATCATGAAGCATAAAGACAGAACCAAGGCAGTCCCAAAACATGAACATTTCTAGTTCAAAGCATGGCCAAAAGATGCTAGCAAGATGGACAAAAATAGCATGCAACTTTGACTAGCAAACATGGTTTACATGGCATGTATATGAAGCAGGTGAGAACTCATCAAACCAGCAAAAATCAGTGAATAAAACATGCCAAAACATGCCCAAATAACCTCTGAAATGCAGCCAACACATGCACAAATGATGGGTTCTTTTAGAGGGCACACAAAAGGGTTATTAAGCACATGCATCAAGGACACTTAGCATAGCCAAATCAACTCTGAAAATCAAATATGATAGCTCTAAAACTCATCAAATTGGCCCTGAAATCAGTCAACAAAGCATGCAAGATAGGGCCTCTTTGGAAGGCCAAAAATACCATCAAGCAAAACAAGGTGAGAGGGGGTCACCCCCCTCTGCTTTTGAGGCTCAAAACAGTGTTTTAGCCACTGAAAATCCACTGGATTTCAGTGGCTAGAAGGCCAAACAAAGCATGCAACAAGGGCTTAGTTGTAAGGCTCAAAATAAGAGGCAATCAAGCATACAAAGAAGCATATGACCTCAAACGAAGGAATGCCCTTAATCAAACATCAAGAGGGCCTCAACACAAGATTTTTTCCAGTTTAGGTCGAAGTCCAAAAAGGCTCACAAGTAAGGCTAATGTATCATGCAAAAACAGCCCTAAAAGAGAGATTGAACAAACAGGGCAGCAAAAGACCTCAAACAGCAAAGAGACCTTCAACAAAGTTGAAGAGGGGCTCAAAAAAGATACTTTATAGTTTATGGAAAATCTCAAATATGCTCACAAGTAAGGCCAAAATATGATGCAAAAATAGCCCCAAAAGAGAGATAGAGAGCAAGAGGTAGTAGCTGGCCTCAAACAGTGAAGAGCCCTTCAACAAAGTTGAAGAGGGGCTCAAAATAAGGCACTTTACAGTTTGTCTTGAAACCCATAAATGCTCACAAATAAGGCTAATATATCATGCAAGATAAGGGCCAAAAGGAGGGGTAAAGCACAAAGGGTGGGTAGATGACTTCAAACAGAAAGGAGCTCTTGATCAAACATGAAGATGAGCTCAAAATAAGACTATTTTCAGTTCAGGTCGAAGCCCAAAAATGTAAGCAAAAGGAGCTAAGATATCAAGCAAAATAAGGCTAGAAAAGGGGAAATGAGGACTTACCCTTGTAGAGCCGACCTCCAGCAGCTTTTGGGCCAAGAATGTGAGCTCTGTACCTCTGCAAATGACCTTCAAGGTGCTGGAATGGAGTGTGGAGGTGGTAGGCTATGAGTTGTAGTGTAAATGGCCAAGTATAATGGACTTTAGAGCTTGGAAGAGAGAGCTATGGAGGAAGATGGGTGTATGCCTTAGCAAATATCTCTAACCCCTAGAAATGAGGCTCAAGGGCTGGCTTTATAGAGGAGAGAAGCCAAGGGAAAGGGGGGGGAAACTAATTCAAATTTCTCCCCAAAAAGACAGACCCTCGGGCAGTGAATCTGGTGCAAAACAGCTGGCACAGCTGGAATGAACTCAGGGAGAGAAATCTGGCCGACCAGGTGCAAAAGGTTCAGGTGGCCGGCCGGCCACCTCCCATGGCCGGCCGACCAGGGGTCAAAGGGTTCAAGCCCTAAAGCTGGTCATTCATGTAGCCCTTGAAGTTAGCTTTCCAATGCCGCAAACCTTGCATTAAAATTCCTTCTGTGGAAAAAGTTATGCCAGTTTTGGTGAAGCCGCGCAGATTCGGTCCAAACAGACTTCAACCGACCATATCTCCCCCACCCGGACTTGTTCTTAGGAGATTCTTGAGTGAAAAATGAAGCCCCAGAAGTAAGCTTTCCAACGGTGGTAACCTCATATCTTAAATCCAAGTATGTAAAGAGTTATGCTTGTTTCGGTGAAGCCGTGCAGTGTTTTCTCTTCTTCCCAGATTCATGCTGAACCACTTTTGACCCAAAAAAGCTGGTCGACCATCTGATTTTATGGGCTGCCATGTGGCCACATTGAAGCCCCAGAAGTTAGCTTTCCAATGGCGCCAACCTCGCATCAAAATTCCTTCTGTGCAAAGAGTTATGCCTGTTTCGGTGAAGCCGCGCAGCTTTGGCCCTACCCGGATTCATGCCGAACTTCTTCCAAACTAGTTTTCTTCTCTCTTCTCCTCTTTTCTTCAACTCCAAACCCCTAAGTAAGGTGTTTTAAAAGATTTTTCAAAGATTTCATCTCTCTTTCATTCATTTCCACTTTGTCCTTGCTCGGTTTACCGAAAAGTGCAACATTTGACAAAATGCGAGCCTCGGAACATCGTAAAAACTTTATTTCAAAAAACGTTTTGAAAGAGAGGGTTTTAAGACTAAAATATTTTGATCAAGATTGTTTTGGTCTAGAACAGAGGTATGAAGTTGAGATTTGACTCTCTCCTTGCCGAAGAAATTGAACCTTTGCCCTGCACATCTTTCTCCACCATGTAAACCATCGGAAGTGGCATGTGACCCCGAAGGTGGTCTCCTGGGCCACAGTGTCCCTTAAAAGAGAGGAAACAAGGTGTGTGCCAAAAACCGAAGCAAACGGAGGTAGTTAAGCGGTCCCGAACTGAGGCACACGGCCGACGGCTCCGAAAATCGGAAACTGGGTTCCAAACGGGAAAAATGGCCTACGATAACAAAACGTAGCCTACGGCCACTGGGAGATGGTCTACGAGACCTCTCCCTCCCTTCGGGAAGAGAAAATAGAGAAAACAGGACCTGGTTCGCAAACCGAGGCAAAGCACAAAAGAGCCCCGAAGTCCGGAGGCAAGGCTCTCAGCCGAGATTTTGCGACCTCAGAACGAGCACAATATGCGTCATCACCGAGCGCTCAACCGGTGACGTTTGAGTCTTAAGGTTGGTCAAAAATGGGGTGTCTACACTCTCCAAGCGTCAGAGGCACTTCAAGGAGCAGGAGTTGAATCGGCGTCGCCATTATATCATCGTCACGACTTTCTTTTTAACACTTTCGAAATTGAGAAGAGCGATGACGAGGGCGATGCCGAGTAGAACTAAATGAGGGCGTTCCAACATATTGTAAACGTTCCAACTAAACGACTTTCTTTGTAAACATTCCAACATATATTGTATCTATTGGATAGTTCAATAAAATGTTTTATTTTAAACGTTTGTGTTTGATTTTCAATGTTTACATGCCTAATTAGGCATTTTGTTTTGAATGTTTGCATATTTTAATTGGTTATGCGGTTGCGCCGGCCCAATTTATTCAAGCATTTCATTCTCAATGTTTGCATGCTTAATTTGTTTATGCGGTTTGCGAATCCTAAACTTAATCAGGCATTTCATTTTGAGTGCTCGTATGTTTTAACATGTATATGGTTTTCACCGGCTCAACTTAACGAAGCATTTCAACTAAACTTAATCAGGCATTTCGCCGGCTCAACTTTTGTGTACAGCTTAATTTGTTTTCCTTTTAATGCTAATGAGTTTTGGAATCTAAAGTGTTATTCGGCTCATAAGTGCCACTGGTATTCACGAAGGGCGCTCCGAATCCGGAGGCTTTATCGGCCCAAAGGCGTCATGAGCCGATGGGGCTCCAAATCCGGAGACTTTATGGCCAATCGTGATATCCAAGAAGGGTGCTCCGAATCCGGAGGCTTTATCGGTCCAAAGGCTTCATGCGCCGGTGGGGCTCCGAATCCGGAGACTTTTTGGCCAATCGTGATATCCACGTAGGGTGCTATGAATCCACAGGCTTTATCGGCCCAAAGGCGTCATGCGCCGGTGGGGCTCCGAATCTGGAGACTTTATGACAATCGTGATATCTATGAAAGGCGCTTCGAATCCGGAGGCTTTACGGCCCAAAGGCTTCAACCGCCGATGGGGCTCTGAATCCGGAGACTTTTTGGCCAATCGTGATATCCATGAAGAGCGCTCCGAATCTGGAGGCCTTATCAGCCCAAAAGGCTTCATGCGCCGGTGGGACTCCCGAATCCGAAGACTTTATGGCCAATCGTGATATCCACGAATGACACTCCGAATCCGGAGGCTTTATCGGCCCAAAGGCATCATGCGCCGGTGGGGCTCCGAATTCGGAGACTTTATGGCCAATCGTGATATCCACGAAGGGCGCTCCAAATCCGGAGGCTTTATCGGCCCAAAGGCATCATGCGCTTGTGGGGCTCCGAATCCGGAGACTTTTTGGCGAATCGTGATATCCACGAGGGGCGCTCCAAATCCAGAGGCTTTATCGGCCCAAAGGCTTCAAACGCCGATGGGGCTCCGAATCCAGAGACTTTTTGGCCAATTGTGATATCCATGAAGGGCGCTCCGAATCTAGAGGCTTTATCGGCCCAAAAGGCTTTATACGCCGTTGGGGCTCTGAATCCGAAGACTTTTTGGCCAATCGTGATATCCACGAAGGGCGCTCCGAACCCGGAGGCTTTATCGACCCAAAGGCATCATGCGCCGGTGGGGCTCCGAATCCGGAGACTTTATGCCAATCGTGATATCTACGAAGGGCGCTCCGAATCCGGAGACTTTATCGGCCTAAAGGCTTCAAGTGCCGATGGGGCTCCGAATCCGGAGACTTTTTGGCCAATCGTCATATCCACGAAGGGCGCTTCGAATCCGGAGGCTTTATCGGCCCAAAAGGCTTCATGCGCCGGTGGGGCTCTGAATCCGGAGACTTTTTGGCCAATCGTCATATCCACGAAGGGCGCTCCGAATCCGGAGGCTTTATCGGCCCAAAAGGCTTCATGCGCCGGTGGGGCTCCGAATCCAGAGACTTTATGGCCAATCGTGATATCTACGAAGGGCGCTTTGAATTCGGAGGCTTTATCGGTCTAAAGGCGTCATGCGCCGGTAGGGCTTCGAATCCGAAGACTTTATGGCCAATCATGATATCCATGAAGGGCGCTCCGAATCCGGAGGCTTTATCGGCCCAAAGGTGTCATGCGCCGGTGGGGCTCCGAATCCGAAGACTTTTTAGCTAATCGTGATATCCACGAAGGGCGCTCCGAATCCGGAGGCTTTATCAGCCCAAAGGCTTCAAGCGCCGATGGGGATCCAAATCCGGAGACTTTTTGGCCAATCATGATATCCACGAAGGGCGCTCCGAATCTGGAGGCTTTATCGGCCCAAAAGGCTTCATACGCTGGTGGGGCTCCGAATCCGGAAACTTTATGGCCAATCGTGATATCCACAAAAGGCGCTCCGAATCCGGAGACTTTTTGGCCAATCGTGATATCCACGAAGGGCGCTCCGAATCCGAAGGCTTTATCGGCCCAAAGGCTTCAAGCACCGATGGAGCTCCGAATCCGGAGACTTTATTACTCAATTGTGGGATGAGAAAACGAGAGACTTTGCATTGGAAAAATGAGGTGTACATGGCGAACCATTCAGAACAAGTATCATGCCTCACAAGTCGGGTCAATGATAAAATTTACGTAAATGCGTGGAATTCCAAGGCCGTGGTAGACGTCTTCCTGACATGTCTTTGAGCCGATATGCCCCTACTCCTGCGATTGAGTCAATCTGATAGGGGCCGTCCCAGTTAGGACCCAATTTTCCATTAGCCGGTTTCCTGGCAGCTGGAAATACTTTCTTCAGGACCAACTTTCCTGGTGTGTAGCGGCACAGCTGAACTCGTTGATTATACGACTTAGCAAGCTGCTGCTGGTACCGTGCCATGGACGCAAGGGCATGGTCTCTTCGTTCTTCGATCAGAATCAAATCCAAAGCCAGCATCATGTCGTTTTGGCCGATATCAAAAACTTGCAATTTTAGGGTTGGATGGCCGATCTCCAGGAGTATAATTGCCTGGGTTCCAAAGCATAAAGCAAACGACGTTTCTCTAGTGGATCGCCTGGGCGTAGTTCGATGAGCCCACAATACACTCGGTAATTCTTCGACCCATTTGCCTTTAGCTTTCTCCAGCCTCTTCTTGATGTCGTCCAAGATGGATTTGTTAGAGGCTTCGGCTTGACCATTGCTTTGTGGGTAAGCCGGCATAGAAAAGTAAGGCCGGATACCATACTTGCTGCACAGCTCTTGGTAGACGCCACAATCAAATTGGGTGCCGTTGTCTGAGATAAGAGCTCTTGGAATGCCGAATCGTGTTATGATATTTCTCCATACAGAGCACTTAACATCAGCATCTCGAATGTGCATTAATGCCTCTGCTTCGACCCATTTTGTGACGTAATCTGTCGCGACGATCAAGTATCGCTTGTTCCCTGGGGCCCTCGGCAATGGTCCTACGATATCAAGTCCCCACTAGGTGAACGGCCAGGGACTGGTGATGGAGCTTAACTCTTCAGCAGGTAGATGGGTTAACGGGGAGAACTTCTGGCACTGTTCACATTTCTTCACATAGCATTCGGCATTAGCTCTCATTGTCAGCCAATAATACCCCTGTGTTATAGCTCGATGAGCCAAAGAGCGCCCGCCAGAATGGGCACCACAACTGCCTTCATGTATTTCAGTCAGAAGCTCTACGACTTTGTCCGGGTGTACACATTTCAAGTATGGACCATAAAGGGATTTTTTATAAAGCTTTCCTTGCGGATCCAAGTAGTATCACAGGGCTTTGTTTTGCAGCTTGTGCGCTTCTTTCTTTTCCGCTGGGAGCTATTCGGAAGACAGGAATGTAGCAATGGGGTCCATCCAACTCGGTCCTGACTCTATGACGTTGACCTGGATTTCCTCCGAAGGGCCAATGCTCGGCTCTGAGATGAAACTTACTTCGATGGTCTGTTTAATCTCTGAGTTAATGGCGGAGGCTAGGCAAGCTAGGGCGTCTACATGTGTGTTCTGATCACGTGTTATCTGATTCAATTCATGATGGTCAAATTTGGCCAGCAAGGCGCTAGCCGATTTCATGTAAGCCGCCATACGGTCATTTTTGGCTGCGTACTCCCCCTTTAGCTGATTGATCACTAATTTTAAATCGCAAAATACCAGCAAACGCCGAGCACCCAAAAGGTGTGCATTCCTCAAACCGGCCAGAAGGGCTTCATATTCGGCCTCGTTATTTGATGCTTCGAAGCCGAGTTTGACGGCCTGCTCAATTATTGCGCCGTCGGGAGCCATGATTACTACTCCGGCTCCGCTCCCCCATTGATTGGATGATCCATCACAGTACAACTGCCAAATGTCCCCAACATAAATTCTCCAGTTCGACTTAGGTCGAATTTCATCAGACTTGAAGTCGACAAGACCCCCAGTGAATTCGGCCACAAAGTCGGCAAGCACCTGTTCCTTGATTGAGGTTCTAGATAGAAACTGAATATCGTACTGGCCGAGTTCAAGAGCCCACTTTGAAACGCGTCCTGATGCTTCCGCACTACGTAGTACTGATCGGAGGGGATAATCTGTTAGCACCACGATGCTATGTCCCTGGAAGTAATGCATCAGTTTTCTTGCCGCCATGACTAGGGCTATGATGAGTTTTTCCAGCGGAAGGTAGCGTGTTTCAGCATCGACCATTGCCTTGCTCACATAATACACTGGCCGCTACTCCCCCAGCTCTTCCTTTATCAGTACGGCGCTGACAGCCCGATCGAAAACTGCCAGATACAAAATGAGCGGGTTACCTGCCGAAGGTGTTGTCAAGAGTGGAACTGATCGGAGGTAGGTTTTGAGGCCATTCAAAGTAGCTTCGCACTCGGCGGACCACTCAAAAGCCTTGCCCTGCCGTAGTGTATGGAAGAATTGTCGGCAGCGATCTGTAGACCGACTGATGAACCTGTTGAGTGCGGCGGCCATCACCATCAACTTTTGAACCTTTTTTACTGAACGAGGGGAGTCGAGCTCCAAGATTGCTGTGATTTGCCTCGAGTTGGCTTCGATTCCTCGGTGGTTGACGATGTAGTCCAAGAATTTGCCAGAGCCGATCCCAAACGCACATTTAGAAGCGTTCAGCTTCATTTTGTATTTACGTAAGATTCCGAATGTCTCTTCTAGATCGGCTAGATGAGTTTGCTCTTCTTTGGACTTGACCACCATGTCATCAATATACACTTCCATAGTGTGGCCGAGTTGCTCCTTGAACATGGCAGTGACCAGTCTTTGGTAAGTTGTCCCTACATTCTTCAGCCCAAAAGGCATAACCTTATAGCAGTAGGTTCCTCTTGGGGTGAGGAATGCAGTTTTGTCTTGGTCCTCCGGATGCATGGCAATTTGATGGTAGCCTCTGTAAGCATCGAGAAAGCTCATATGCTGATGGCGTGCCATCACATCTACAAGTTGGTCAATTCTGGGTAGTGGGAAACAATCCTTGGGGCAGGCTTTGTTTAGGTCCGTGAAATCAATGCACACTCACCAAGTCCCAGTTTTCTTCTTCACAACCACAGTATTAGAGAGCCATGTAGGGTAGGTCGCTTCCCTAATTGCCCCGGCGTCAAGCAACCTGTCAACCGCTTCAACAACGGCAGCAGTGTGCTCTGCGGCTGACCTTCGGCTTTTCTAAATGATCGGCTTGCATTTAGGGTCAACATTCAGACGGTGCTGCGAAACAAACGGATCTATACCCGGCATCTCATATGGAGTCCATGCAAAGACATCAAGGTTGCTGAGCAGGAAGGAAATTAGCTGCTGTCTGTCGACTTGATTCAGGGAGGCGCCGACCATGAAGAACCTGTCTGGGTTTCCGTTGATTTCAACTCGATCTAGGGCGTCCGGGCCTTTTCACTTGGGAGCTGCCCAACATCGTCGAGGCTCTCCCGATCCGGCACCTCAATAGAATTTACTTGCAACTTCTTTGGTGTCTTTCCAACAAGGAGATAGCATGCTTGCGCCGACTTCTGTGAGCCGCAGATTTGCTCAATGTCGCGTTCTGTTGGGAAGCGTAGCAGCTGATGATAGGTGCTTGGCACGGCCTGCATAGTATGCAACCAAGTTCGCCCCATGATGAGATTGTATGGCGATGGCAGCTTGACGACCAAGAATTCCACATCCACTGTTCGGGAGCCCGCTCGAACGGGTAGTGTGATTTTTCCCAACGGGTACTCTGGATTGGCGTTGAAGCTGAATAGTGGATAAGGGGCCGGGGAGAGATCCGATTCGGAGAAGCCGAGTTTGGTGAATGTCTTGTAGTACATAACCTCCGATGTGCTTCCCGGATCAATGAGTACGTGCTCAACTGTGAATCTGTTTACTGTGAATCTGTTTACGCGTAACTCAATTACCAAGGGATCGACATGGGGAAGTGTCACTCCGGCCAAATCTGAATCATCAAAAGCAATGCTCGCAGCTTCGTGGGGCTGTTTAGCCGGAGTGAGTTGATTTTGAGGGTCGGGATTCGACTGAATCGTATGCACCACGGATGACATTGGCAGGCTGTATATCATGTGGATCACACCGAGTGGAGGGGAATCCTATCTTAAGGCTATTGCTTTGGTTGAGTTGCCTTTTCGGACGTACTGTTGTAGCCGACCATCTTGTACCAATTCCTCCAAGTGATCCTTCAATGCATAACAACTCTCAGTATCATGGCCATGGTCCTTGTGATACTCACACCGTCTGTTGGACTTTGGACATAACCGCGTTGATCGGCTCTGTCAACTCCGTATATTTCTTGTCGGCGCACCTAGTGTGCCTGCTATCAACTTGCAGTTGTTCATTTGCTCGGTGGGAGCATTGGTCGCTTGATCAGCGGGAATCCCGTCTCTTGTCTTGTTTAGCTCGATGCCGTGGTTTAGGGCTCTGAGGTGGTACAAAATTTATTGGCTGAGCAATTTCAGAAGGGGTCGTCTTGTTGGCCACGTTTCCGGCTTTAACCCGCAAGGCGTCATCCTCCACTTTGCAATATTCCTCAACTTTCTTCATCAACGACCAGACTGTTTTGAGTGGTCTTCTAGTCAAAGAACTGCGGAGAGCACTATCAGGATACAAGCCCATTTTGAAGGCCGTGATGGCCATGGAGTCGTTGCAAGCGTCATCAACAAGATTAAAGCACTCCCAATAGCGCACCGAATACTCTCTTAGTGTTTCTCCTGGCTGGATCTGTATTGCCTAGAGAGAGTCGGCTTGTTTTGGCTGGACCTCGTTAGTGATGAATCTGGCCCTGAAAGATTTCTGTAATTGATGGAAGCTTTTGATCGAAGCCGGCTCCAGTTTATAATACCACCTGACAGCCAATGGTCCCAAACTGCTGGGAAATATTCGGCACATGAGGGCCTCGTCGTCTGCATGCAGTGTCATGGCTTGCTTGTAGTGACGGATGTGATCGGTGGGGTCTGATTTTCCATCATAGAGAGTGAACGACAGAGCTTTGAACTTTTTGGATAGAACCTCCCTGGCGATCCGTCGCACAAAGGGATCATGTTGGTCTTCTTCATCTGAACTGTTTCTTCTACGCTTATGCCTTATACGCGGACTCTCTTCGGAGGAACTGGAAGTTTTGGGTCGTCCCTTCTTCTTGGGCTCCGGGGATAATGAGTCGGAGTCGCTATCAGTGTCTTGTTGTCGGGCTCGAGGTCGTCAACCACCTGCCCTTAGAGGTCGTTCCGGATCTTGGTGTACAGCTTGTTTAGACTTCGCCACTTGCAAGGCCAAATCCTGACGGAGACATTCGTTCTCAGCGATCATGTTCTCCAACCTCTATTCGTTTTGCTTTGCTTGTTGCATGATCGCTTGCATTGCCTCATGCTCTGAAGTCGAGGGTGAGGCGAAGTTCAAAGCGCATCTTGCGGGGATAGATCGAAGGGTCTTCTGTTACGCTCGCCATGGATGTATTTGAGTATTCCCACAGACGGCGCCAATTGTGGAGAAGTGGTTTAGAAATACTCTTTAGATCCTGGGGGACGCTCGTGATCCTCAGGTAACCTGAAAAAGAATTAACACTCCGATCGGGAGTGCCGGAATTAGAACTCCGACGGATAAGTCAGTGTATACTCTCTTGATTGCTTGTATCTTACGTTAAACATGCTAGTTCTCACGTAGCTCTTTCTGGCTGATATTCTTCTATTTATATCTTTTTTTTCTTGGGCCTTGGGATTGGGCCCACTTTCAATTCGACATTCGGCTTCTTTTGTAGCAAATCGCTTTTCACTCGGCCCTTTGCTCAACTGGCTATTTGGCCGAATAGGGTAGGATTTGAGCGCGTGAGACGGCGCTGAGTGCTGTATATTTCGACTCTCCTAGTTCAACTATTCGGCCTCTTTACGACTCCCAATATTCGCCCCCCACATAAGTCATTACTCACAGATAACCGATGGCTCCAAATAGTCGAATAGAGTAGGCAATTCACTTAACTTGAGGCGCGTGACCTACATACAGATACAAACAGTGAAGCACACACTTGGATTATAAGTAACTTATTTCATTTGTTCTTAGTTTGTTTCTAGCCTTTATCCTCATTATAGTGTCTTAATCTTGGCCTAGGAATGCCTAGGATGGAATGAGGATACAAAAATGTACTTGAAAATATTTTTCAAAACTTGTTGAAAACAGGGTCTACGCTCGAGCGTAGCTTTCCTCGCTCGAGCAGACATGTAAAATGTGAGGGTCCACTCGAGCGCAACTTCCTTCGCTCGAGCGGTCTGCAAACTTTGAAAAAGTACTGGTTGCTTGTTTTTCTCGCTCGACGCTTGCTCAAGCACAACTTTTGTTGCTCGAGCGTGCTGCAAAACAGAAGAACTTCTGGGAACATGCATTTCACGATCGAGCCAGCCTTTGGTCGCTCGAGCGGAAGTGTGAGACACAGAGTGGTTGCTCGAGCATTGAATCCGTCGCTCGAGCGTGGAAGCAAAATTCTGGAATTTCTAGAATTGCTTCTAAGCTTCAAAACTCAATCTTAAAGCATCAAAGCTCGATTTTCTGGGCCAAAACTTGAGGAAACATTGAAAAACTCATAAAACATCATGAATTAATGATCATTTCAAGAAATCATGGCTGAATAGCTTACCAATTGTGCAAAAATTCAACTTAAATTTTATGAATGTTCCATGAACATGACATACATGAATTTCTTTGAACTTAATCTTCTCAAAACATGATCAAATGCTACAAAACAACATGAAACTTGTTGATTTCCCAAAATTAAGGTGAATTCAAGACATGCATGAGGGAATTCTTGGAAATTAAACTCAAAATATGAGAAAATATGCATGCATGCATGGTATGAGTCAAATTTCTTCATTTCTAGTTCAACTCTCAAGTTCACATATTTAATCTTTTGAATTCATATCCGTAATGTCTCAATCAAAGAACTTAAAAGTTGAATTCTTACCTAGACTTCCCAAGATTAAGGGCTAGAGACTTAATTCTTGAATCTCTAGGTTCAATTCTATCTCTTCCTAACAAATCCCTTGGGTGAGCTCAATCTCCTCCTTGTTCTCCCTCCCTCACGTTTTATGTGTGTATAGGCTTAAGAGTGTGTTGAAAATGAAGGAAAGAGGATGAGTGTAGGCAAAAGGTGCCTTATATAGGCTTGCCCAAGGATGGTTAATTAAGCCTAATCACATAGGCATCATATTAATCTAATTAAATCATTCAGAATCGAATTCCAATTAAACTCACCACAAATTTCTATAAATCTTGAATAACACATATACCAAGTTAATTTCTTATTCGGATGCCAATAAGGCCTTCAATTCGCAAACCGAAACGGCAACATGAATAGATCTTTCTACGTTAAACAGATATACACACAAACAAGATAGCATATGAAGTAAACTTTTACTTTAATGACACATTAGGCATAATTAAACATAGCTTAACGTTAATCATGGGTTGGGGTTGTTACATGCGGAGCAAGAACTGCGTCGCCGCGGAGTGTAGGATCTTACCTCGGCTATGGCTATAGCGGAGTCCCTCATTGAGTATAAAAAGGTAGACAATAAGGCCAAGACATCTAAGGATAGCCATAATAAAGGTGGGGGAGACAAGGACAAGGGGTTCCAACGTAAAGAGGGGCACAACAAACCCCCTAATGGAAAAGAGGGAAAAGAGAAAGCTAAGTACCAATTCAAGGACAAAGGTAAGTTCTAGCCCAAGACCAACTGCTTCTTATGTGATGTACCACATTGGGCAAGAGACTGTCCCAGGAGACAAGCGCTCAATGTCATGATAGAAGAACGGGAAAAAGAGAAAACTCCACACATGGGATCCCTATAACTTCTCAACGCCATCTAGACGAAACTAGCTATATCGACCCAATGAGATAAGGGTCTAATGTATGTGGAAGTGTACCTCAATGGGAAGCCCACTCATGCTATGGTGGACATGGGAGCAACACATAACTTTTGTCTCTGTGGATGAGGCAAAAAGACTGGAACTCAAAGCCACTAAGGAATCTGGCTGGCTTAAAGTAGTCAATTCGGAGGCTAGGCCCCTGCATGGAGTGGCACGCGAAGTGGACATAGGCATTGGAGCATGGAGTGGCAAGATTGATCTTACAGTGGCACCCATGGATGACTTCAAAGTCGTCATTGGCATGGATTTCTTGGGAAAGGTTAAGGGAGTCCCACTACCATTTCTTCGCTCCATGGCCATTTTAGAAGAGAAAGCACCATGTGTAGTGCAAACTACAGTTAGAAAAGGGTTCAAGACCCCAATACTCTCAGCCATACAAGTAAAGAAAGGGTTCAAGAAAGGAGAAGTGACCTACCTCGCAACCATGGCAGAGGAAAAAGAAGATGTGCCTAAGGGGTCAATACCCAAGGAGATTGAGAAGGTACTCCATGAGTACAAAGAAGTGATGTCCCCCGAGCTACCGAAGAAACTTCCACCTAGGAGGGAGGTGGATCACAAGATCAAGCTGGAGCCAGGCATAACACCATCCGCCAAAGCGCCTTACAGGATGGCACCACCTGAGTTGGAGGAATTAAGGAGGCAACTGAAGGACTTGTTTGATATTGGCTACATTCAACCGTCCAAAGCTCCCTATGGTGCCCCGGTGCTATTCCAAAAGAAGAAGGACAGTTCTCTTCGCCTATGCATTGACTATCGGGCACTTAACAAGGTAACCATCAAGAACAAGTATCCTATCCTTTTGATTGCTGATTTGTTTTATCAACTTGGTAGAGCTCAATATTTATCTAAACTAGACTTAAGATCTGGCTACTACCAAGTAAGGATAGTAACTGGGGATGAGCCAAAGACTACTTGCACTACTCGATATGGCTCATTTGAGTTCTTAGTGATGCTATTTGGCCTCACCAATGCCCCAGCCACATTTTGCACTCTCATGAACAAGATCTTTCATCCTTACTTGTACCGATTCGTAGTGGTCTACTTGGATGATATCATGGTCTATAGCAACACTTTGGAAGACCATGTAGATCATCCACGAACGGTGTTTAAGATACTAAAAGATAATGAGCTCTATATGAAGAAGGAGAAGTGCTCCCTTGCAAGAAATGAGGTATCATTCTTAGGGCATAAGATCAATGATGGGATGCTTATGATGGAAGAGGACAAGGTGCGTGCAATACAAGAATGGAAGGCTTATACCAAAGTGACAGAGCTAAGGTCATTCATTGACTTTGTCAATTATTATTGATGGTTTATCAAGGGATATTCAACAAGGGCAACATCGCTCACAGACCTCCTAAAGAAGAACAAGGCATGGGAATGGTCAAAGGAATGCCAACACTACAAGAAATAACACCTTTGCCAACCAAAAAATTGGTCGCTAAAAGCCTATTTTTAGTCGGCAAAAGTTATCCGTGACCAATTTTTTTAGTCGCCACTTTGGTCGCCAATTGAGAGTTGGCAAAAGTAATTCGCGACCAAAATTTTTGTTGGTCGGGAAAAGTTAGATTTGCCGACTAAATTTTTAGTCGCTAAATATATCATTACTGCGACTAATCCTTTTTGTCGATAAAACACTTTGGTCGCAAAAAGTGATATTTTCCTGGCCAAATATCTTAGTCGCCAATTGTCACATTCCACGACCAAACAGATTAGTCGCCAAAAGTCAAAGAATCACCGACTAACAATTTAGTCGCCAAAAGGTAAGGAATTGCCGACCAATGATTTTAGTCGCAAAAGTGTAGAATTTGCCGACCAATTTTTTAGTCGCCAAATCTCTTTTTTTTTTTTTTTTTTTTTCCAGAACAATCAATTTTTGTTTATAAACATTAACAAAATTCATTCAACCCAACCACAATTAAGGAACAATAACATTTAAAAAAGAAAAAGCTTAGGAACAATAATTAACAAATTTCCTTTCTTGTAACTTCACTAAATCATCAAATAATAATTAAATTTCATTTAAAATAAAAATGAAAATATGTAACCGTAGTGCAGCACAGGGCATATTCAAGTAAAATTGAATTCAGTAAGCATGTCTTCTCAAAAGTTATATCCTCTTTGAAGTCCAACATGACACAAAACTTGAAGCCTTTCACCTTCTTTAATGATTTAACATATCAACTTGCTTGGCAGCTGATCCAAACTAACATATCAACTTTATGGATAATTGACCCTTCACCCTTGCATGGCCGAATGAAATCGCCACTTGGAAGCATTTTAGCTCTCACAAACTGAGCAGCAACTGCATTTGGACTAGCACCAGAACCTGACAGAGATCTCTCATAGACCTTGAAAGATTGATGACCAAAAAGAACAAAGATCAAATTTTTGCATCACCAACTGTCCCAAAAGCAAAAGTTCTAGAAAATAGGCGGAACAATGTATTCAATTAAGTCCAAACTCGATTCATTTGGTAATATTAATGCCCTCAACTAATACAAAATGATGTAAATTATGTACAAATGTTTTTGAAATTAAACAAGAATCAGAAAAGATAAGAAATTTCTCTCACCCACACAGGAGGCTAGAAATATTTATTTACTAGCAAGTTTCTTCTTCAAAAAATTTACTAGTATATATGCCCAACAGCAACAAATTTACTATGACAAACCTGAAAGTAGCATATATCAAAACAAAAGGTTTGTTATAAAGTAGAAACCTTTGTATAATATCTAGGCTCCCGATAATGGGTTAGGTTATTCTTTCGCTTACAATCTCCAAAATGTGATGTTGATCTTGACCTTAAAAGGTGAGGGAAAATACAAAGTACTCATGTACATTTCCTCTGTTTTGTGCTCTTGAACCCTTGATTTCCTTGTGCCTTTAGTTAAAGACACCAATAAATTTTTTCAAAAAAGTAAAATGAAAAATAGAAAATGAAAAAAAAAGGAGGGAAAAATGAAAACACAACCAAATTCCCTAAATCAATCATGTCTGAGTTTGGGATTTGCTGAAATAACAAAAATTATTATATTACATGAACAAAAGAGAATGCAAAAAAAAAAAAAAAAAAGAAGCAGAAGGATGACATTTGCTTATTTTATTGTTTTCGGAAACAAAGACATTGAAAAGTTCAAAAACACTTATCGTTTTTAAAATATTTTTTTAATGTTTTCTTAAAAATAGGCTGCTTTCACAAACAGATAAACAAAGTTTCTAGTGTTTTTGGAAAAACAAAAACAGAAAACAAAATATAGAGATGGGAAGGTAGACTTACCTTCAATTAAGCCAGTGGCTTTAGAAAGATCAATTTCAAAAAGGGTTTGATCGGGATCATCAAGCCCAGACTTAACCTTGTCTGGCAATTTGGAGAAGAAATCACATATTTGATCAGCTGGTAGGTCATGTCTGGACCTTCAACATTTATCAACAATGGAGTTTCTATCCCCATTTCCATTTCCACAACACCCAAACCAAAATCAAAATCAAATCCCCAAAAAAAAAAAAAAACACTTTTCTCACTACCTAGAACAAACACCTAACCAAATCAATTCCAAAAGGAGAGAGAAGAAGATAATATAATTCTAAAATGCATTATCGAGGCAGCGTCTGGATTCCCACGTGTGGTATTATGTGTTGTCGAGTCTGTCTAGACCCTTTTTATATTACTTGAAGTGGGTAAGAATTTTTATGATCACATTCAATGAGAATTGCTAAGCACTGGTGGCCTCTTTATCCTCTTTTCATCAAGCAAAAACAAAATTATAAAATTTACATATATAAAGAAGAAACATATTTTTGGAAAAACAAATCATCAACCAAAATTTTTGGACAATTTTCTAACAGTGTCACAACACTTTAACGATTTCAAACTGAAAGCCAAAGAATAGCACCATAGACTATAGCATATTACAAAATGATCAAGTAGAAATTGGAAGCTTTGATGTTGGATGCTGACCATGAATAAATAACTGCAGAACCAGCCACAAAAAAAAAAAAGGATATTCATTAAAGGGGTAATGTTAACTTTTTTTCTGAGGTCAAAGATAAACAGTGGGGCCCCTCTTCTATTTTATCTAAATAGTCTACTGCCTCAGGCACATCCTCTTATTTAAAGCAGAGCTAATACAAGTAATAAGAACTGTGCAAAGCACGGCTGCAATTGGATGCATTAGTGGTTAAGCACTTTCTATTAGATACTTGTATCGTTTTGCTCTTAGTATGGGGGATACGAGGACTCTAGAGCTACTACTAATTGAGTTGAGGAATCAAAGTATATCAATTGCTTTCTAGGTTGTATTGCGATGCGTTTTTAACTATTTAAAATAAAAATATCTTCATATCGAAACATGTCCAATGCAATGATTCCACCTCACAATTTAAGCAGTTGAGAGTTCATTCAACACCTTACTTCTCACCTGAAGCATTTTCAAACGATGAGGCAAATGCTCCGGTTGTTGAGTTGCAGCTACATCTTTGATAAATGACACATGTTCTGCATTTTCAAAAGCACAAAGCAAGGTTTTCATTAATAATTAGTACCAGGTATTCACAAATGAAATCTCAGCAGTAGTTATAGAAGTTTATGTCTTCATTTTTTGAATGTAACAGAGTACATATACATCAGTTGTACCCTAACTAAACTAACCTAACCTAACCTAACAACTACTAACCACATTCTAATTAACAATATAGTAAAACTGTAACAATTATCATTCCCAACTAACTTTTGGTCTTTTGGTTACACAGACTTCCTTATCCTCATTTGCATTTGATACTAAATAGTGTCAAATAAACCAGACCTGCAAAATCTCACTGACCATCAACATGCCACTTATTCAAAATAAAAGCGATCAAACATTTTTATAATAATTACAGTAGCACTTAAGCAAACTTTAAATAATACAATTCCAACTCCTAAAGCAATTAAGCTTGGCAATCAAAAACAAAAACTCCTATGGCATTTAAATAAGTATGTAGGCTTGTGTTGCAATTGAAATCATCAGCAATAAATTCTCATTAATTGAAAATCAAATCTATTGATTCGGCATAAATCCGAACAAATAATACACATATGAACGCCTTTTTTTTCGCATCTTTATCCTACAAGAAACTGCAAATCTATAAATCTATGCTATATACAAGTGAAGAGTTGTACCAGTAGATGAAGAGGAGTAGCATTGGAATGTAGCTCTGCGGCGGCGGCGGAAAAGTAGGGTCGGTAAAGCGGCGGTGCGTGGACATCAAGAAGATGAGAGGGAGAGCTCTCACCAGCGGTAATGGGAGATGAGTCGCACCAAGATGGAGAGGGAGAGCTGCGGTAATAACAGGGTAGAGTCGCACGAAGCTGGAGATTGAGGGAGAGACGGAGAGAGCGAGAGAGGGAGAGAGAAGAGAGGAGGATGGTTACCTGGACGCCGGAGGGAGTTCCGCCCACGCAGGTGTTGTCATCTGTGGCGCCACTCCGAGAAAGAGAATGAGTGAGGAGAGAACTAGGGTTGGGGCAAGTGAGAATGAAATTAGGGCCAATTTTTTTTTTTTTTTTTTTTTGTTTGAACGATGCTCCCGTTTATTTGGAATAAGGATGTGAGAATATTAGGTATGAAAATAAAATTTTAAAAATATATAGGTGTGATTAAAAAAAAAATTATAATCAAAAAAATTATTTAGTATTAATTGAAAAGTAATATAAAAAATAAATATTATCATACCCAATATGTGATTAAAATATTAGTTTGATTTTTTCCATCACACTTTTATTAAAAGTGTCATGTTTTAATTTTAAGTGTAATTTTTAAGTATTTTTGTAGTAGTGTTTTCTTACTGAACGATATCAAAATATTAAAAATTATTGGTAACGAAAATATATTCATTAGTAATAATTTTATAATTGGTGACTAATTTTTTCCTCACCAAAAGTCTCAAAATTTTGGTGCCACCCAAAAAAATTAGTGGAAAAATCTTCGGTGACAAAAAAATAAAAAATATTGACGAAAAATAAATTTGTCACCTAATTTTTTTATTTTATATGTAGATTGGTGACGAAATTTTATTTTTCTCTCTAAAAATGGTACATTTGGAGACAAAATATTATTTTCTTCACTAAAAGGTACGTCTTTTTTGACAAAATTTATTTTCGTCATTAGTTTTCGTCTCCAAAGACTCTTTTTGTTGTAGTGTCGGTCGAGTGTGGTCTGAGACAAAATAAAAGTCACCAAATGAATCTGTGTGAGAGAGAGAGAAACAAAGGGCGATGGTGAGTATGGTACAAGGATCTGTGTGAGAGAAAGACAGAGGGCGATAGCGATTTGTGGCGGTGGCAATGTGCGACGGATGTGAGTAACGGTGGTGAGGGACTTCGATGAGGTAGAAAGAGTGGGCACCGATTGGGAGAGAGAACACAGAGAGAGAGAGAGGGCGGACCAACATAGAGAGACACAGAGAGTGAGCTAGAGACAGAGGGGAGATTACGGTTTTTTTTTTTAAAAAAAATTATGTTTTCCTGGTACAAAACGACGTCGTTTTACAATCGGCGACCAAATTTTTTTATCGCAAAAAAATTTCAATTCCCGCCTCCATGTTTCAAATTTCCCTCCCAAACTTTTGGTGACCAAAAGACCAGATTAGTCGCAGAAAATGTACCTTCGCCGACAAACTTTTTTAGTTGCCAAATCTCAATCAACGGCGACTAACATATTAGGCGCTAAAAGTACTAATTTGGCGACTAATTTTTTTTGATTGCTGAAAATAAGTTTTTGGCGACCAAATTTTTGGTCATCAAAGAAAAAAAAAATTTATTTTCCATTTGGCAACTAAATTGTTTTAGTAGCCAAAACTCAATATACGGCAACTAAAATATTTTTGGTCGGGGAAAATAAGTTTTTGGCGACTAAAATTTTGGTTATCAATTCCATAACCAACTTATTTTTGATCTTCCGCGACCAACTTATTTTTTGGTCGCCAAAATGTGACCTTCGCGACCAAATTTGTAGTTGGTTGCCAAAAGCATATCACTTTCTGCAACCAACTCATTTTTTGGTCGCCAAAATATGACCTTCTGCGACCAACTCATATTTGGTCGCCAAAAATAATGATCATTCGCGACTAATTAATATTTGGTCGCCAAAAAGTAACTTTTAGCTACCAACTTTTATATTGGTCGCGGAAAGTAGTCACTAAAAGTGCAAATTCTTGTAGTTCAAGATGTCTTTGAAGACTTGAAGAAGGCAGTGACAGAGGAGCCAGTATTGGGGCTACCAGACCACACCAAGCCTTATGAGGTACACATAGAAGCTTCTGACTTTGCCATTGGAGATGTACTCATGCAGGATAGGCATCCTATTGCCTATGAAAGTCGCAAGCTTAATGACATCGAGCGGAGGTACACGGTGCAAGAGAAGGAGATGACGGCTATCTTCCATTGCTCACGTACATGGAGGCACTACCTATTGGGTTCCAAGTTTGTAGTCAAAACAGACAATGTTGCCACTAGCTATTTCCAATCCCAGAAGAAGTTAAGTCCAAAACAAGCTAGATGGCAAGACTTTTTGGCAGAATTCGACTACATCTTGGAGTACAAGCTAGGGAAGGTGAACCTTGTGGCGGACGCATTAAGGGTTGTTTTGGGAAGTTGGTAAAAAGCTGGCTTTTGGCTTTTTACCAAGCTTTTTAGCTTTTTGGAAAGTGATTTGGGAAGTTGGTAAAAAGCTGACTTTTTGCTTTTTAATTTAATATTTATTTATGGTGTCAAATCAATTTAAAATGACCAAAATACCCTTACCAAAATTTAAAATTGTACACAATTTGTTGACCTGGAGGGTATTTCCGTAATTAGCCAACCTAGCTTTTTGTTCACTTGCCAAATGCAACAATGGCTCAAAAAAGCTGACCCAGCTTTTTTCTCAAGCAACAAAAACGCTGGCTTTTTTATGTCTTCCCAAAACGGCACTAAGTCGCATGGTAGAATTATCTGCTATGAGTAGCAGGCCTCAAGGTAAATTAATTGAACTCATCAAAGAAATGTTGCAGCATGATCCTCTAGCCAAGAGCCTGAGTGGATTGGCAAAAGATGGAAAAACCAAACGCTTTTGGGAAGATGGCCTACTTTACACTAAGGGGAAACGACTCTACGTTCCAAAGTGGGGAAACCTATGGATGAACCTAATTAGGAAATGCCATGATACTAAGTGGGCTGGCCATTCGGGACAAAAGCATATAAGAGCATTGCTGGAATCAACTTACTATTGGCCGAGGATACGGGATGATGTAGAGGCATACATGAAGACTTGTCTTGTGTGTCAACAAGACAAAGTAGAGCAGGAAGCACCTGGAGGTTTGTTGGAGCCATTGCCTATAGCTGAGAAGCCTTGGGAGAGCATCACCATGGACTTTATCTCAGCTTTGCCTACGTCAGAAGGGTGCGACTTTATTATGGTCGTGGTTGATAGGTTTTCTAAGTATGCCACATTCATAGCAACCCCAAAAGATTGCACAGCAGAGGAAGCGGCTCGGTTATTCACAAAACATGTGGTAAACTGTTGGGGTGTGCCTAGGTCCATCATTAATGATCGGGACCCTCGCTTTACAGGACGATTTTGGACTGAGCTATTCAAGATGTTGGGGTCAGACTTACACTTCTCTACAAGCTTTCACCCGCAATCCGATGGCCAGACCGAACGAGTGAATGCTTTGCTGGAGCTCTACTTAAGGCACTTTGTTAGTACCAATCAGCAAGATTGGGCAAAGTTACTGGATGTAGCCCAATTCTCTTTCAACTTGCAACGAAGCGAATTCACCAATCACAGCCCGTTCGATCTAGCTATTGGGCAGCAAACACTAACGCCACACATGGTGATGTCTGGCTATACGGGAAAGAGTCCTGCAGCATTCAAGTTTGTTAAAGGATGGCAAGAGCAAGCTGATGTAGCACGAGCCTACTTAGACAAGGCGTCTAAGAAAATGAATAAATAGGCTGATAAAACGAGACAAGCGGTGGAATTCCAAGTGGGGGACTTGGTGCTTGTCAAGTTGTTACCTCAACAGTTCAAGTCCCTAAGAAAGGTGCATAAAGGATTGGTGCGAAAATATGAAAGAGCTTTTCCTATCACAAAGAAGGTTGGAAAGTTTCCTATCTGGTACAACTACCTCCAAAGCTTCAGATTCATCCGGTCTTCCATGTAAGTAATTTGAAGCCTTATCATGCGGATTCGGAAGACCCAAGCCGAGGAAAGTCATTATGAACACCAACGGCAGTAGTAACCTCTTATGACAAAGAGGTAAAATACATTATGGCCGATTGAGTCATCTGAAAGAGTGGAGTTCCTCCTAGCACAGAGTACTTGGTGAAATGGAAAGGACTACCAGAAAATGAGGCTAGCTGGGAGCCAACAGAAGCTTTATGGCAGTTCCAGGAGCAAATACAAAAGTTTCGCAGGGAGGATGCGACGAGGTCGTCGCCAGAATAGGTGAGGGAGAATGTCACAAGCTGCTAAATTTCCATGGAAAAATCCCCTATATAAAGAGCTTGGAGCACAAGAGGCTAATGGAAGGATCTAGAACTTACTAGCTCATTCCAGCACTTGAAGAGAGCATGGAGGATTCTAAAACATCCTTGAATATTCAAGACCCTTGTACATACTAGACTTGTAATATCTAAAGCATTCTAGAACCTTCTTGTAGCTTGTAAGAAAGGCTTCCAAGAGAAGCTTCTGCATGAATTTCCTAGTGGATTCTAGAGTGCTCTCGAAGAGGCCAAGGAAGCCTATAAATAGGAAATTAGCTTATTTGCTCCAATCCATCCAAGAATTGTAAAGCTTTCTCACAACTGAATACAAGGCATTCTCTCAAACTCTCTTGTGTTGTTCTAACTCCTCTTTCCTATAAGTTTGTAAGTTAGGCTGACTCAGCATCATTAAGTGAGACTTGAGATTGTCTAAGTGCAGCACGGATAGCTTGGAGACAACCAAGGCCGTGACACAAAGCTCTCTACTCAAAACCAAAACCAAGATGAAATGAAAGAAAAGGAAATGATGGGAAGGAAAAAAATGAGACGGAGTAATCTCACGTGGGTGTGCTTTTCTAAGAATGGGTTTTCTAAAAAATAATTTTTGTAATAATATCTTAAAATTTTATAATATAAATTATAAAATGATATAATTTTTTTCATCACAAAATATAATATATTTGTATATTATAAAATATAATATTTTACTTATTACGCAATACATACACATTTCATTCCTTATAAAATATATAATTTTTCACTGTATAGTACACACCATAAATTCAACTTTCAAATATTTATTATAACCTTATATAATAAATAATAATAATTTACCAATCACATAATTAAAAAGGACCAAACAGTTAAACATGAGTCATTAAACAAACTCAAATTAAATTAAATCTAAGTCATAGATCTTGAATTAAATTTCCACCCACAAGCCAAATATGGTCCAATTACATATCAAAGTAGACCCAACAAACTAATCTAAAGTCATGGTCCAAACACACAAAACTCATTTTCAATTTCTACTATAAATTAAACTGAACACCAATCAGTTTGCGAATTTTCATAAATAAATACTCATTAACAAATTCTGAAATTTTTATCCAACGTGCTTAACTCATATGGGAACAACATATAAAAATTTCAAATTTTTCTGAGAACGGGAACTATTTTTAAAAATACAAAACCAAACTATTTTTACATAGAATTTTACATAGTAGTCAAATCTGAATATTGCTCAATTAAATTATGCACTGACTATTTAAAAAAAAAATTGGGTCATTACAGTAAAAGAAAAATATCCACGACACAAAAGATTTTTTACGTGAAAAAATCACAATTGGAATCCCACCAACTTCTGATAAAAACCACGGACCCTCCGTCAGACGAATAATTCACTATGAAAGAAAAATAGTACAAAAGATAAAAGGACACTCCAGGGCACACGAGTCCACTCCACAGCACACGACTTTGCTCAATCTACACGTACCGCCACATTTTTCACTGGATATCCACCATGGTTGTCGAATAGCCACGACGCCAATAATTCCAGAATTCACCGAAGCGTACAACCTTAAAATCCACCAAGAAGGTTCACTTTTAAAAGGTGTGAAGAACTTTTTAGAGCTTGATGATTAACTTGAAGCATTTATGATGTAATGAACCATCAAGAAAATATGAAAGTATTACAAATAATCCACACTATAAAGATCACTCTCAAACACTTTCTTAACAAAATAGATCTCTCTCAAAAATAATTGTCACTATATAAAATAATCTCTCAAGATAGGAAGTATTCAAAAAAGCTAGGAGAGAGCACTTAGAAAAATCTGTGAGAGGTGCCAAACATTTCACCCAGGCTGGCTTTAAATAGACCAGGTAGAGAACAAATTCATGGGAACGGTCCAATAGGTCGCAGGTGCGGTATGTAGCTTCACAAGCGCAATCTCTCTTTGCGGGTTAAAGAGAAAAAAAGTACTGGGAGTGTGAATTTTGGAGGCTTCAAATCGCGAGTGCGATATTCATATATGGCGGTTGCGAGATTTGAGTTCATGGGCACAATCATCCCTTCGTGAATCGCGGGCGTGATGTTATGTCTCGCGGGCCCGATGAGGCATGAGGCATGAGCTACATTTGCAAACTTTTGCCGCTGAAATCTCCTATGTTCTCCTCCACGTTTTGCCAAACAAACAGCCTCCCTTTTTGGCTGTAAATCACACATGCTTGTCTACAAAAGATAGCGAACAAGATCAAAAGATTTTGACTAACAAAATCAAGAAAGCTTTAGCCCATTTCATGTCAACAAAAACAACCAGAAGCTCTCATATTTTTTAACCCACATCTTGAGCCACCAAACTTCTCTTGATCTGCAACTTCTGTTTTTGAAATTTCCAACCATCATATCAATTGTTATATATTATTTACTAATAATAATAATGATCTACATGTTTTTTGTTTTGTTTTTGTTTCCTTTCTTGATTCCCACATTGGAATATAAAAGAATCTCTCCACTGTCATTTGGAGGGAATTCAATATTTCGTTTTCCCTCCATTTACTTGGAATTTAAATTTTTTAGCTTGGTTCCCACATAGAAATATTGAGCAAATGAGTGTGCTCTCATCTACTATAAATAAAGGATGGACTTTCCATATTCCTTCAAGTTTTCATTAGAGATCTTCCATTAAAGATATCCATGAGATGGAACTTCTAGTTCTCTTGATATATATATATAATATATACAGAAATAAATAAATAAAATATTTAAACAAATGGATAGTTTGGGACTGTTTGAATAAATCAGTTTTAAGATTTCAAATTCAGAGATCCTAAAAAATATTTAAACAAACGGACTGTTTGGGACTGTTTGAATAAATCAGTTTTAAGATTTCAAATTCAGAGATCCTAACCACTAGTTGGTTTATGGACGTTGGGAAACAGTTTGAACTTTTGAATTCCCTAGGTTGGTGTCTGTTCAAGTTCCATATAAGAAACTCTCTTTAACAGCCCATAGACACTTAAGCTCTGTTGGTTTATTTTTTGAAATAAATTTTGAGTTTTGAACTATATTTTGAAAAACAAGTTGCTGAAAAAAGTTTTGAAAATTGAAATTTTTTTGATTATGAGTTTTGAAAATAATTTTGGGATGATTTGTAATTTTTTTTTTTTTTTGTAGTTGAATAAATGAGTATGAGAGAAAATTTGATTGATTAATGTATAGAATGTGAGAGAATGAGATAGGTGAGAGAAAAAGAGATTGATTGATTTATTGATATATATTTTTAAAAAAAAAAAGAGAAGGAGAGAGGAGAGAGAAAAAATAATTTTGAAAAGAGTTTTGAAAATTTGTTAGCCAAACATGTTTTTTGATTTTTTTGATCCAAATATTAATTTAAAAACTAAACCAAACATTGCCTTAGTTTTTCCCTCCAAGTTTTTTTCACTGTTTTCATTTTGAGTTTTCTAGGTTAAGGTTATGGTTTGGAAAACAACTAAGGAATACAACTTTAGTATTGTTTTCTAGAACAAGACATTGTGTCCTAAAAATATAATTTCCAAGAGACCTTTTTGTATGATGGAGGGGAAATTACTGTCTTAAAGAAAACGTCATGGATGTGTCTTACCGTTGAGTGTTCTACTTTTCTTTTTAAGTAAATTTGTTTTTCTTTTATAAACAGTTAATTAATTTTTTTTATACAACAATTTTCAGATTGCAATTATGAATCCTACAACAGTGATCAAGACACAGAGTCATGAAGTTGAAAGGCTTGAACGTTTCAATGGCCTTAACTACAAACATTGGAGTATGAAGATCTTTTTCTAACTTATTGTTGCAAAGGTTGCTTATGTGCTTTCGGTTGCCTACCCTAAAACAGAAGTGTCTCCTACAACTAATAGAAACAATGCTATTGATGGTAGTACATCCGAGGAGCCTTGGCAAAAACTCATAAGAAATGGATGGAGGATGATTATGTGTATTGTTTTATCATTCTCAATGCAATGACAAATGTACTGTTCAACATTTTCCACAAGTATACAACAACATTAGAACTCTAGCATGTGATACAATGCAGGTATATTAATGAAGATACCGGTAATCGGCCTTTCCTAATTTCAAAATATATTGACTTTAAAAGGGGAATTGGGTCAAAACCCCCTCATAATAAAACTTTAATGCATTAAGGACAAGCACAAAAAGTTTTTATTGAAAAGTCCAACGCATACCACTATTATCAAAATATTAAATTTTAAAATAATATAACTTTTGATTTAAATGTTGATTTTTAATAAAATTAGTATTTTTAGAATCCTCTCATCAAGATCTATCAAATAAAATTCATATTGACTATAAAATTCTTTTTAAAAAAAAAAAAATTATTATCGTCAGAATTGATGTAAACAGTAATAGTAACATGTTACTCTGACAATATTATTAAAGGAAAAAAAATATATATATATATTATTTTGTCCTCACTCAATTATATGTTTTTTCCTTAGGAGATTTATGAAGCAAAATAAATTGGACTGTCTTTTTCACCAAACAAGGGTCCAATAGAGGAGTTTTGGCTAAATTTCCCATTTTAAAATGGATGATACTCGCTCTATTATAGATCAAGTTAATGATCTTAATGACATTGCTACTGAATGTGCTGATGCTGGAGAACTAATTTTAGAAACTTTTCAAGTTTCAACTATTATTGGTAAACTTCCATCTACATGGAAAGATTACCAAAGGATTTTAAAACACAAGAAAAAATCTCTGAATTTGGATGAGTTGCTTCAACATTCAGATAGAAAGTGAAGCAATATTACGTGATAATATTGAAAATCCAAGAAAGACTGAAAAAGTTCACAATGTAAAAGAACCGGCTCTACCTGTAATAAACATGTTGTCAAGTTTCCTAACAAGAAAAAAATCTTTTTAGATGAAGAAAGGCAACTTCACCGAAAGGGAGTTTGTCGAAAAGAAAAGTTTTGGTTCTTGTTTTGTGTGGGGTAAAAAGGGACATTATGCTAAAGATTGTTGCCACCGCACACAAAAATTTGACCAACATGATGAGCACTAATGAAGACATGATAGCCATGCTTATTGAAATCAACATGGTCAACATTGAAGATGGTTGGTGGATTGATTCCGGTGCAACTTATCATGCTACTCCCTATAAGGATGTTTTTCATTCCTATAGTAAAGTTAGTAGAGAGAGTCGTCTTCATGGAAAATTCTTCTACAAGTGCTATCTTGGGCAAAGGAGTGGTGAAACTTCCTCTCTTCTGACAAAATCCTTACTTTGCAAGATGTGTATCACATTCCGAGACTTAGGAAGAGTCTCGGGTCTGTTAAGAGGCTTGACAATCATGGTTTTAGAGTTATATTTGATTCCCAAAATGTGATCATATCTAAGAAGGGATACTTTGTTGGGAACGATTATGCTAAAGACAATATGTATTCTATTAGTCTTAATAAAGATGTTTCTATTTTTGCTTATATGCTTGATTCACATGTTAATTTTGTCTGGCATTATAGATTAGGACATATTGATAATGGAGGAATGGGAAGGGAGAGAGATGAGAGAAACAAACAGTACAGAGAGAATGAAGAAAAAATGACATATTTTGCAAATTTGAAAGGGTGTAAGGGTTATTTTAACTTAAAAAATGGTATACTCTCTATACAAGCTCATGGCAGTCAAAACATGTTAACTTTGATGGAAAAGCTAGCGGTGCATTTCGGTCCACAAACTACAAAGGGTGGTTATTATGAAATGATAAGGGGATTATCTGCACATGTGCCAAACCACAAGGGGACAAAGTGAAATTTTCCCAAAACTTATTTATGCTTGGCTAGTGAATAGCCACTTGAAATAAGGGGTGTTGGAATGGCTAGCATGTTTGCGAGCTGAAATAAGGAGTCTAGCCAAAATGGCTAAAAGAGTTTCCAAGCCTCTTGGAGATGCTCTAACATATCATTTTTTCCCAAAACTTAAAACAATTTCTTTTCGTCCATTGCATCAGGGACTATCACAAAGTTCAATTTTAAAGTTGATCTTAAAACAATTCTCATATGCCAAGCCTAAGGGAAAATGGACTAGCTAAGAAGTACTGACACTTCAAAGAAATAACTGTGTCCATGTCAAATACTCGTCGGATACTTTTTGACATGTGTCCAGCACATGTCCAAATGTGTTCTATCAGTTTTTTAGACTTAGACACGCTTTAGACATTTGGGGGACACATATGTTTATTGCTTAGACACATGAAATGCATAAAATAGCTTGAGATTCAATGATATAAACCTTAGGCATAAAATAGCAAGAAATTCCTATTTGGAAGACATATCTTACTTAGAAATTTGTTTGTGCACTCCTAAGTAAGAAACTCGCTGCTATATTGGAGAAAACTCTCTCCCATAGAGGAAAAAAATTATTCCCAACTAGGATAAAACCTCTCAAACATACAAATCTCAAAGAAACAAAAGAAAAACAACTTAAAACTTATTCTATTCCTTTTATTTACACAATATTCTGCTTAAACTTAACAAAGACAATTTGTAGTTGATATCAATATTTAATATTTATAAATATTTTAACACATATATACAACTAAGCAGGAAAAAATAATTGGATATATAAAATATATACACTCTCCCACATGCGCTTCTAACCTAAAAAACTTCTATATACCGTCACTTCCTGCTTCGTGCAAATAAAGGGCTATCTTTAGTACCTAATATGACGGAATCCTTCATATGTTATTGAGGCAAGTGAATGAACGTTTGTCATCCATGACAACACTATATTGGATCAACTTGCCTGACTTCCTCACCTAAACAATTCATACCTTGTAAACCATTACAGCATTGTATTTTTTTTTCTAATATGTATTTGATAGGCATAACTTTCTCTAGTTCTTTTAGCACTAAGCGATAACACAACCAGCATAATAATGCACTATTGTGGTGCTTGAGCTAGTGGACGAAAGAAAAGAAAATTGAAGTTGCAATTGGCATTATAAGGTTCCCCTTCCCGACTATCCATTAGTCTAGCAAGCAACCAAAACAGCAACTAGATAGGGGTGTTTGGCAATAGCCTTTTTTGGCTTTTTGGGCTAAAATAGCACTAAAAGATAAAATAAGCTAAAATAGTCAATAAGACAAAATGTCACATCAAACATATAATCATTTTACTTTTTCTCTCACAAACATCACATTCAACTACAAAAAAATCCAATCATCTTCCCAAACACAACGATTTTAGCCTACTCAAATAGCCAAAAACTAAAATAGCTTACTAAAATAGCCAACTTCCCAAACACTCCCACATGTTAATGGCCAACTTTTCATTTGTCTAACAAGCAACCGAAGGCACCTAGATAATTCTAATGCTTACCCATACCATATGAAAGATAGAGAGGTGGAATAGGCATTTTCGTGTTTGAACACCAATATATGGGTTCGGATGCCTTCCTCGATACTATTTCATCCCTGGAATATTAGTTCGTTTTAAAGAAACCTATAGAACAGAATCCATTGCATATTAAATGATCATCTCTCTGCGGCAAAGTAATTAATTAGATCAATGTAAGTTCAAGGACCTTCAACTGGCGGCTATGCAACTCTGATTCATTCAATAGGAGAGCATTCTGAACAGCTTCAATTTCCACAAACTCCATATAAGCAAATCCTTTAGGTTGACCAAACTTGTCTGTCAAAATTGTGACCCTGTTGACTGTCCCACAGGATTGGAGGTGTTGTTGGACCTCCTCAGGTGTACACGCATAATCTACCTAAAGTTTAATCATAGTAAAGAGAAAAATGATTATTCAGTCCTTAACAATGTTTAGTGTTTACTCATAGAGAGATGATATGCTTCAGGAAATAGGAATAGATACCATTAAAGCAAATTACAAAGAGATCCCTAACAATGCAGTAAATCCAAGAGAACTAAACTGGATTAAAGACACTGGAACAAAATTTACTTAAGTTGACAAACAACACCAGTTTTGTCCAATTAGATTCCTCATATATAAGTTCTTCAAATTACATTTGAAAGATAAAAAATTTACAAAAGAATATACGACTGACTTAATAGGTCCAACAAATTCATAGAAAGAAGTAGCGTTTCATTTCCCAAATCAGAAACACACCCTAAGATGAATGTTAAGTACACAAAATACAGCAACAATTCCAAGTTATGAAGATTAAACCTTTATTTTCCCAAGAGAACACTTTCTTTTAGTTTAAAACAAATATTTATAATATTAATACATTACTCATCACACAGATAGAGAAAACTTTGTGCATATTATTTATTTACTTTTTTTTGGGTACAACAAAAAATAAGAAAACATCAAACGGGACTAGGCCCCCATCACCCCCAGCCAGGTACACAATATCCGTAACTAAAGTGCTACGGATTTCCGTTGGTGAGTCACTAACAATAAGCAATTCCGCAGGTTGATTAGCTCCTAATTTTGCTAGAACATCCGCACAGATGTTTCCTCCCCTTTGATAAGCCATTTATGGACTTCTATAAGCCATTATCTGAATTCTAAAGTGACTATTTGAAACCCTTCCTATTTTACTCTAATTCCACACTAGATGGGTTGCGTAAAAGTCTCTGATGCACCAGACACATTTGTTAAAATAAGAAATATTAGAATAGGAAATAATTGATTGTATTCTTATTTAGTCCCTTGATTGGTGTAATGGCTGGACCATATATTATGCCTTATGGTACTTCTGTAATTGCTGAGAATTATCAATATAAAAGGGAATGAAGTCTAACTCATTCCCTAACTCTTTCTTCTATCTAAGCCTACATGGTAGTAGAGCCTCATCAGGAGGTACCTAAAGTCAATCACAACCTCCTTCTCTTCCACCGCAAGACTTCCCAGGACACCCAAACCCTTGCCTAGGATACTCGATAGCCCTCTCCTGTTTGTAGAGAGCCATCGTGGTCTCCTGGTAGGTCTCCTAGGCCCTTTGGTGGATGTCACTTGCTCCTGGGTGTTCGACTAGGGCCATCGTGGTCTGCTGGTTGGTCGACTAGGCTTCTGGGTGACTGTCACTTGCTCCTAGGGGTTTGACTAGGGCCATCGTGGCCTCCCCGCTGGTCGCCTAGGGCCGTGGGTCCTCATTGGGTGGCCGACTAGCCTCACAAATGGCCCTGGCCTGATCTTGATCGTGGTTGGTCGTTTCTGATCTTTGTTGTGTTTGCTTTTGTCATGTTTAGTCTGTTTAGATTGTTTACATGAATATATATATATAAAAAAATAATAATAAAAAAAATGCAGTAAAAAAAAAAAAAAAGAGGTTCTTTTCTTTCTTCTTCATACTTTTAGAGGGGAAGTTGTGTCTTTCCTTTCACTTATCTTCCGGGTTTGTGATTGGAATCGTGTTTGAGGCATAGTTAGTGAAGTCTCCATGGCAGATTTGACCAGTGAATCTCATACCTCTCAGCCATCTCAGAGTGAGAGTTCTATTATCCCTTCCACTATGACTGATAACCTCAACCCTAACCTTAAAGTCACCATCTCTCTATTCAATGATCAGAATTACCTAGCGTGGTCACAGAGTCTGACTATTTTCTTGAAGAGCAAAGAGAAGATGAGATATGTTGATGGGATGATCCAGGCACCCAGTATCACAGACCCTCGTTATAACTAGTGGGAGATCACCAATTTTCTTATTATGGGTTGGTTGATCCATTCTATGGTTCCGGAGATCGGCGAGGGCTACTTGTCTATAGAGACTGCCCAGGATATTTGGGAGGCTGTCATTACTACTTACTCCAGGAAGGGGAACTTCTCCCAGGCTTTTAAGCTACGTTGCTCCATTGAAAGGTCGGTCCAAGGTGAGATAACTATTCTTCAGTATTTTACCTTCCTTAGTAACGGGTGGAAGCGACTTGATCACCTTCAGGACTACTAGCCTGTCTGTCCCACTGATTCTGTTGGTTACCAGAAGTTTGTGGTACAAGAGCGGGTCTTCAAGTTCTTGGAAGGCTTAAATGTGGAGTATGATCCAGTTCGGAGCAGAGTCCTTGGTACGTATGTGCTTTCTTCTCTCTAACAAGCCTTTGTTTTTGTGCAGAACGAGGAGAGCCGCCGCTCTACGATGCTTCCTTCTGCTACTACTGATCGCTCGGCCTTGGTTTCTGCACCCTCTCGCGATGGCGATCGCATGACTCATGGTTCTTGTCCTTCCTCTGAGAAGGATAATCTTTACTGTGACTACTATCGTCGACCTCGCCACACACGAGAGACTTGTTGGAAGCTGCATGGAACCCCCATTGGTGGCCGATGAGACCGTCTTGCTACTCAAGGAGGTAGGTCTGGTCAATCTAGAGGCTGAGGGTCTAATGCACGAGCACATTTTTCGGACATTATTGAGCCACTATCTTCATCTCCAGTTGTCTCCTCCGCTGCTGATGTTTCGGGGTTATCTGCCTCAGATTTTGAGATTGCTCTTCGCCACTTGCTAGACTGTCGAGCCTCCACTTCTGCTATAGGTGCACCTTCTTCTTCCTTTGTCAATTCAGGTAGCTTGGCTTCCTTCCAATGTGCATTGCTATCTCATACGACTATATCATGGATTATTGATTCTGGTGCTTCCGACCATGTGTTTGGCTTCTTTAATTTTTTTTCAGAGTATAACTCCTCCTTGGGTCAGGAAAAAGTGCGTATTGCTGATGGTACTATTTCGTCTGTGTCAGGGAAAGGTTTAATTCATTCCACCTATTCCCTTGCTTTCTCTTCTGTCCTCCATGTTCCCAATTTCAGTATTAATCTTTTGTCTTCAAGTCGAATTACCCATGAATTAAATTGTAGTGTGACATTTTTTTTCCTAATCATTGTCTTTTCCAGGACCTTATCATGAAGAAGAGGATTAGCAGTGGTAGAGAGGATCATGGTCTCTACATTATGGATCAAACAGACTCGCTGGCTCATTCATCTATTTTGTTACCATCCGCCAAGGACGACATTTGGCTGTGGCACCGTCGCTTAGGACATCCTTCCTTTTTATTACTTAAGCATTTATTTCCTTCTGTTTTGAGAAACATAATGTGTCAGATTTTCAATGTGAGTCGTGTCAACTTGGAAAACAACATAGAGCCTCTTTTGCTCCTTCTATTAATAAAAGTTTAGTTCCATTTTCTTTGATTCATTTTGATGTATGGGATCCCTCTCGTTGTGTGTCTTTAACGGGTTACAAATGGTTTGTTACCTTCATAGATGATTGTTTCCGGGCCACTTGGGTATATTTGATGAAAGATAAAAGTGAAGTGTTTTTTATGTTTCAAAACTTCCATAAAATGGTTTGTACGGGTGATTGTAAAAATTTTACGTCCTGATAATGGGAGAAAATATATTGACTCTGGTCTTATCACTTACTTCGCCACTCATGGCATTATTCACCAGATTTCTTGTACTAATACCCCTCAACAAAATGGTGTTGCAAAACGCAAAAATCGCCATGTCCTTGATGTCTCTCGTTGTCTATCCTTTGAGATACAGGTTCCTCGATCCTATTTGGGAGAAGCGGTTCTCATTGCCGCTTATTTAATTAATCGCCTTCCTACCCAAGTCCTTCAAAAACAAACTCCTCTTCACGTTTTGTTCAGGTCTCCCTCTTCCGGGTTCTCCATTTCTTCTAAGACCTTTGGCTGTGTTTGCTTTGTCCATAATCATTCTCCCACTCGCAGTAAATTGGATCCTAGATCTCTGAAGTGTGTTTTTTTGGGTTATTCTGCCACTAAAAAGGATTATAAGTGTTATCATCTTCCCACTCACAAATGGTTTGTCTCCATGGATGTCACTTTCTTCGAGTCTCAACCTTACTTGTCGACCTCCCCAGTCTCACAGTCATTCCTTCAGGGGAAGCCTTGGTGTGAAGAGATTCCTGTTTCCCTTTTGCTAGTGGTTGAGCAGATAGAGGATGATGAGCTAGCAGCTGCTGGAGAAAAGGAAACATGCAAAGTTTATATCAAGGACAAGGACAGACAGTAAGTCACCTAGCTGCAAGAGCCTACTCTCTTTTCACTTCTACCAACTTCTTCTCCAGATGAGTGTCTAAAGTCAACCCTATCTTTTGAGAGTCCAGGTAATTCTAATTCTAGTACTCCTATTCTTGATGTTTTAGATCCTGATGTTCCTATTGCTAATAGGAAGGGAGTTAGGTCTTGTACTCATCATCCTATTACTAATCATGTCTCTTATTCTAATCTGTCTTCCACATATAAAGCCTTTCTGTCTAAGGTGTCTTCTGTGAGTCTACCTACCAATTTTTAGGATGATCTCTTTATTCCTGAATGGAAAGATGCCATGATGGAAGAAATAAGAGCTCTAAGCAAAAGTGGCACTTGGAAGTTAGTGAAGTCACCTAGAGGTAAACATCCAGTTGGGTGTAAGTGGGTATACATGGTTAAACACAAAACAGATGGTTCTATAGAATGGTATAAAGCACAATTGGTTACTGAGGGCTTCACTCAGACTTATGGGGCAGATTATCAAGAGATATTTGTACCAGTTGCTAAGATGAACTCTATGAGAATCTTACTATCTCTTGCTGCAAATTTGGATTGGCTTCATCAGTTTGATGTGAAGAATGCCTTCCTTCATGGAGACCTAGCTAAAGAGGTCTATATAGATATTCCCCCTGGGTTTGCGGATGCTAAGTCAAAAGGTAAAGTATGCAGGCTCCGAAAGTCGCTTTATGGACTAAAGCAGTTTCCTAGGGAGTGGTTTGAAAGGTTTGCTCAAGCTATACTGAAATATGGGTTCAAGTAGAGTTAAACTGATCATACCTTGTTTGTGAAACACTCTTCACATGGTAAGACCACAGCTCTCATTGTTTATGTTGATAATATTGTTTTGACAAAGGATGACATTGAGGAGATCCCTCAATTAAAGGAATACTTAGCCAAGGAGTTCGAAATCAAAGACTTGGGTAATTTGAAGTATTTCATGGGCATTGAAGTAGCTAGGAGCAAGGATGGCATCTTCATATGTCAGAGAAAGTATGTACTTGACTTGTTAAAGGAAACTGGACTGCTTGGAGGAAGACCATGTGATATACCTCTAGAACCAGGCCAGAAACTCAGTGAAGATCAAGAGGAAGAGCCAGTGGATAGAGGGAGATACCGGAGATTAGTGGGCAAGCTCATATACTTATCTCACTCCTGTCCAGACATTGCCATTGTTGTGAGCGTGGTGAGCCAATTTATGCATGCTCCTAGAACTTCCCACTTCGAGGTCATTATGAGAATCCTGAGATACCTGAAGTCTTCTCCTGGAAAGGGTCTCTATTTGTCAAAACATGGCCATCTCAGTGTAGAGGCATTTACTGATACAGATTAGGCTGGATCCGTCACTGACAGACGCTCAACTTCTGGATACTGCACATTTGTTGGTGGCAACCTAGTCACATGGCGAAGTAAGAAACAAAATGTGGTTGCTTGATCTAGTACTGAGGCAGAATTCAGGGCTATGGCTCAGGGTGTATGTGAGTTACTATGGATTAAACTATTGTTGGAAGACTTGGGAATCCATCAGACTGACTCCATGCGACTATACTGTGACAATAAGGCAGCAATCAACATAGCTCATAATCCAGTTCAGCATGATAGAACTAAGCATGTAGAGATTGATAGGCACTTCATCAAGGAAAAACTCACTAGTGGCACCATTTGTATTCCATTTGTGAAGATTGGGGACCAACTAGCTGATGTTCTCAGCAAGGGACTAGGGAGCAAACCCTTTCATGGTATTCTCAATAAGCTGGGCATGAGAGATATCTTCGCACCAGCTTGAGGGGGAGTGTTAAAATAGGAAATGTTAGAATAGGGAATAATTGATTGTATTTTTATTTAGTCCCTTGATTGGTGTAATGGTTGGACCATATGTTATGCCTTATAGCACTCCTGTAATTGCTGAGAATTATCAATATAAAAGGGAATGAAATCTAACTCATTCCCTAACTCTTTCTTTTCTCTAAACCTACAACATTTCCAGGTATTCTAGATGGAAGTATTCATCATCAAAACATTTATAATGAAGTTGAAACAAACCTAAATGCAATTCTTGACAAATGACAAAATTTTTTATTGTGATAAGCTTGCATCAAGATTTAAATGAGCTACATTTCTTTTTAAACCCATTGAGTAAAATGATGTTGATAGGCATGTAGAAGATAATCTATCACGTGTGATTATTCACATATGCAACAAGCTACCATGGCAATCACATGGTCAAACAGCCCCATTACATCAATGGACACATACATGCTCTAAAATTAAAAGGTTTTATAACAAGGGAGCTGCTTTTCCCACTCCACTTTGCTCCAAATAGACTTCATTCTTTGTCTTTATTATACATAATTACATTAATACTCTTAAAATTTAGGTTTTTTCAAGGAGTGTATTTTGTGTGAAAGGGTATTAATGTAACTATGTATAATAAAGGACAAAGAAGGGAATGTATTTGGAGCAAAGTGGAGTGGGACTAAGAAGGGGGGAAAACTATCATTTAGAACACTTTGAACCGAATACAAATAGATTTTATAGCACAAAATTACTAAATTTAACCACTTTCTTAATTCTTTTTACATAGATCGACATTTCCTTGAAATAAAGAGATAAAAATTACTAAATTATTTACCCTTTGTTTTTGGTGGAATGAATCATTTTTTAGGGAAAGAAACAAACAAACAATATATATTCCTCCATGTCAACTATATTTGCTTCTTGCTGCTAATTACATAGCAATTATATGATGAGCAACATTTTTCTCATAGCACTACCTCCATGTCAACTATATTTGCTTATTGCTACTAATTACCACCATCACTGCCACCACCATCATCATTATTACTAATTTGCTATATCATTAATTCTAAGCTCTCTAACAACGTCAAAAAGAAAGAATAGAGTGTTCTACTGAAAATAATAGGAGGATGGTAAGATGCATTTCAATATAGGCATTAAACAGATTCAAACAAAAACATGTGATCTATTTGTATGCACAAATCCCACTTCTAATCAAAAACCAATCGTATCTATCCTTCCAAACAGTTATGTACTGATATAGATATATACACATTGAATAGAGGTAGACCAAAAGCATGCAATAACAAGGACAACTCAAACTGTAGACTATATTAAAAGATATTAAAAGAAAATAAAAATGCTCTGAAACAAGAAAAAGGATTGTAAAACCTCACATTACCAACATATATGGAGCGTGAATGATTAAGGCCGAATTGTATCACATTGAGGCTGTTAATTAAGATCTCTTAACTTTACTTGCTTGTCAAACTATATATTTTATGTCTGTTTGATGTCAATCAGGTTGTACATAGTCAGAGCATAAAATGGGAAAAAATATAGAATTTGGAGAGAAAACAGCTTCCCGCACGTGCATGTGCATTGACTTTCCCACACGTGCATTGACTTTTCTCGAAAACCAGGCCCGATGTTTTAAATCTGTTTGAAAGATAGCAAAAGGATAAATAGGCAAGGAGGAGGCTGGATTAGGGTTCAAAAATTGATTCAAAAGAGAGAAAGGCTAGGGTTTGGAAAAGAAAGGAACTGGAAGCTTTAAGCATGTCTCCCATGGTGGCTTCTTCTCCATCTAACTCTTCCCACTCCTCCATGAGTGGCTAAGTACTTCTTTTCTAGGGTTTTGATGAAACCCTAGCTATGTAATGAGGTCTTCTTTTTTATTTTTGATTATGTAAAGGTTTGAACAATTGTATGGTGCTTTAGAAGTTTCAAATACATATTTTTCATTATCTTTTTGAGTTTTCGGCTTTCTGTGATTGTTGAATGCTTTCCATGTAATGGTTTTTCTACTCTTTCATATTCAAGGTATGAGACGAACCATACTACGAGGGACGAGTCGTGTTGCTACCTTAGTTTAGAGCGAACGATTTGTACTACTTGAGATGGTTCGTGTTCGTAAATTGAACGTGATGATTTTCTTGATACATGCTTCGAACTTGTAGTTGCGAAGTATTATTCCGTTCGAACCGTAACATAATTGAGTCTCAAATTGAAGCCTTATTTATGTAACTAGTAGTGGACTCATTATCCTAGATTTTTGTTTTCCCCAAATCAGTAAATCCAATTTTATTTATAATTGCTAGTTTAATCACTTCATTTATTTTATTTGTTATTAAATTAGGTTATGAACAATCAATCTTTTTAATCAAAATTAATATAGGAATTTAGCAATTAAATTAATTTAATTTCACAATTGTCCCTGTGGATCAATACCTGGACTTGCCATTATTCTAAAAGAATTTGGTATAGTTTAGTGTTTAATTTTGGTGTGTGTAACGACCTATCAAATTTTGACGCCGTTACCGGGGACTTATGGCAAAATTAATTAATTTAAATTTATTTCTTATTTTAATTTTTAGTTTAGGATTTTATGCTTTTGTGTGGCCAAGTGTGCAGAGCGTTTGAAAGTGGAAGCTATCACTGAAGTGCAAGCGAAGTGCAGCCAAGTTTTTAAACAAAATACTGCAGCACCAAAGTGCTAAAAAAAAGCAAATACTTGCTAGCAAAGCACCAATGTGCTAAGAACAATGACAAAGCTCAATAGGCGGTTAGAGACAACGTCTACACGTCAAGCACCCGCAAGACGAGTAAAGCGTTTTCGTTAAATCGCTGTGAGTATTTCTCCCTTAGGTATTTTGCTTTCATACTTAGTGCACATAGTCGGAACTTAGTGGGTGTGTGTGAGTAATGTATGCACAGGTGCCATTCTTTTCGCCCTGAATTGTGGAGTTTGGACCTTAAACTAGAAAGGACTCTTAGGAGACTTAGAGCCTTTGCTCGTGTTCCTAGGCTTGAATATTCATATCCATACATTGAGCCATTTGAGATGGAAAATCCAAATGTCCCGAATGGGCCCAACCGGACCCTTAAGGATTATTTCACACCCGCTGCATATACATCACCATCATGCATCCAATTACCTGACACCACTGCTGCTCATTATGAGATTATGTCCAGCACCATACAAATGCTCCCATCATTCCATGGACTAGCTTATGATGATCCTTATAAACATTTGAATAAATTTCTGGAAATTTGCTTTATAGTGAGGATCCAAAATTTCACAAATGAGGCCTTAATGTTGCGATTGTTTCCATTCTCATTAAAGGACAAAGCCAATCACTAGCTGAACTCCTTACCTGCTGATTCAATCACAACTTGGGACCAATTACAACAACGGTTCTTGGAGAAGTACTTTCCTATCGGTAAAACCAACAAACTTAGGCGAGCCATCACCAATTTTTCTCAAATTGATGGCGAGCAATTTCATGAGACGCCGGAAAGACTTCGTGACCTTCTCTAACAGTGCCCCCACCCCCAAGTGCCTAATTGGCAACTTGTTCAAACATTTTATTATGGCTTAACTGAGCCGCATTGCCAAATGGTGGATTCATCCTGTGGTAGGACATTCATGTCCAAAAATAATGCCGAGGCATGGCAATTGTCTGAGAACCTAAGTGATAATTCCCTTCACCATGCCTCCGCAACCTGGCAAGTCCGGCAACCAGCAGTTGGAGCCCTGAAAAGAGGGGGCATTTATGAGGTCGAGCAAAACCTAGAGTTAGCCCAACAAGTAGAGGCACTGTTCCACAAAATAGACCAATTATTAGCTGCGGGACATGCCCCTACCCAGCAAGATCAGCCTCAATTTCACGAGGCATGTGTTATTTGTACGAGCCCTGCTCATGACTTGAGTGAGTGCCCTTCGGCATCACAATTTCCAGAGTTAGTCCAAGAGCATGTGAATGCGGTTCAAGGATTCTCCAACTCGGGTAATGACCCATACTCCAATACATATAATCCGGGATGGAGAAATCACCCCAATTTTTCATGGAGACCTTTTTCAAAAGGCACTTCTTACAATCCTCCACCACCAAGGTATAATTTTAATAATTTTGCCAACCAATCATCCTACCGACCACCGCAACCTTATCGACCTCCACAACCATACCGGCAACCACAACCCCCACCTGCTCCTTAAGGCAACTCTGCCTTTGAGACTCAGGTGTTGGAAGTTCTCTCCGAACTTAAGGGGTTAGCACCGGTAGTTCACTCTCATACTCACTCTATTGCGAAGCTAAAGGCCCAATTAGGTCAAATGGCTAACAACATGAATAGGAGGGAGAAGGGAAGATTACTAAGTCAGATTATGGCCAACCCTAAAGGTCAATATGGGGCAGAGAGTTCGGGTAGGAATGGAAAGCATCATGAGCAGGTGTAAGCTGTGATTACCTTGAGAAGTGGAAGGGAGTTAGAGCCGTGGCCAGTTACGTTTGATGCAACTAGAGCTAAGAAGAGTGACCACAGTGGTACACCTAATGAGAGCAAGTGTGAGGGGGAAACACTTAATAGGGATGACTTAGTTCCTAACACTTCACATGAGCCCAAGGCACCATATGTGCCTAAGGCACCCTTTCCCTAATGCCTTGAGACACCGTCTCCTTTCAATAAGAAGGCAGCATCCATGGAAGCAATGATGGAGGTCTTTAAACAGGTAAAAATCAACCTCTCCCTGTTAGAGGTGATTAAGCAAGTACCCTCCTATGCTAAATTTCTAAAGGACTTTTGTAAACAAAAGCGTAAATCTAGGACACACGTGTCCCAAAAGGTCATACTCACGGAGCAAGTAAGCTCTATCTTGTTAAATGACACACCCCCTAAGCTTAAAGACCCCGGGTGCCCCAACCATTGCATGCATTATAGGAGACCATTTCATTGATATGGCCTTATTAGATTTAGGGGCTAATGTTAATTTGTTGTCATACTTTGTGTATGAGGAATTTGGGCTTGGCGAGTTAAAGCCCACTACTGTTACTCTCCAGTTGGCTGACCGGTCCCTCAAAATGCCACGTGGCATGATTAAGGATGTGCTAGTAAAGGTTGATAGGTTTTACTTTCCTGTTGACTTTTTGGTGTTAGATATGGAACCGGTAGCTAATTCTAGGAAACAAATCCCGGTGATCTTAGGTCGACCTTTCTTGGCTACGGTCAACGCATGCATAAATTGTCGTACCGGGGTTATGAAAGTTTCATTTGGTAACATGCAAGTGAAACTTAATGTTTTCCAAGCATCCCAACAATCCCATGAGAGAGAGGAGTGCTTATTTGTGGATGTTGTGGATGGGATTGTGGAGGAAACTTTGCCCTCCATTCTTGTAGAGGACCCTCTAAAGGCTTGTCTAGCTCATTTTGGGTTTGAAAATTTTGATATGGACGGGTCGGTTGAGGAGGTGAATGCCTTGCTTAATGCTTCTTCTACACCGGATTTTCCTCCGTGGAAAGCTCAGTATGAGTCACTTCCTCCTCTGTCGAGGGAGCTCGCCATACCATCTTTGGTCACACCACCTATACTTGAGTTGAAGCCACTCCCGGCCACACTCAAGTATGCATTTTTAGGGCCCCAGGATACTTTACCAGTCATCATTGCATCTGACTTGACTGCTAAGCATGAGAGTCAGTTAATGAGTGTTCTCGTGGCACATCGGAGTGCTATAGGGTGTTTGGTGGCTGATTTAAAAGGGATAGATCCCTCAATGTGCATGCATTATATACACCTAGAGGAGGACACCAAACCTTCTTGTGAAATGCAATAGAGGCTTAATTCCAATATGAAAGAGGTCGTGAAAAAAGAGGTTTTAAAATTGTTGGATGCGGGTATTATATATTCTATCTTTGATAGCAAGTGGATGAGTCCCACACAAGTGGAGCCCAAGAAATCGGGCATCACTGTTGTTGAGAATGAGAGAGGAGAGTTAGTCCCCACACGAACCACTACTGGGTGGCGAGTGTGCAATGATTATGGGAGACTGAATTCCACGACAAGGAAGGATCATTTTCCCTTACCTTTTATTGACCAGATCCTAGAGCGGTTAGTGGGGCAGGGTTTCTATTGTTTTCTTGATGGCTACTCAGGGTATAATGAAGTCCCGGTGTAACCCGCTAACCAGGAAAAGACCATATTCACTTGCCCTTTTGGCACTTTTGTTTACAGGCGCATGCCCTTTGGGTTATGTAATGCACCGGCGACTTTTCAACGGTGTATGATGGCCATTTTCTCCGATATGGTGGAGAAATTCTTATAGGTTTTCATGGATGATTTTTCGGTATTTGGATCGTCTTTTGAGGAATGCCTTAGGAACTTGACTAGAGTGTTGGAACGATGTACTGAGGCAAACCTAATTTTGAGTTGGGAAAAGAGCCATTTTATGGTTTGTGAGGGTATAGTGTTGGGACACATTGTGTCCCCTCGAGGTATAGAGGTAGACAAGGCTAAGGTTGACCTCATTGCAAGCCTTCCTTCACCCAATTCCGTGCGCCAAATTAGGTATTTCCTAAGGCATGCAGGTTTTTAGCGTTGGTTCATCAAAGACTTTAGTAAAATATCACATCCTTTGTGTAGTTTACTGGTCAAGGACATGCCTTTTATCTTTGATGAGGCATGCTTGAAGGCTTTTGAAACACTGAGAATGGTCCTCACCATCGCCCCAATCATGAAATCACCGGATTGGTCGCTTCTCTTTGAAATCATGTGTGATGCCTTAGATTATGCTGTTGGGGCTGTGTTGGGTCAAAGGGTCAATAGGGCACCATATGCTATATACTATGCTAGTCGCACTCTCTCGGATGCACAATTGAATTACACTACCACCGAGAAAGGGTTGCTAGTTGTGGTCTTTGCCTTAGATAAATTTCGGTCCTATCTCCTAGGTTCCAAGGTCATAGTCTTCACTGATCATGTCGCTTTACGGTATTTACTATCAAAGAAAGAGACAAAACCTAGGTTAATTAGATGGATTTTGTTGCTTCAGGAATTTGACCTAGAGATTTAAGATAAGAAAGGATCTGAGAAAGTGGTGGCGGATCACCTCTCCCGAATCCTTGTTGAGTATACTAATGACCCTCTAATTTTGCATGATTCGTTTCCGAACGAACAACTCCTTGTGGTGTCACGAGCGAACTTCCCATGGTTTGCACATATTGTGAATTACTTGGCCATTGGGCAAATTCCTCAAAATTGATCTAAGCAAGAGAAAGACCGATTCTTTTCACAGGTTTGGTATTATTTTTGGATTCGGAGTTGTTTAAATATTGCTCCGACCAAGTGATCCGACGGTGTGTACCGGAGAGTGAGGTGTATAGCATTCTTACTTTTTGTCATTCTTGTGCATGTGGCGGTTATTTTAGTAGGCATAAAACGGCCACCAAGATTTTACAAAGCAGGCTTTATTGGCCCACAATTTTTAAAGACGCCCATCAATTTTGTAGAACTTGTTTGTGCTATCAGCAAATGGGTTCGATATCTCGGCGTGACATGATGTCAATGTCCCCTATTCTTGTGGTAGAGATCTTTGATGTTTGGGGGATTGATTTTATGGGCCCTTTCCCGTCGTCGTTCGGGTTTGAGTATATTCTCTTGGTAGTGGATTATGTGTCCAAGTGGGTGGAGGCGATAGTTACCCGAACAAACGATCATAGAGTTGTAATCAATTTTTTGCATGAAAACATCTTTAGTCGTTTTGGGTTTCCTAGAGCCATAATAAGTGATCAGGGTACGCATTTTTGTAACCGGTTCTTTGAGTTGGTAGTCAAGAAATACTCTATCACTCATAAAGTTGGCACTCCATACCACCCTCGAACTAGTGGCCAAGTGGAAGTCTCAAATAGGGAGGTAAAGCACATAATAGAGAAAATGGTGAGGCCAGATAGGAAACATTGGTGACAACGTTTGATTGATGCATTATGGGCCTACTGCACTGCATATAAGACACCCATTGGGATGTCACCATATAGGGCAGTGTTTGGCAAAGCTTGCCATCTCCCGGTTGAACTTGAGCACCGAGCATTGTGGGCCATAAAGAAGTTTAACTTTGATATGGCCGTGGCTGGGCTCAACCGGAAATTGCAACTCAATGAGTTGAAGGAAATTTGGAATGACGCATATGAGAGTTCAAGAATTTTTAAAGCTCGAACTAAGGAATTCCATGACAAGCACATTAATAGAAAATTCTTTGAACCCAGCCAAAAAGTGTGGTTTTTTAACTCAAAATTGAGACTCTTTCCGGTTAAGCTTCTATCAAGATGGGATGGTCCCTTTGTGGTTGTTGAGGCATTTATTCATAGCGCCGTTGAGGTGTAAGATCCAAAGAATGGCTACACTTTCAAAGTGAATGGCCAAAGACTGAAGCCATATATAGAAGGGATTGGGAATGGGGATATGATTGAGTCCATTGCTTTGATGGACCCTTTTTACTATGATTGACAGATTGATGTCTTGTTCTTTTTTCTTTCCCTTCTATTCTATTTTTCTTTATTCTTGAGGTGCTTTATTTGCGTCTAGGAGACTTTAAATCCTCTAAAGGTGTAATTCCTTTGGTGTTAGTCGTGCCCGAACGGCATCTGACGGTCTGGTATAGCCAACTAACGGTGTTTATAGTGAGTTCCTAGGAGACCAACTTAGACGGTGGAAACTAGAGTTCGAATGGCAAAGCCTAGAATGCAAAGGTTTGGAATTTCCGAGACTAAAGTCTGGTTTGAATACCCAGTGGTGTGGAGATTGCTTCAAAACCACCCGGCTTGAACTCTGTATGGCAGCCCCATAGGTCGAGTTAGCCTTAGGTGCCTCGATTCTGGATACCGAATCAACCTAGTCTGTCACCCTGTTGGAGAATAAGGAAAGTTACAAACACAATTAACGAGAAAAGTAGTAGTTGTGGTTTCGCGTGAAGATCATACCTTTGGTGAGCATGTAGTTATTCTTGTTATGCTTTATTTACTTCGGATACGAAACTAAGGTAGAAATGATTTGAATTTTTACTTGGGTTGTAGTTTGTTGTAAATTTTATTTGGGTTGCATTAAAAAAAAAAAAAAAAAATTCCCGCACGTGTGGCACTACCCACTGCACGTGTAGCAAGATTTCATTCCACAAAGTGGCACACTGCTTTAAATACAGGTGCGTAAGGGATATGCGGGGTGTTCTTCCACACGTGCAGCGTTCACTTATGCACGTGCGGAGATTTTAATTTTTTTTTTTAAATAAAAAAAAATAGGACACATTTTGACAAGTGTCAAACACGTGTTGGGAACGTGCTTCTTAGGAAGAACTTATCAAGCCAAGTGTGGAGATGTCCAATATTTGCTTTGTCAAACTAATAAAATATTCAAACTTGGGTTTAGGAGATCATATTTGACCTAGCTCAAACTTGACAGTTCGAAGTCCACCAAAACTCAACCTTACTTTTGACTATGCCCAAATGATTAAATGAGCTACAAACATTTTTCTTCCTTTATCTTAATTTAAGATTTAAAAAATTAAAAATAAAAATAAATATAAAAAAAAATTACATGCAAGTTGATCTAAAGAATAGAGCGAGAGAGAGAGAGAGAGAGAGAGAGAGAGAGAGAGAGAGAGAGAGAGAGAGAGAGAGAGAGAGAGAGAGAGAGAGAGAGAGAGAGCATACTCTTAAAGGTTCGGTTGAACCATGAAAATAAAGAGTGGTGTGTCTTCAAAACCGATTGCCCTCTTTGTCTCATCCTTTAGGGTTTCTATTTTTCTAGTCGATCTACGAAAGTTGATCTAAAGAAGCCAAAGGAAGAAATAGAAGGTTTTGTTGCTAACAAAGATTTGATTTTGGAGTTAACAGGTGTGCTGCGCAAATTAATTTGATTTTGGAGTTTATAGGTAAATTAATTTGATTTTGGAGTTGACAGGTGTGTTGGTCAAATTAACCCTATTTTGTCTAGGTTAGCCTCTTAAAATAGTTCAGCCAATGCATCTAGGACATGATTTTTAAGTTTATAATCTACAACTACATGTACATTGGGGATTGGATCAAATAAGAAAATATATGGAAGGAAAATAAATTGTAAGCCAATCAAATGCTAGTATGATTCCGCTTCACTTGAGATAAATAACTCATTTTCATATATGCAAAGAGCATTTCCTTGTTTTTCTCGATTCCATTTTGTGTTGTTCGGTCATGTACCTAAGTTTCTCATTTAAGATCTTTACCTCTATTCTAATTTATAGTCAATCTCATAAATCTATCAACTTCGATGTATTCTTGCATTTCCATCTTTTCTTCTTTGATCAAATCCCCAATATACACATAGTAGAAGACTAGAACCATTAAAATCACATCTAAAAAACATGGTCCCACCTAAGGTTGGCCCCATCTATCTTAAGAGCCTAACCTAGACAAACTAGAGTTAACTTATGAACAACTCATTAAGAAGTGGGTCCAGCCCAAAGATAATAAGGTTGAAGCTCATTTCTTTAACTATTAAACAGATATAAACAAACTCGTAGTCTAATAAAGCCCAAGCTACTCATGGATAGCTTGATTCTTGGAAGCCTACTCATGTAAGGAATGAAACATCACATAGCTTGTGTCATCTTCGAGCATTGATGAAGAAAATTGGAAAGTTTAAAATGAAATTAACACCCAAAGATATAGCCACAATTGGTAAATGTAGCCAAATCTGAAACATATTTCATCCCTTAAGATTTTTTTTTTTTGTAGCTACGAATTTGGAACATTCGAAGGCTTATATGACAAAATTTCAAGATTTCAAGAACATAGCTTAGATGCTGAAACAATTTTCAACAAATGAAAATATTTTATAGTGTGCCTCAATGGGATGATGACCATTCTAGTTGGCAATATGTGATTGACGCACAATGCACATGATTGTCACTTTAATACCTCTGAGTATTTACATATATGAGTGGGGAGTTGTGGCATTTGTAATAAATTTGTCAAAATTAGGGGAGAGAGGGAAGAAATATATTGTTTACTCTCAAACTTGGAAATAATGAAATAATACAAATGGTGAAATCAATACTTTAAAAGGAAGGTGACACCAAATGGGTGTTCCCTTTATAGTATAGTACAAATATTGTTTGCCAGACTGGACGCAAAGAGATAAATGATATACATTAGATTCTCTAGCAAGGTTTAAAATCCTGATAGAATCAACAGGCGTATTGATTGTAAACCAGACCTCTTTTTGACTTATCACATTTCAATATCATGTTTTTGTTCAACTCATTTATGCATGCTTTTAACGTAGATTTGGTGATGCAACGTACTTTTTAAGGTTTTCATATATCATTATTCACTTCATTTTTTATATAGATTTTTAAAGCATAACAAGTCCATTTTATTTTTAGCTCAATTCTTATTTTTATATAAAATTTATATACTATACGATCTAAGCTATTAAGGGAATTAAAATTTTCTTTAATGTAATCTTAACGTACTCATAGCTGTCAAATTGCGAGTGTCATAAAAGATGTAAATTCTAATTTTGAGAATCGTGAATTAAATTGAATCGAGAATTGTAAGATTCAACATTTTTTTTTTTGGATAAGTAAGTCATATTATAACCAAAAAAGATAGATATACAATGAAGTTCAATACACATCCTTTGTAGGGAGAACAAACATAAACAAAGAAATAAACTACTCCTTCAAAAGAAACAAACTAAGCCTATAGACGACAAAAACACCAAACACAACAAAGGATTCAAAATTTCTCTCTAGCACTCTTCAAGTAATGAAGTTTCACTTTGAGTTTTCTTCTGTTATCCTCCTTTGTAGTCTCCTCATTAATGGGATCACTTGGAGATCGACTCCCTCTACTTTGTAGGTTTTTTGTTTGACACAACAACTCTTGATTTAATTCTCCATTTCCCAACTCTCCCATATCACATGATTCAAGGACATCAAAAGCATTAGATGTTGATGGGGTGAAACACTGCGTCTCTGCCTCTTTGTTTATCACTGTCGTTGAACCTTGCCCACCACCTCTCCCTTTTTTCTTCACCACTTCCCATTTGGTTGGAACTTGTATGTTAGTCTCCTTGACTCTCCACTCTTGTTTGGAAGATGGAGGGTTCAAGGTCTTTGGCTTCTGAGGACACAAATTAGTGGTATGACCAAAAGTCTTACAACCATCACACCTTTGAGGCTTCCATGGAACCTCAACTTGAATCTCATATGGGTCACCATAACCAAGATTTATTTTGAAAGACTTAGGGATCTCTTTATTTGCTGGCACTTCAATACATATTCTTGCAAACGTAAGTCTGCTTCTCTTGAACGTAGGCTCATCCAAATAAAGAGGAGTTCCCATGATGCTAGTAATGTAACCCAAACCTTCTTCAGTCCAAAGCTCCAAAGGAACATTATACAACTTCACCCACAACGGCACTGTCGAAAATTCACACTTTGTTAGTTTTAGTCCAGGTTGCCATTTTTTAACAACAATCAATCTAGCCCCAACGTAATAGGGGCCATCTTCCAAAATTTTGTCTATAGCCTCTTCACTTTTTACTTTAAAAATAAAAAACCCATTATCAATGGAGACAACATCCTCAAGCAAATTTCCCCAAAGTTTCTCTGCCCAAGTTTTCACATAATGGAAAGAGAATCTTTTATCAATAAAGTATCCAACCAAGGCATTTTCCCAATGAAAAAAGCCTTTTTTTGAGATCTCTATAGGGACATTGTACATGCCATCTACTAGGTTCTCAATCTTATGGGCACCTATTTTATACTTCATTTTTGACACCTTGTTAATCTCTTCTTTAAGTAAAGAGCTCCAAGCTTGTAGAGGCTTACCTAATATAGCAGTTGTATCACCATCAAGACATTCATCCTTGCCATATTGTGTGTCTTCCATATGTAGTTCAGCTAAATCTTCATTACTACAACCTCGCACATTTTTAACACTCTTCCGTTGCTTGGTATCAATTACTTCTCTCCTTTGGTCAGCATTGGGTGAGCCAAGTTTCTTTGACATTATCATTTCATTTGCCGCCAGTGGGGAAACAATGGCCAATTTTGGCCACTGCTCAAGATCAGTTAGCACTCTAGTTGGTGTGTTCCATGCATTAGGTATTTGGTGCTGCTTTGATGATTGCTCAGTTGAGGTTTGCATTTCCACTTTCATTTGCAACCGTGGTGTACCAAGATTTCCACACAAACATAGACCGACACAATCACACTCGATTGAGCTATCCTCCGATTCCACATCCCTTAATCCCCTTTTGTTTTCATTCGAGAGCCTTTGCCATGGTCCCACAAAATCTCCAAATATGAGAGATTTGAGGGCTACTTGGATACGTGTAGACCTGCGGGGGAGTACATTAGGCATCTCATCGGTAGATATTTGAGCATCCATCTGATTATCAAACTCCTTCAAGGAGACCTTGGTTGATTTGTACTTAGCAGATTTACATTTTGATTTACTCTTGGCTAATTTGCTCTTAGCTAGTTTGCCCTTCTTCATTGATAGCTTGCTGCCCTCTCTGTCTCTCTCTTTGTCCCTCTGTCTCTCTCTCTCTTTCTCCTTAATCATCTTGTGACTTCTCAGTGACAGAAGTTCACTTAGGCATTTTGTCGAACAGGTTGAAGGCAAGATAGCAAAGAATCGATTTTTCAAAGCTTTAGTGTATCAGTTCATGCCAAATGGGAGCTTGGAGAAGATGTGTACAGCTACCTCTCTATATGGAAGCTTCAACCTACACAATCTGGGTGGGGCGGAACAGCCAACAATCATGAACAAAAGCTTCTCAGCCTTGAGCAATGGCAAGAGAGAGATAGAGCCTAGTCTTCTTTTAACGAGCAAGAGTGGGTGCGTGAAGCAAGATCAGCATCGTTGGAGAAGATCGATCTGATTCAACATTTTAAACTATAAAATAAATTAAGTTGAACAAATATGGCAAAAAAAAAAAATTTAAAATTTGATTTTAGCACATGTTATACAATAGTTGTTATATAAATGCATAATTACAGTGTCTAAGAATCTTATAACATTGAGCATACCTCCAAAACCCAATAAATGTGGAGTAGCAACATTAATGGTAAGTTAACAACACTTTGCATATTTGAACAATTCATCATCAATTTCAATTTCCTCAACATCATTAATGCTAATTCATATTAATCACTGACCAAGTACAAAGCGGGGAACCAAAAAAACTATAATTGAACAATTCATCCAACTCTGTTGTTGATACAAAAGTAGCATAACTAAAGATCGATCGGGAACAGAGAGAGAGAGGACCTTGAACGGCACCCATTTCCTTTTCAACTTTGAATTGCATTTGGCGAAGGGAGCCTGCTTCTTCTTCAATCTCCTTGAGTCTCTTCTTCATGTCCTCCAAGTCCTATTCAACATCAAAATTAGGGCAAATTACATATGAGTAGAGAGAGAGAGAGAGAGAGAGAGAGAGAGGACCTTGGAGTTGAGATCGTCGTCTTCAGCCCTAGACATATCGACATCGGCATCTATCTCTCCTTCATCGGGTATTTCTTCCGTACACTTCATGTTCCTGCTCTTGCTCCTGATGCTCCATCTCTCTCTCTCTCTCTACTCTCTCACTCCCTCATATTTGTATCTGTATAGACTACTTGTGCTTTCAAACAAGGTAGATAGAGTTCTGTGTCTACTTGTTTCAGTTAGAGCATGCCCACCGGTTTATCTAAATTTTATCTTAAAATATTATTAAAAAATTTGTTCACTATTTTAAAAATCACTTTTTCATTTATTTTTCCCAACAAACTCTCTATTCTATTAAAATAATAAATTTAATTGCTTTTAAATTTGAATATTTTTATAATAATATAAACAGAACAGTTTTGTATAAACAGAGCAGTCTACGTTCTCTTCCTGCCGGACGTCCGGCTGATCGTCCCCCGAATGTCCGGCAGGTTATCCCCCGAACGTCCGGCCCTTTCTCTAGCTGCTACATTCACGGACTGTGTTGCTGCTATTTTGCTTGTTGTTCTTCTGTTGCTGACATAGGCTTTGTTATTCCTTTTTTTTTTATTTGTTTACAATTCCCATGATAACTATTATATATTGTATCTTTGCTCACTGTCAAATAATTTAGTGAGTAGGAAAAAAAAAAATTTGTCTTCTTTGTTTATTTATTTTTTTGTAATTTCGTTGATGAAAATAGCCTTCAATTGAAAAAGAGTAACCTACACCAGTGAAAGAGATTTTTGAGAGTCTTTGGCTGAGTTTTGGTGCCCTCCAATTCCCTTCGCGCCTTTTGCTGCAATAAAATAACACTTTTATTCGGGGGGTGGGTTAAGGGACCTAATGGGGGTGTTTTTTGACAACAAAACCCCTTATTTTGAGTAAGAAGATGATATAAGGGTATTCCTGGAGATGCTCTTATCTCTCTCCGTAGACACAAAGAAAAACAGGGCATGGATTGAGGGAGTAGGTGGCCCGACCCGGCCATCAATTTATAAGAATGTATATATTTATTTTTAAATTATTTAATTGCATGATAAATTAAAAAATAACAACAAAAAACAAAAATGGAAAAATTACTAGATTTCGTACTAGATTTTTTAATACTTTAAATTCAAACATTGGTTAAAAAGGTCAATGGTCTATTTTGAGAAATTAGTTAAAAGTTAATTTTTCAATTTTGTTTAAAAATATATATATTAAAAAAAATATAAAAAAAATAAAGAGGTAATGTGACTTAAAAAAGTCAAAAGGCTAATAAGCTCGCTTTTAACCTAATTCTCAAAATAGGTCTTTTAGTACTAGATTTTTTTAATACTTTAAATTCAAATATTATTTAAATGCCTCAATACATTTAATAAAAAAGACATAAAAAATGGAAAAATTACAACTAAAAAAATCAAGATTTAATTTTTGTAATGAAATAAATCCTCATCTACAATGGTGGATTGGACCATGCAATTGGCCCGGTGAGCTCATCATGACTCTACTTTCATAATGAGAATTATTCATTTTGTAAATTTACACACATAGGTCAGACATAAAAATCAAATTGATATCATAATTATAAATATATCATACATCACATTGTATGCAAATAAATAAATAATTTAATTATATTAATAGTCCTTATATTTGGGTCATTGAGTTATTTTGATTCATGTAATTTTAATTTATTCAATTTTGATCATGAATTTATAATTTTGTCTCAATTTGATCAAATTGATTATAATTGTTAGTATTTTTTTATATAAAATTTGCTCATGAGCGACGTGTCATGCTTTTAAGAGAAAATTTATAAACTTGATCAACTCAATGAGCAGATCTCAACCAACTTAGTGATTATTTTTTGTCAAAAATCCTAACAATATTATCAGTTGAACCAAATTGATACAAAATCTAAAATGAAAGGTCAAAATTAAACCAATTAAAAATATGGGAATCAAAATGACACAATAAACAAAATGTAAGGATTGCTAGTTTAATTTGTCCTAAATAAATGGTTTGTTTTAAACTCATACTTATTGTCATTTTTTGCATATAAATGTGATGCAAGATGTGTTTATAATTATTAAATCAATCTTTTCTTCTTTTTTTCTTTTCTTGTCTTTTCTTTTTCTTTTATGCACGGTCAATGTATAAATGACAATAAAATTAACAATTTAAATCATTATAAGAAGCCTTATGGTAGGCTGTTTAGCGGACCAAATTGCACGGTCGAGTCAGAGAAATTGCTCTAACTTTTTATGTGACATAATAGGTTCTATTATTTTCACATTTATTACTTGAATATACATAATAAAACAAAATAATGGATAACAAATATCATTTCCTATTCAAGTATCTTTCTCTATAACTATATGGTTACATGATCAACACAACCAAACCCAAATCATCTTTAGAAAGAGCTTGGAGATGGTGTGGGTGAGAGTTCAACTTCCTCATCCGAGTAAGCATCAATGGGTGAAACTGCTAAATCATAATCTTTTAAGTAAGCATCAATGGGGGAAGCTGCCGGTGCATCTGCACCATCATCGGTTGATTGTGGTGAAATTTCTCCCATTGAAGGTGCAATTGCAATAATGCCAATGTACATAAGGAGCATCACAAAAACTATACTGAGTTTTGCCATGGTTGATGAGGATGATGATTTCTCTTGTGTTGGTCACTAGGGGATTGTTAAGAAAACAGGTGTGTATATATGGGTGGGTGGTGAAAATGGTTCTAGCTACAGTTTTAGAAACATTTATTAGCACTAAATTTGTTTAACGACCTTGCTATTTAATGAAAGGAGTTTCTTTCTCCTCATTTTAATAAAGAGAATATGAAGAAGAAAAAAAATTAGAGACGTACCATCAACTATATTTAAAATTTTGAGGATTACAACTTTTCAATTTGTAAATCTGGATTGGATTGTCCAGTCCTTTTAGTGGATCTATTTTTGGTACCAAATTTAGCATTTCCAACTGTTAATATTTAAAGATTCGGCATGTAAATTATATATGTAAAAAATTAAATTGATTAGATAACAGTAAATTTTGGACTTTCTTTTTCAAGTTTAAATCTGAATATGACCGTTATGCTCAGATTTGTGGGCACATCATATGTCTCGTTTCGATAATTTGAACTGTTCGTTTTGTAGAATTTTCTATACATATCATTCATGAAAAAAAATTAACTTGATTCAATAATCATAACATTTTCATTTAATCACGTTTGTCTCTGAAAAAATAGTCGACAAGAGTGTTTTTGAAAATAGACCATATATTTTTTTGGGAGCCAAACATGATAAATAAAAAGGTTATAATTATCGAATCAAACTAGTTTTTTTTCATGAATGATATGCTTGGAAGACCTTACAAAATGAATAGTTCAAATAATTGAAACAAAACTCATGGTGGGCTTTACAAATCCGAATATGACAGTCTTCTTTAGATTTAAATTTGAGAGAATCCCAATCCTAATAGTAACTACATGTTCAAATTAGTTTTATATGCAAAAAATAGACATAAGTATGACCGTTCATTTTTTTAATATGAAACTAATTCGAACATGTGGTTATTGTTATACGATCAACATTATTCTTTGTATGAATAATTTACTCTACGAATCTTAAAATATGAAGGACTCAAATTATCAAATAGAATCTAATTGGACGGTGGTCGAGTCCAAATTTACAAATCGGAGAGGAGTCGTCTTCTAAAATTTTCGTAATGTTTTTTGAGAAAATTTAATATAACATCCCTCTCTGACTTTGGATAGTAGGAGATGTCGAATATATTTTTCTTATTAGTTAAGGCCCCTCAATACTATTATTAGATAAATTTCAACTTATTACGGAGAAATTCCAACTCGTCAATTTCTATGTGAAGAGCTTAAATTTCTCTGGAAAAAAAAAATCTCTGTGAAGAGTTAGAAATTTCTTTGTAAAAATGTTGAGGGATCTCAATTATTATGAAAATGTTACGTGTCATGTACCTTATAAATCCTAATATTAGGAACCTAAAACTAAAAATTCCAATTTTGATTGAAAGTAGAGGAACAGGATTAAATCCATTAAAAAAAAGAAAAAAAGAAAAAAATGACGATTGGTCGGCATTGATATTGGCTTATTGAGAGAAGAAGAAAAAAAAAAAAGGCTTATTATCCTTCATTCAATATTCATTTCCTCTATTTAGTAAAGGAGGCATTCTTTCCATTTTTTAGAAGTTAAATTACATTAATTTTTTTTTTAAAAATTAAAATATATATTGAGTCTCATAAGATTAACATAATTATATTGAGTTTTTTCAAATTTTTAATTCACATCATATTTCTTCTTTTTCATAAGTAATCCATTAGTAGTATAGATGAAAAAAATTATAGTGTCATATATTTTACATTGAAATATGTACATTACTTTGCTTATCCCGGTCTTTAACACCATCCATACTAGTTTAATCGTTTTAATTATATTAAAAGGAAATTTAATATAATTATATTAAATTTGTAAGGTTATTGATAGTGGTCAATAGAAATAGAATCTTGGTGAATCAGATTCAGAACACACCTCACTATTTGCAACGATGACCTTGGTGGCCTTGTTTTGCAACGTGAAAGTAGAAAAATAATTTGTATACAAAAAATATATTTAAAAATTTGTATTAATGATATTTTTAAAATTATGAAATTATATAGTAAGTATTTTGATTGAAAATAAAAGGATTACAAGAAACAACACCATTTTGATGAAAATTTTAGACTGTATACAAAAGAAAATGATATTCTTATATAATTTTTGTACAACATTTTTTTTACCAAAAACAATGTGGTACTTTAAAAAATATAAATTAATTTGATGAATCTTTTAATTTAAAGTAATAAAAATCAAAACATGCATTACAATCTGTACTAATTTATGTATAATTTTTCTATCTGCATAGTGCTACTCTAATATGTAATGGCTCACTACGTCCTATATTATTTAAATATGATAGATCCTTTGTATACATATTATATCTATTGCCTAATACATACATATCTGTTGGAGACGAAATAAAATGGTGGAATAAATGGATGACAAATTTCATTTCTCAATGTATACATGCTTTTTTTTTTTTCTTTTTTTTTTGGACTAGTAATGTAAAAATTTCATTGAAAACATGAAATTACAGCTAAAGAAAGATGCAATGCATTGAGAGAGATTCAGATAGTGCAAAGTACCTTACATACTTCTTATTCAACCATCTTTCTCAATATGGAACATCAACACAACCAAACCCAAATCATCTTAGGAAGAGGTTGGAGATGAGGAGGGTGAGAAACAGCTACCCCATCAGAAACACATTTGCTCCAAATCTCATCACTCTGTAACAATACTTGGGACTCACTCACATGTCTTCTAATCCAAGGTAGGTCAAGAATTCTCTTAACCAGCCCATCATGGCATGGCTTTCCCACCTGCAAAAGGTTCTTGCAACATGGAGCAGTAACCGTCATATTTCCAAAAACACCCTCAAACACCTGCGAACCACAAGTATCGGTAAAATTCTCAACACATTTTTCCAAGTACGCATCAATGGGTGATGGTGCTAGTGCTAGGGCAAAATCTTCCAAGAAATCATCAATGGGTGAAGGTGCCAATGCTTCTTTGCCATCGTTGGCCGATTGTGGTGCAATATTTTCTTCCATTAAGGATCTAATGGCTGTTAGAAATGGTTTCGGAAAATATGATTTTTCCTTAACTTTGGTCTATTTTTTAGGTGGGACCCATACACCAAAGTTGGCAGGTCTAAGTGGTAACGTGTTATATGTCGTGTTTTGATTCACGTAGTATATTTGGTTGCTCGAAACCATTATCGGGTGAATGGGAAATTGAAGCCAAAGTGAGCTCCATGGAAATGGAGTTTTTGGTGGAAATTCCTTAAGGTTCGAATAAAGGCTTGTCCCATATTGGTTTGGTGGGAAAAATTTTATGGGTTTATAAAGCTTGGGATTGTAACTTGGGAAGGGCCCCAAGTGGCACCCCAAGTTTCTAGAATGGAGAGGTTATGGGCAAATTGGGCTAGACTCATTGGACCAAAAAATAAACACACGAGCGGGCTAGGCTGGGCGCAAGTGCGTGGTGTGAGGTTGGGCTTGTCCGGCCCAATCCCTATCTTTTTGGGCCAAAAACATTTGAATTTATTTTTTATTTTTTGGAAAATAAATTCTGACCGTTTGAATTTAAATTTCAGTTGGAAAATATATTCGAAACTATTCAAATACAGTTTTTTTATTTGTTCAAATTCAAACCCAAAAACAGTTTAATATCTGTTTAAAATTCAAACCAAACAGGTATTATACCTGTTGAATTCAAATTGAAAAGTCACCATTACACCTATAAATAGACAAGTCCTTCATTTGGATTTTCACTCTAATTTTCGTTCAAAAAATTCTACAATTACTCTCTACATTTTGCAGTATTATTTTCCTCGTGAGAAAGAGTATAAACACTTAGTGTGTTCGTTGTGTGAATAGTGTGTAGTGCTGTTACTATTCACTGTTGATCATTTTATCCTGGGAGATAGACGTCCACATTTTGAAAGCACCGTGGAGAGGACGAATCTGTCTTAAGGACATAGTGTTAAACACTGGACTTGATCAAAAAATTTGTTCAAGAAAATAATTTGGTAAGTAATTAATTTATTTCTGTTTTATTACTTTCATGTTTCAGATTTTGATTTTGTTTTAGTAACAAATTAAAAATCTGTTTTTATTTATTTATTTTATATTTTGGTTTGATTTTTGTAACCAAACAATCTCTCTCATTTCTTTTATTTTTTCTATATTCCGTTCGTTGTTGAGTACACAAACATAATTTATTTTTTAAATACAGTGAAGATTGTCCAACAATGGCAATGTACATAATGAGCATCACAACAACTATAGTGAGTTTTGCCATGGTTGATGAGGAAGGTGATTTCTCATGTTGGTCACTAGGGGATTGTCGGGATGTAGTTTTTTTTTTTTTTTTGGGTGAATAAATTGGGATGTAGTTAGATGGTGAGGTGTTTATCTATTTGGTTGGGAGTTTTAAAAACATTTATTAGCACTAAATTTGTTTAATGATCTTTATTGCAATTTAATGCAAGGAGTTACTTTGTCCTCATTTTTATAAAATTAAACAAACAGAAAAGTACTATAGACTATATATGTGTATTATTTCATTTTTTTACTTATTTAATGTACATGGCGATTTCTTATTTGATAGAGTCGCCATATAGATAATGTCACATGGTATTTCAGAATTATCTAATTTATAATTTTTCCTTCACAGGAACATAGAAGAGATGTATTATTTCATGCATCCTCTTAATATTATACACTACATGGGAACAAACTATTTTAGTAACTTTTTAACTTTTTATGAAAAGATGTGCAGAAAAGTAGAGAGAGTGATGTGACAACTTATAGTGACTTTTTGGCTAAAACATGTAATTGCCAAACGAGGCCTCGAGTTGGGTTGCAAGTAAATATTCAATTATACGAGAAATTTATGGAATTAAAAAAGGTTTCACTTTTTGCGTGAGGAATTTTCCTTGAGGATTTTATGGAATTAAGAGAACATCATTATACTCAAAAAAATAAATTATTGGTTAGTCATCCTCATAACTTCTACTTTCAATCCAAAATCCAATGTGTACTATGCTCCGCAGAAAAACTTGATTATTCATAAATCATAAATGAAGTCAATTAAAGATTGTAAAAAGGGCCTATATAGGATAATTATAATCATATAATGGCAAGTGAATTCAATTTGATAAACAAATAATATTCATCTAGTTAAGACCAACCCAACATCATTTATCTCCGAAAAGGAAATATTTCAAAATTGTAAGAACAATAACCCGTCTGACCAAATTCATCAATTTATCCAAAAGAAATGAAGTTCATGTTAAGAGTCATCATTGGCTCTTTAAGAATTATCTAAGCCATCAACTACACATGTTGAATAATCTAGAAGACTTAAGAAAGATTTAGAAGACTCTGGAAAGATTTAGAGAAATTTAAAAGATTCTAAAACATCCTATAAGGTTCCAGAATATTAGAGTTTGAAGAAATTTAGAGAAATCTAGAAGATTTCAGAGTATTTGAGAGACACTAGAAAAAATTAAGATTTTAGACATCAAAATTTGGTGCAAAGTTATTTTTCAGAGACCAAATATTTTTGTTGCGAAAACTATCATTATAGTTTTAGCAATGAAAATTGAAAATTACTGATGAATTATTATCTTTTCGGGGACCAAATTTTTTATCTCAAAAAATTAACCTTTTTGAGACCAAATTATTTTGTCCCTAAATGTATATTTATTAGTAACATTTTCAAAATTTTGTCACTAAAAGTCTTATTTTTGATTTTTTGGGATAACTTTTTAGCGACTATCCTCACGACGATAGAAATTGGTCTCTAAATGTCTTTTGCAACAAAATTTTCAATTTTAGGGACCAAAAAATTTGATCTCGAAAACGCTTTTATGTTGTAGTGAGAAGTATAGAAAACTCTACTATATACTAGAATAGTTTAGAAAATTTTAAAAATAGTGAAAAGCATGAGTGTATACTTGAATATTTTAGAGGCTTAATAATAGCATGTGGATCAAAATGATAATAACCATCCATTAAGGAGATTGATGGCTATATATAAAGGGAAGTGACCCTTTTGGAAGCTATAAAGTGGAGTCAAGTACTCAAGTGTGAGTGATTCAAAGTAAGGTATCCTTGAGAGTTTCCTTTTTATACTTGAGTATATGTTTGTATTTAATAAAGATTCATTTTTGTTGAATCCGTTGTGTCCCAACTTAACAGCTCATTTAGGCTAAACCCAAAAACCCTGTATAAATCTTGGAAAATAATTAAGAAAATATCCAAACCCTACTCACCTATTGTCAAGCCTTCAATTGAAGAAATGGAAAAACTGAAAAACCCACCTATAACGATTCTGGCTTAGACCCGACCCGTGTATTATTTCGGATATGGATTCCTTGTCTTATAGTTCATACCCTTACACATCTTATTCTTGATTGAGTTGGTTATTTGGATGCCGTTGTTGTGTTTGGAATAGGTTGGGAGTTTGTTTTTCAAAGGAGTCCTTGCCTAGAATTTTGCTCATTTACTTGAGCGAAGCTTCTTGCGCTCAAGCAATCTTTTACAGTTTGCAAACTACTGAGAGTTTGATATTTGGGCTCGAGCGACGCTTCTTACACTCGAGCAAACCTTTACAGGTCTGAACTACTGGGGTGTATTGTGCACTCGAGCGGTGTCTTCAATTGTGTCTGTGCGCACGAGTGAGTTGTCTCACTTATTATGTCTGGTCGCTCGAGCATATTTGTCTGTAAAAGTTACTTTTTGGATCACTTTTTCATTCCTCTCTCTCTCTAAACATTTCAAAATCCTAGATCTACTATCTCTCTCTCTCTCTCTCTCTCTCTCTCTCTAAAAATCACCTTTAAACCTCAAATACACCCTTACCCTTTGATCTCTGCACATTTGTCCTTTGGAGAAAAGATAGGTTACATTGAGAGCTTCGTTTTAATTTGAGAAATTCGTGTTTTCTTCAACGTTGAGTTTTGGGGCTTTCTCCTCTTCCAAAGTTGAGGTAAGGATTTTTTTAACGGTGTGCATGTTGTTTAGCTTCGTTATGTGCTATTTTTGTTAGTTATGGCTTTTCAAAAAAAAAAAAAAAAAAGATTTAGATATATATTTATTAATGCACAAATTTGGGGAAAAATACTTTTTTCAATTATGGTTTGGGATTAGTAACCTAGTGGTTGTTGTGTTATGTATTTTTGAGGAAAACATTTGGTTTTTAATGGGTTTTTAAAGGTTAATAAAAAAAACTAGGGTTTTGCGTGTTCTTTTTATGGAAAAAGAACAAAGTGGAATGGTTATAAGATTTTAATTGAAATGAGGTTTGGTTGAGAAATGTTTGAATTATTGGAAAAATACTGAGTATTATTTACACTTTTGAAATAGTGGTTTCGTTGGAAATGATATGAACGGTTTTAGGAAAATTGTATATTTTCGGTGGAGATTTACAAGACTCGTGAGGAGTGTGAATGTTGTTTGGAAATTATCATGATTTTGTATAAATCATTGGGATTTTGGTTTGGCTACGATTTTGGAATATTATTCTTGTTGTTGTCTTTTAATTAGAGATAATTGTTTTGGCAACCGGTGGAGGGTTGTATTGATTGCTGTAGAAACTTCATGTGGATTAGGAAAATGGAAATGTTTACAAATCATACATCGCATTGTGCATATCATGGATTTGTAACTAGAGATTTCACGTTTCGAAAAAATGTAATGTTGTTTTGAGATACATATATTGAATTATCGAAATGGTAAATACAATGGTGAAGCTGTAAGCAGGTGTTAAAGCAGAATTAAGTGGACCTCTGTGTCCTTAGTGTAAGACCTAAAACCTGCGCGGTAGATGCCGAGCCTTCCAAGTAATACTGGTAAAAATGGCATAGTGACTTGTATAATTACTATTATGAACACTAACCCTGGAGATTTATTCATTATATTTACCACGTAATTATTTCGAAAGAATATTGTTGATTTGGAAAGATGTTTTGGAAATCTCACATTTCTTTATTTCAAAAACAGAAAATACATGTTTTATCATATCATTTCACGTGCATTCATCTTATGACTTGTTAAGCTTCATACATGTTATTAAGTTTATTTTTACTGGGCTTTATGCTCACCCTATGAGGGAAATCACTTTTAGGTGAACTGGTGTGCCTCTGCCAAGGCGATGACTTGGGGAGATCTTAGAGCTTGAGGCTCGTATGTAGTGTTTCCTTTGGTTATTTGTTTGTAATTTAAGCCACGGGTTTCTTTGTATTGAGTGGTGACTCATTGGTTGTAAGGGCAAGGCCTTGGAAATGTGTAGCCTTTAAGGCATCAACTTGTAATAGTTTAATTTTATTCATTCTAATAAGAGTCCATGTTGTAGGACTAAAAGAATGTACTGAGGCACGTGTTGGAAATGATGTTGTATAATCATATTCTTGTTGTGTTTCGCATGTTGGTAATGTTATACGGGACTAGAATGTCAGTAACATGCCCAGGGAGTACCTGTGCGCGTTAAACAGTTCGGACACTTTATCTCTTTGATGTAGTCTCACTAGTGCAATGTGAAACATAGATGAGAGTCCAGATTTGGCAACTTTTAGAAAATCCATTTTATTGCAAAACCTTTTGCCAGAAATGGACTGCGTTATCAGATCTCAGAGTCGCCACCTAATATTTTGGGAAATTAGGAAGCCCATGACTAGTGCCAAGGCCACTATTTGTCATAACCGAAGTTCTCTCTGTTCGGAACCTTAGGTATGAGAGGGAAAGGTCATTAATTGAGCACCCCCACTCACCCGATCAAAAGATCGGCCTTTACTAAACCATGATATGAATTTTATTTACTTTATATGTTCATATTCCGATTATTTAATAAATCCTAAAAATTACTATGTGAAGCATAAAAGTATAGACTATGTCATTCATTTTGGAATAATTTGATTTCATAAATTTTGGAAGAGTTTTGAAGATGTACAACCCAAATAAATTGAGTTTACAAATATGAAAATTCATTCAACCTAAATTCAAATTCATCAAATTCATTCAACCTGAATTTGCCCAAATGAGACTCTTCGCAATAAAAGTTTCCCTTTTTGGAAACTCGCTGGAGACTATTCACTAGAAGAGTCTCATTTGGGCAAATTCAGTGGATGAATCATTAATCTAGTTTAAGATATGAGGTAATTAGATTTTTGATAGCAACAACTTAATGTTTTTGTGTCCTCGTTAAGTTTTATCAGCTTTGATTCAATAAGAAAGTTTATGAATTTCTCGCTTCATGTAGTAGTCCCTTTTGTCCATTTGGTAAGAAGAGGATTGATTGACATCTCTTTCTTTTCAATACACAGACTAACATATCGCTGAAATACTTGATTTCGACAAACCCATGATAGGTATTTTGATAGTGCATCTATGAAACCTTCTTGAAAAGCTCAAGAGAGCCAGTCTACCACAGATTTTGAAGTATCCCCAATCTGTAGCACAGAGGAACGATGTTTTGGTTTTCTTATATGACCCATAAATGATATCGCATATCTTATAGTAAGCATTAGGACTATTTGTCATGTTTGAGGAATGGGTTGGGCTTCTTGATATTTAAGAAAATACAAGGCCGACACAAGATTGCACAAAGAGGGAGAGAGATCAAAGTAAGAAAGAGAAAGAAATAGAGGAGAGAGAAAGGAGCTTTCAATAAGGACTACTCGCTAACATAGAAATTTTGCACAGAGAGAGAGAGAGAGTGTGTGTGTGTGTGTGAGGGAATGGGCCTTTATATAGGCTTCAATAAATGTTCACCATGTTTGTTGGGCTTTTTGGGAGTGGGGATTTGACTAATAGTGTAATAACCCTGTCCTGTGTTATACTAATTAATCTTGATTATGATTGTGATTATATATTTAATATGATTTTTAGTAGTAATTGTGTGATTATTCATGTTTTTGAAACTATATCTGTTCACTGTAGGAAAATCTGTCAACTTACTACTATAAGTTGAAAATTGAAAACCGTAGAGGTTTCAGAAACTGGAATTGTATGTACCATTGTGATCAGTGTAATTTTTAGAACCTATGGTAAAATTTAATTAGAAATTGATTTGGGTCAAAATAATTAGATTTAGAACGATTAAATTAAGCTCAATTACTTAACCTTAATTAATTAGATTGGCCAAGCCTATAAATAGGCTCATATGCACTTAATTCTTTCCCTTGAGTTCAATTTGGCTGAGATTTCACTCTAGAGAGAGGGAGCTCAAGATAGAGAATTGACCAAGGAGCTTGGTGATCTTAAAGATTAACTCAAGAATTAACTATAATTTGGAAGATTTGAGCTTTTATGTGAGTAAATTCATGAGTTTGAGTTTGTAATTTTGTGAATTCAAAATTAAATGGTAATCAAGAACATGAATGGAGTTGATTTTGATGAATTTGAAGTCAATGAATACATGCATGTAAGAAATTGCCATGTAGTTGCATATTTGAATGTAAAGCATGTTGATCATGATGAAATTGAGATCAATGTGTGCATGCAAGTAACAATTTGTTATGAGTCTTCATGTTTGTGTATAAGACATGTTAAATGAGTTGAATTGAAAGTCATTTAAGACATGCATCCATGAAAAATGAGGTTATGGGACTCAACTACATGTTTTGAAGATGATGAACCTATGTAAGATCATACATGCATGAGCCTCAAAATTATGAACATGGAATTGAATGATTTGAACTTGATTTTGAACGATTGGCCTCATATTGCTTATATCTTTATGATATATAATGTGTTTCCACGTTTTTGAACCAAAAACAGAGTTTTGGGCCTTTGAATGCCAAGTTTGAACTTCAAGAACAATTCTGGAAATTCTAGAATTTGGCATGTCCGCTCGAGCGGGGAAGGCGCTGCTCGAGCGTGAAATGCTAGCTCCCAGAACTTTTGTAGACATTGATGTCCGCTCGAGTAGGGAGAGTCACGCTCGAGCATCAATCACATGTTTCGACTCTCAGCTCGAGCGTCTGAAGTCACGCTCGAGCACAAAAATAAAGCAACCAGTACTTTTACAGACCAAAGGGGTCCGCTCGAGTGGGAAGCTCTGTTTCAGGAATTTTATAAGCGTATTGTATGGCTTGTTTTCCGTTCTCTTTCACTTCTAAGTACTCTTAGGCATGCATTGAGCATTGTAAATGGATCAGGAAGATAAGAAAGAGGCCTCAGAGAAATGAATAAATTAAGAACGGATTGAATTGTTTGTGACCCAATATGTGTTATGATTCATGTAGGGTCGAACACAAGGACGAATCCACCAGCAAAACACTGTGAGTAATATCTTAGCAAAGATATTTTGAAATATGCTATTCGTCCAATTGCTTACTCCTATTTGAGTTCATAAGTTTGTTAATTTGAATTGTGGACAAACATTCGCGATACATAATTGATTGGGCCAAAGGCCGTCGGACATTATTGATTGGGCCAAAGGCCATTTGAATAAAAAGTGATCATGATCATGACTATGAAATACGCATAGATATGAACATAAAGAGAATGGGCCCAAGGCCGTTTGATACGCTTGATATGTTTGAATTAGGCCCAAGGCCGTTTGATACGTTTGATATGTTTGAATTGGACCAAAGGTCGTTTTGAATAAAGAATGGGTTAGACTAAAGGTCGTTTTGAATATGGGTACAGATGAGATTCCGATCATATGTGCACAATCATGAATATAAGAATGACGGACCCAAGGTCATTTGGTAATACGATGTAGAGGACTGGTGGTTATTGGTACATGGATCCAATAAACCTGAAGTCGGTCTATGAATGAGTATTGGACCCGAGGTCGTTTTGTTTTATATAAGAATCGGATCTGAGGTCGTATTGCATATGGATATAATGTGTTGGACCCAAGGTTGTTTTGCTTTGTTAAGATTTGTAAATCTAATGTGAATGAGAATAGTGGTTCAAATGTTTACATTATAAGTATGACTCATTTATGAACGAATCTCATTCATTAACCTCGTTATTTTGGTATTATTCACTGGGCGTTAGCTCACTTTTATTTATATGTATGTAGGTGAGCAAAGGGACGTTCAGCCCAGCCTTAGTGGAGTTTAAGAAAGGAACCCGAGTTTTGTGAAGTCAGCCCAGGTGCCTCACGCAAGAGGCTTTGTTTATAATATTTTGTTTTTTCTTTCGCTACTTCCGTTGGTCATAATAGACCATGTTTGTGTATAAGTTTTCTTTGGGGTATAACTGACTATATGTTTGAATGATCCTAGATGTACAAGATGTTAACTATTGATATGTGCTGTGAGTTATTATCAAGTATATGGGAAATGTTTTGAACATGCCATGTAAGCATAGCTCATTGGACAAAATTTTTAAGTTGCTTCCGTTTTGGCCCCTTTACTCTGTTGCATTATGTCTAATCAGGTTTGAGGCTGTAGGTAATCTCTTGATTACTGGCCGGTTATGACCTTAATCCATAGGGGTGGGTTCGGGTCATGACAAATAGTCCGGGGAAATTAGATGCCCACGTGCCCAATCGTCTGAGGACGAAAAATATGGGGAATGTTTGAGGTGTCCACATGCCCGATCGTGTGAGGACGATAAATTTGGAAAGTGTGAGATGCCCACTGGCCCATTCATGTGAGGACGGAGAATGTGGAATGGTTTGGAAACATTTTATATTCTTCTACATATATATATACTCATATGGATTTGTTTGAATAAAAATTTTGAAGCAATAGATTTTGAGATTACACATGATTATATCAAATGTTTATATACCTTGTTAAATGTATTCTTCACTGGGCATTAGTTCATTCTTATCATAACAAATATTTCAGATTATAACGATGTACCTCCACTCAATTAGGAATTGGTGGAGATCCTAATGGAGCACAAAAGTTTATTTTGCATGTTTTGTGTGATTATAGCCACCGAGGTTATGTGTTTGGGATAGAAATTCCACTTATGTATGCAATCAAAGCCCTAGCCTTGGAAGGTGTAAGCCCTCTTTGGGCATTTTGTTGTATCTCCTTTATTTCTTTAACTTTAACTTTAATGTATTGTTATTGTTATTGCTAATGTTGTAAAGAGAAAATGTAACTTCTATGAGAAAGATAAACGCTAGACTTATGAAATAGTTGTACTTTGATTAATTTTCTATAATTCTTCTTTATGCTTCAAAATTGGAGATTAATAAAGGATGGTAATTATAAATTGGTTTAAAATATCAGGGTGCTACAAGGGGTATTTGTATGCGTGAAAAATTTCAACCAATTACAAATTGCCACGTATTACAAAGGCTTACAAAAATATGCCATAATTGTTAGCAATTTAAATCTTTCCACGTGTCTAATTGGTCTCAAATCAAGATTACATGATGATCAAATTAAATATTGCCATGTGTTAAAATGATGTAGCAAGTTTTTGACTAATCAAATTAAGTCATAGTGATGGCATGACACCCCCAAAATATATTTATTTAATCTTTAAAAAAAATGGAATTATAACATTTTTTTTTTTGGTTGCCATAGTAGAATATGAGGAACTTGTGCAAATTGTTGCTTCAGAAACCATGTGGGATGCCTGGAGTGCCATGTGGTGAAACCACATGGTGACACAGTGGTGCATAGTGAGAGTTTTATCACTTATAAATAAGTGAGTTGCATGCTAAGGAAATCATAGGAAAAAAAAAAGAAAAAAAAAAAAAAGGGGTATATGAGAGAGTGAGTCGAGATCAGAAATGAAAGTTAGGAATTAATATTGAGGTGAGTTTTATTATATTTTGAGCTACCATATACTGCTTTATGTAAAATCTATTTTGTAAATTATATTAGTTTTTAAGTATGTAATTTGTTAAATGAACCCTATTTGTTTAAATAGGAAATCCATGGATATAATTATTTTCTAAATGTGTTTTTGAACAATTATTTGTACATAATCATTGACCCTGTGATAGTCCCATGCCTTGGGAGGACTTTAATATCCATTAGCCTTCTGACGGTCCCATGCCTTGGGGGACTTTAATATCCATTAGCCCTTTGAATTGTCACTTTATGTGACCCTTTGTTCTGTTCTGTTGTCACTTTAAGTGACCCTCTATTTGTCATGGATTCACCGACCCTCTGTTCTATTCTGTTGTCACTTTTTTAACCCTCTAATGGTCCTATGCCCGGGGACTCAAATATCTGGCCCTCTAAAAGTCCCATGCTTGGGGACTCAAATATCTGGCCCTTTGAAGGTCCCATGTCTGGGGGACTTAAATATCCATTGACCATCTGTTATGTTCTGTACCGTGGTTATAATTATTTTTCTTATATGATTTCTGTATTATATGTTTGTTATTTAAAATAATTTCTGCAAATGATTTTCTGTTTAGCCCAATAATTATCTATGGTGATTTTTATACCCTTATACTCTCAGTATAAAATTTTTCACTCTGTTAGGTGCTTATAGTTGTTACCCACTTTCAGGTGATGAAGCTTGGGGAGGGACTTGTTCCCTTATCCTCATGTTGGACCAGGGCTTCAGTAGACACAAGCACTTTGTAACCATAATTTTAGCTCCGACAATGTAAATAAATAAAAGCTCCAACATATATTTTTGATTATATAAATATTTGGGTACCCTTTTATTTTATTTTGTTGTGTTTTTGATATGATACATTTTGGTATTGACTTATGTTTTTGTCCTGTCGCGATGCCTAGCCTTTGGGTATCGGGTTTGGGTCGTGACAAAAGTGGTATAAAAAAAATAAAAAAAAAAACACATCGGAGCATAGGACACATGCAAAATTAAGTAGGGTAGGAAGTGTTTTGTAGGGATTCACCTTATGTAGAAATTATCGTGTTTGCCCCTTTTCAATCACTACTCTATTGGAGGCAAAGAAAAGTTGAGAGGATATGTTTTGTCCCCCTTCAATCGCTACTTTGCCAAAAGCAAAGAAAAGTTGAGGGGATATTTCTATGAATAATGTGTGCATTTTGTTTTGTGTGAATTAAGTGTAATGATTAAGAATTAGTATGAATGAATAGGAATTGTGGATTGGGTTCATTAAAACTTTTATTCTGTAGTTATGGCTAATGATGAAAATGGTACCAGATCAATGTCTGTTGGAGCTGAATCAATAGAAACAATAGTAGAAAGAACTATTGCTGGCTTCTTGCAAGTCCTGCAAAATAATGTAACTAATGGCATATCAGAAAACTGAGAAGGACCCAGTACAATAAAGCAATTCCAAGACCTAAAACCTTCAACATTCGCCAAGGATTCAAACCCATTGTTGGCAGAAGCTTAGGTTAGGGACATGGAAATTTTTTTCCATGCACTGCCCTATACTGAAGCGCAGAAGATGACTTTTTCCACCTTCACCCTTAAAGAAGATGCCCAAGAGTAGTGGCTTCTTAACCTGGAAAGAGAAAAGATTACGACTTGGGCAAGGTTTCTAGAAGTCTTCTATGAAAAGTATTTTCTAGACTTGCTACGAGAGCAAAAGGTGTCGAAATTCTTACACTTAAAGCAAGGAACAATGTTAGTAGCCAAGTATGAAATCAAGTTCACACGGCTGGCACAATTTGCAACTTATGTTATTCCAACAGAGGCCCCGAAAGGCGAGGAAATTCGAAGCAGGCTTAGATGAAGAAATCAAAAGCAAGATTGAGGTTCTGAAATTACTAACCTATGCAGAGGTGGTACATCGAGCATACATCGCAGAGAAAGAAGTTAAAATCTCACGTTATGGTGGAATGGGTCAAAAGAAGCAATTCTAAGGAGAACCAGCTGGAGGGTCCAATTTTGCACCATCAAAAAGAACGAATACGGGATCTAGTGGCTCAACCAATTTAGCCAACCAAGGAGTTACTATCACCAGAGGTAGCACCATCCCTAACTGTCCAACTTATGAAAATGCTCATCGAGAATAGTGCCACCAGGTGAAGCGAACATGTTTCAGATGTGGTTAGATTGGTCATATGGTGAGAGATTGTCCAAACTTGACGAGTACCCCTGGATTAATCCAGAAAATCGGAATAAAGAAAAAAGAATAGAGACGTTAAGGGAGAGATTTTGCTTTGGTGCTTGGAAACCTCGATGTTACCGAAAACTTGGTGTCACACTTTCTATATGTGGACATTCATCTCATAGTCTCATTGATTTTGGATCAACTCATTCTTTTGTTGCTCCACACTTTACTCCCAATTTAACACTAAGTCCTGAGTCCTTAGGATATGCTTTATTTGTGTCTTTTCCATCTGGTGGCTCTGTACTTAGTACTAATGTTTATAAGTCCTGTGTTATATCCCTAAAAGGTGAAATTTTATATGCTGATTTGATTCCACTCTACATCAGTAGTTTTGATGTAATCTTAGGAATAGATTGGCTAGCTACCAATCATGACTCTATTAATTGTACAACCAAAAAGGTCTTCCTTCGATTACCAAACTGTGGAAGCCGAATATTGTGGAGGGAATAAAGCCGAATAACAGTATTAGGATAGTCAAGGAGAGAATTTGTATTCGGCCTCACCTTGGACAGTCACAGAGCTGAATAGACTAATCAGTCAAACAAGAGCCAAATAAATAAACGTGCAATAGATTAAAAGTCGGCCTGACCCTGGGGCCCAAAAAAAAAATACAAATAGAGGAACATCAGCCAAAGAAAGGTATATGAGAACAAGTAATATTAACTTAAGATACAAGCAACCAAGAGAGTAGATACTGACTTTTCCGTCAGAGTGCTAATTCTGGCACCCCCGACTAGAGTGTTCATTCCTTTTTAGGTGATTAGCTGAGGATCTCAGAGCGTCGTATAGGATCCAGAGAGTATTTCCAAACCACTTCTCCACAATTGGTGCCATCTGTGGGAATACTCCAACACATCCATGGTGAGCGTGACAGAAGATCCTCCTGTAGTCGCTGACGACCTTACGCCATGAAATGATACCACCCCAAGCAACATGATTGGGCCAGAGAATATTGCCGCAAGAAGAGCCTTGAACTTTGACCCACCCTCGACATCATCACAAGAGACAATGCAAGCGATTATGGAACAGGCAAAGCAAAATGAACAGAAGTTGGAAAACATGATGGTAGAGAATGAGTGCCTTCGACAGGATTTGGCCTTGGAGGTGGCAAAATCCCAACAGGCCGCACACCAAGATCCGGGACGACCTCTGAAAATAGATGGTCGATGACCTCGAATTAGGAGACATGATAGTGGCAGTGATTCAGACACATCGTCCCCAGACTCTAAAAAGAAAGGACAAGTAGAAGTCTCCAGCTCTTCCGAAGGAAGTCCGTGTGCACGGAATAAGAGAAGAAGAAATGATTCAGACGAAGAGGATCAACATGACCCTTTTGTGCGACAGATCCCAAGGGCAGTACTACCCAAAAAGTTCAAAGCTCCATCGTTCACCCTATACGACGGACAATCGGATCCCATTGATCACATCCGTCATTATAAACAAGCCATGACGCTGCATGCAGACGACGAGGCCCTCATGTGCAGAATATTTCTGAGCAGTTTGGGACCATTGGTCGTCAGATGGTATTATAAATTGGAACGGGCATCGATCAAGAGCTTCCATCAACTCCAAAAATCCTTCAGGGCAAGGTTCATCACCAACGAGGTCCAGCCGAAACAAGCTGATTCTCTCTGGGCAATGCAAATCCAACCAGGGGAGATCTTGCGTGCGTATTCGGCGCGCTATTGGGAATGCTTCAATCTCATAGATGACGCCTACAATGTCTCCATGGCCATCACCGCCTTTAAAATGGGGTTACATCCTGATAGTTCCCTTCGCAGTTCCTTGACTAGAAGGCCCCACAAAACAGTTTGGTCGTTAATAAAGAAAGTTGAGGAATATTGCAAAGTGGAAGATGACGCCCTGTGAGTCAAAGCTGGGCACAAGACCAACAAGATGACCCCATCTGAAATCGTTCAGCCGATAAATTCTGTACCATAGCGGAGCCCTGAACCACAGAATCGAGCTAAACGAGACAAACGATGAGATTCGCGCCGATCAAATGACCAATGTTCCCACTAAGCTAATGAACAACTTCAAGTGGATAGCAGGCGCACAAGGCGTGTGAATAAGAAATATACGAAGTTGTCAGAGCCGATCAGCATGGTTATGTCTAAAGTTCAACACCTTCTGTTCTTCAAATGGCCACCCAAAATGATCGGACCTCCCGACATGAGGAGACGGGATAGGCAATGCGAATATCACAAGGATCACGGTCATGACACTGACAGTTGTTATGCATTGAAGGATCATCTGGAGGAGTCGATACAAGACAGTCAGCTTAAGCAACACGTCTGAAAGGACAACTCAACCAAATCAGTTGCTTTACGGCAAGATTCACCTCCACTCGGCGTAATCCATATGATATATAGCCTGCCGACGGCATCCGCGGTACATACAATTCAGTCGCATCCTAACACCCAAAAGCAAATCACACCGGCGAAATGGCCCCCATGAAGTTGCGAGCATTACTTTCGATGACTCTGATTTGGTCGGCGTGATGCTCCCCCACATTGATCCCTTGGTCATCGAACTACGTGTAAATCGATTCACTGTTGAGCGTGTTCTCATTGACTAGGGGAGTACTTCGGAAGTTATGTACTACAAGATCTTCATCAAACTCGGCTTCACGGAGTTGGACCTGTCTCCAGCTCATTATTCACTATTCGGCATCAACGCTAATCCGGAATATCCATTGGGCAAAATCATGCTGCCGGTTCAAGCAGGCTTCTGATCAGTGGATGTGGAATTTTTGGTTGTCAAGCTTCCTTCGCCGTATAATCTCATTAAGGGACAAACTTTGTTGCATACCATGCAAGTCGTGCCAAGCACCTATCATCAACTACTTCGCTTCCTGACTGAAGGTGGCATTGAACAAATTCGTGGTTCCTAGAAATCGACACAGGCATGCTATCTTCTTGCCGCAAAGACACCGAGAGAGCTGGAAGTGAATTCAATTGAGGTGCCGAATCAAGAGAGCCTCGACGGTGTTGGGTGGCTCCCAAGTGAAAAGGCAATTGAAGCCCTAGATCGAGTTGAAATTGGCAGGAATCCTGACAGGTTCCTTATGGTCGACTCTTCCTTAAATAGAGCCGATAGGCAGCAGCTAATTTCCTTCTTACTCAGCAACCTTGATGTATTTGCGTGGTCACCATATGAGATGTCGGGGGTGGATCCATCTATTTCTCAGCACCGTTTAAACATCGATCCTAAATGTAAGCCAATCATTTAGAAAAGTCGGCAGTCGGCTGCAGAACACACTACTGCAGTTGTTGAAGAAGTTGATCGGTTGCTTGATGCCGGGGCAATCCGGGAAGTGACCTATCCTACATGGCTGTCGAATACTGTGGTTGTAAAGAAGAAAAATGGGACTTGGCGTGTTTGTGTGGATTTCACAGACTTAAACAAAGCTTGTCCTAAGGATTTCTTTCCCCTCCTCAGAATAGACTAACTCGTAGATGCCACGGCACATCATCAACGTATGAGTTTCCTAGATGCCTACAGAGGCTATCACCAAATTGCCATGCATCCGGAGGACCAAAACAAAACTGCATTCCTTACCCCAAGAGGAACCTATTGCTATAAGGTTATACCTTTTGGGCTGAAGAATGTGGGGGCAACTTACCAAAGACTAGTCACTGTCATGTTCAAGGAGCAACTCGCCCATACTATGGAAGTTTACATTGACGATATGGAGGTCAAGTCCAAAGAAGAGCGAACTCATCTAGCCGATCTGGAAGAGACATTCGACATTCTGCGCAAGTATAAAATGAAGCTGAATGCTTCCAAATGTGCATTTGGGATCGGATTGGGCAAATTCCTTGGCTACATTGTTAACCACCGCAGAATCGAAGCCAACCCGAGGCAAATCACAGCAATTCTAGAACTCGGCTCTCCTCAGTCAGTCAAAGAGATTCAAAAGCTGATGGGGATGGCCGCCCCACTCAACAGGTTCATCAGTCATTCCACAGATTCATCAGTCGTTCCACAAATCGCTGCTGACAATTCTTTTATATCCTTCGGCAAGGTAAAGATTTTGAATGGACCCCTGAGTGCGAAGCCGCTTTGAACGGTTTGAAGGCTTACCTCCGATCAGTTCCACTCTTGACAACACCTTCGGTAGGTGATCCGCTCATTTTATATCTGGCAGTTTCCGACCAGGCCGTCAACGCCGTACTACTAAAGAAAGAACTGGGGGAGCAGCGGCCAGTTTATTACGTAAGCAAAGCAATGGTTGATGCTGAAACACGTTACCTTCCATTGGAAAAACTCGTCCTTGCTCTCGTCATGGCAGCAAGAAAACTAATGCATTACTTTTAGGGGCATACCATTGGGGTACTAACAGACTACCCCCTCCGGTCAGTACTTCGTAGTACAAAAGCCTCAGGGCGCATTTCAAAGCGGGCTCTTGAACTCGATCAGCATGATATTCAATTTCTGCCTAGGACCTCAATTAAGGGGCAAGTGCTCGCCGACTTTGTGGCCAAATTTACTGGAGGCCTCGCCGACTTTAAGTCTAATCAAATTCAACCTAAGCCAAACTGAAGAATTTATGTTGGGGACATTTGGCAGTTGTATTGTGATGGATCGTCCAACCAAATGGGCCGAGTGTAGTGATCATGGCTCCCGACGGGGCAGTAACCGAGCAGGCTGTCAAACTGGGCTTCGAAGCATCGAACAATGAGGCCGAATATGAAGCATTGTTAACTGGCTTACAGAATGCACTTTTCCTTGGTGCTCGGCGTCTGCTTATCTTCTACAACTCAAAGCTAGTCATCAACCAATTGAAAGAAGAATACGCAGCCAAAAATGGCCGTATGGCAGCTTACATGAAAACGACGAATTCTTTGCTGGCAAAATTCGACCATCATGAACTAAATCAAATAACCAGAGATCAGAACACACATGCCGACGCCCTAGCTTGCCTAGCCTCCACCATCAACTCAAAAATTAAACGGACAATTGAAGTGGGATTCATCCCGCCGAGCATTGCCCCCCCAGAGTCAAGTTAGATCAATATCATAGAATAAGGTCCAAGTTGGATGGACCCTATCACTGCATTTCTATCTTCCGAACAGCTCCCAATGGATAAGAAAGAAGTGCACAAACTGCAACAAAGCCCTGCGATATTACCTAGATCCGTAGGGAAAGCTCTACAAAAAATCCCTTTCTGGTCCATACCTAGAATGTGTTCATCCGGATAAAGTCGAAGAACTCTTGACTGAAATACACGAAGGTAGTTACGGTGCCAATTCTGGTGGGCGTTCTTTGGCTCATCGAGCTATAACACAGGGATACTACTGGCCGACCATGAGAGCTGATGCCGAGTGTTACGTCAAGAAATGTGAACAGTGCTAGAAGTTTTCCCCTTTAACTTATTTGCCTGCTGAGGAATTGAGCTCAATCACCAACCCTTGGCCATTTGCTCAATGGGGGCTTGATATCATCGGGCCGTTGCCTCGGACCCCAGGGAACAAGCGATTCTTGATAGTCATGATAGATTACTTCACAAAATGGGTCGAAGCGGAGGCACTGGCACACATTCGAGATACGGATGTTGGGCGGTTTGTATGGAAGAATATCGCAACACGATTTGGCATTCCAAGAGCACTCATTTCAGACAATGGCACCCAATTTGATTGTGGAGTCTACTGAGAACTATGTGGCACATATGGTATTCGGCCCTATTTCTCCACCCCGGCTTATCCACAGAGCAATGGTCAAGCTGAAGCCTCCAACAAAGCCATCTTGGACAGCATCAAGAAGAGGCTGGAGAAAGCTGAAGGCAGATGGGTCGAAGAATTGTCGAGTGTATTATGGACTCATCGCACCACTCCGAGGCGATCCACTGGGAAATGCCGTTTGCTTTATGCTTTGGAACCCAAGCAATCATCCCACTAGAGATTAGCCTCCCAACCCTGAAATCGAAAGTTTTTGATATGGGTCAAAATGACATGATGTTGGCCCTAGATTTGACTCTGATTGAAGAACGACGGGACCGTGCACTTGCATCCATGGCGCGGTACCAGCAATAGCTTGCTAAGTCGTATAATCAACATGTTCATCTACGTTGTTATATACCGGGAGAATTGGTCCTCAAGAAAGTACTCCCAGCTGCCAGGAATCTGGCTGATGGAAAACTAGGTCCTAACTGGGACGACCCCTATCAGATTGATTCAATTGTGGGAATAGGGGCATATCGGCTCAAAGACATGTCCGGGAGAAGTCTGCTGCGTCCTTGGAATTCCACGCATTTGCGTAAATTCTATCATTAACCTGACTTGTGGGGCATGATAACTTTTTTTGAATGTTCGCCATGCACAAACTTTCACTTTTACAATGCAAGAATACTTATTTCACTATGTGCAATTTTAGTTTGAAGATGAAAGCCTCTGGATTTGGAGCGCCCTTCGTGGAATCCACGATTGGCCAAGTTAAAAAGTCTCCGAATTTGGAGCCCCATCAGTGAATGACACTTTTGGGCCAAGTAAGCCTCTGGATTCGGAGCACCCTTCGTGATTAACGATTAGCCAAATTAAAAACCTCCGAATATGGAGCCCTATCAGTAAATGACACTTTTGGGCCGAGTAAGCCTCTGGATTCAGAGCGCCCTTCGTGATTAACGATTGGCCAAGTTAAAAAGCCTCCGAATACGGAGCCCCATCAGTGAATGACACTTTTGGGACGAGTAAGCCTCTGGATTCAGAGCGCCCTTCGTGATTAACGATTGGCCAAGTTAAAAAGCCTCCGAATACGGAGCCCCATCAATGAATGATACTTTTGGGCCAAGTAAGTCTCCAAATTCAGAGCACCCTTCGTGGAATCCATGATTGGCCAAGTTAAAAAGCCTCCGAATACGGAGCCCCATCAGTGAATGACACTTTCGGGCCGAGTAAGCCTCCGGATTCGGAGCGCCCTTCGTGATTAATGATTGGCCAAGTTAAAAAGCCTCCAATTCGGAGCCCCATCAGTGAATGACACTATTGGGCCGAGTAAGCCTCCAGATTCGGAGCGCCCTTCGTGATCCACGATTGGCCAAGTTAAAAAGCCTCCGACTACGGAGCCCCATCAGTGAATGATACTTTTGGGCCAAGTAAGTCTTCGAATTCGGAGCGCCCTTCGTGGAATCCACGATTGGCCAAATTAAAAAGCCTTCGAATACGGAGCCCCATCAGTGAATGACACTTTTGGGCTGAGTAAGCCTCCGGATTCGGAGCGTCCTTCGTGATTAACGATTGGCCAAGTTAAAAAGCCTCCAAATACGGAGCCCCATCAGTGAATGACACTTTTGGGCCAAGTAAGCCTCCGGATTTGGAGCACCCTTCGTGGAATCCACGATTGGCCAAGTTAAAAAGCCTCCGAATTCGGAGCCCTATCAGTGAATGACACTGTTGGGCCGAGTAAGCCTCCGGATTCGGAGCACCCTTTGTAGAATACACGATTGGCCAAGTTAAAAAGCCTCCAAATACGGAGCCCCATCAGTGAATGACACTTTTGGGCCGAGTAAGTTTCCGGATTCGGAGCGCCCTTCGTGGAATCCACGATTGGCCAAGTTAAAAAGCCTTCGAATTCAGAGCCCCATCAGTGAATGACACTGTTGGGCCGAGTAAGCCTCCGGATTCAGAGCGCCCTTCGTAGAATACACGATTGGCCAAGTTAAAAAGCCTCTGAATTTGGAGCCCCATCCGTGCAAGGCACATTTGGGCCGAGTGAGCATCCGGATTCGGCACGCATTTCATGAGTTATGATTAACAAGCATAAACGCAGTTGACAAAAGATGAAAAATGATTGATAATATGTTTAAATGTAAACTGAAACAACATGCAACATAAACTGAAACGACATGCAAACATGTAAAATAATATGTTTTATTGAATTAATCAATAATACATAATTCGCTCCTAATCTACGTTAGAGTGGTATAATTTCTTTAATTTTATTCGGCATCCCCCTCGTCATCGCTCTTCTTGACTTCAAAGGCCATAAAGGGAAAATGACAACTCTGATATAATGGCGACACCGAATCTACGCCTGTTACCCCGAGAGCCTCTGCGGCCTGGAGAGCCTTGATCCACCCGTACTTAAACCCACGGTTTTCACATCGACAAACCTCCTCGGCGAGCTTTTCCTTAGTCCTCTGTATCCCAACTTTCCGGCCATCGTAGAAGCCTTGTTCATAAGACCTGCCCTTTGCGGCCTGTATCGCAAACATGCTCGCCGTATCACGATCGACAATTGCATGACTTATAAGCCGTTGGGTCACCCTTTCTTCCACAATCGGGTTAGCTTGTCCGGCCGATTGTGTCTTGGTAGTTTTGACCTTTCTTAGCTCGCGCTCAGCCTTCTCTACGCGAGCTTTTAAGCTTCGAATGCGTTCATCCTTCTGCTCTATCTCCCGCCGCGCGGCACGAAGACACATGTCGATTTCATAGGCGGTATAGAGCCCTTTCACCACTCCATGGATGCCCTCTCGAAACACTTCGAAGTCAAGATGACCAATCACTGACTGCTGTACTTCTGGTGGGAAAATTTGTCGAGCAAACTCAACTGCCACATTTGGGTCGTGCACAATTGAATCCACTTTCGTCATCGGTTTGTTCCCCACAAAAATTGCAAAACTCAACGAGCACGGTGTCGTATTGGTTTCTCCTCTCGAGCGTGGTTGAGAGGAGTTGCCCCGTTGCTGTTTATCCCTTTTGGGTGACCTACTTCGACGACGCGGGGACTGGTGTTTTTCATGCTCCCTCGACATCCTGCTCCCTGTGCGCGTTGGCTCGCCACCTCAATTCATTTCTGCGTCTAACTCTGCGAGTGTCCTCCCTTCTCCTCTACTGTTAAAGAATAACCTTCTTGCCATCTACAAGTTATCCACACTACTCTTTCCCTCCCTCAATTTATTGACTCTGAGCGCCACAATGACCTTTCCGCACACCCACCATTCGCTCCATTTATACCTTACAGGTGCAGCACCCCCGAGGCGATCTCATCAATGCTAAATTTCAAAACCTAACGCCGATCATCTCATGTGCCCCAGCCGCTTCATGAGCTAATTTTATTCGGCATTCCAGTTCATACACTAGCTAGGTCAAGGGAAGATTTATTAATCTAATTGGCAAAGTATCCAGGCATGGTACTGATCATCTCATGTGCCCTAGCCGCTCCATGGGCTAATTTTATTCGGCATTCCAGTTCATGCACCAGCTGGGTCAAGGGCAGAATTATTAATTTAATCGGCAAAGTATCCAGCGTGCTCTAGCCGCACAATGAGCTCATTTTATTCGGCGTTCCAGTTCGTGCACCAGCTGGAGCAAGGGCAGATTCATTAATCTAATCGGCTTAAGTGCCCCAGCCGCTCCATGAACAGATTTATTAATCTAATTAGCAAAGTATCTAGGCATAGTACTGATCATCTCATGTGCTCCAGTCGCACAATGAGCTCATTTTATTCGGCGTTCCAGTTCTTGCACCAGCTGGGGCAAGGGCAGATTCATTAATCTAATCGACTTAAGTGCCCCAGCCGCTCCATGAACAGATTCATTAATCTAATTGGCTTGAGTGCCCCAGCCACTCCATGAAGAGTTATTCACCTCATCGGCCAAACGTCGAGACTTTAAGCTGTTCTACTTATTAGTCTCGAATATTCATGAGCTTATTTTATTCGGCGTTCCAGTTCGTGCACCAGCTGGGGCAAGGGCAGATTCATTAATATAATCGGCTTGAGTGCCCCAGTCGCTCCATGAACAGATTCATTAATATAATCGGCAAATGTCCAGGCCTGGTGCCGATCAACTCCTGCACCTGCCGCCCCACGAGCTAGTTTCATTTGGTACCCTAGTTCTTGCACTAGCTGGGGCAAGGGCAGATTTATTAATCTAATCAGCCTTGAGCCATTTTACTCGTTAGTTTATCGAACTCATGCCTTTCCAAATTGTTAACTGCCGATGTCTCTTATTTATTCGGCTAAATGGCAAAGAGGCAGATGATGCTTAATTGATTTGGTTATTTCATTGGATGTTTAATTTCCTCATACGTAGCAAACAGAAAAGCATAAGGAATTGACATTAATAAATTAAAGACAAATAGTATATGCAGTAAACTGGAAAGCATAGAAAATTTTCATTTATAAATTGAGCGCAAATAGCAGTCATTTTACACATGAAAATTAGCTTACATTTAAAGAAATGAAAATCTACTAACAAAAACCAACGAAAACTATGCATCTAAGATGCCTAGCAAAAATCAAAATATCCCCTAATCAATTTTCAGGGTCAGACGCTAGCGGCTCAACGTCCACCTGCTCGTATGGAATCGGCTGTGCCAACGTCACATTCGCAACAGTGAGGGCTTTAAGCCAACCGTGTTTGAAGCCTCAATTCTCGAACTTGAGCACTTCTTCCACATAGTTTTCCAAAGCGGCATCCTTCCCAGCTTGGAACGCTTTGGAAATCTCGGAGTCAGCTATTTCCTTTGCCTTCCTCGATTCTTCCAAGTCAGCTTCCAGCTTGGCGATCACCTCCTTAGCTAAGTTGAGCGCATCTTCGCTCGCCTTTGCCCTCTCTTCGGCGGCAAGCCTTAACTAGTCGGCATTCCTCACTTGCTCGGTCTCAGAGTTGGCTCTCGTACGTTCTTCCACCGCTTGCGATGCCTCAGAATCAGCCTTTTGAGAGGCTATCACAACCTTGTTTGTTTCATTGTCAACTTCGGCTTTTAAGAAGCCGATCTGTTCTGTAGCATCATGTTGACTACGACCGATTTCGGCTATCCTGCCTACCGTCTACAAAACAAGGAAATAGAGTTACAATGAACAAAAAATGAGAAAAAAAATATATATATATATATCTAGGCAGAAGATGGCAGATAAAGGTAAGTAATGTACCATTAAGGCCGATTGAGCGGCTAGTGCAATTAACATTAGATTTGGCTCTGCCCGAAATGTGGCTCTGTCAACTGGTAGAGAAATTGAGGCAGCCATGCTTAAAGCCACCGCTGGGTCCTTCAAAGCCGACGTATCAGAGGCAATCGGTGTATTCCTTATCCTTGGTTGAACAGTGAACGGAACAACCAAGTCCGATTCCTCAATACGCGGTCGTTTATCAGTTTGGTCCTCACCAAAGACGGCTTCTTGCTCGGCGGGGCGCTTTTCCCCCCATTTGTTCAGCTTGCTGATCCCCCCGCTCTACCTGCTGAGTCTTGGCTGTTTCAGTCTGACCCGATTCTTCCGCGATAACGGGCAAAGAGGAATCAGTAACGGCGGTGGGTGGAGCTTCCGTTCGAACGGCTTCGGCTCTCCTTTGGGCGGCCATCCTTTTTGCATTTTTCCTCCTGGCAAGTTGCGTGAGCGATTCACCAGCCATATTCTCAAGATAAGCGCCGGAAAGGTCTTTTAAGTCTGTAAAAATGTCTTCAAAGGATGCATTCCCTCGGCCTGAGGTGGACGGAGGGTTGGATGAATTGAGGTCGGCTTCTTCGAAGGCCAAGTTTAAAGCCTCCTCTACCTCAGCTTCCGACTGATTTGGCTCCTCGGCGACCTCCTCAGCTGCTTCTTCTTCCATTTGCACGGAATCGGAGGCTTCCAAACCAACCTCCCTTAGGTTTTTGTAGTTGGGGAAAATAAGGACCGTAAGCTGCTCCTCGTCCCTCGGGATTGGAATGTTGTCTGCCGCCAAAAATGTTACGTAAGTCGGTGCGTATATCAAAAGAATGTGGGCCGCCATCCCTTGTTTTTGAAGGCTTGGACGGCCAAAGAACTGCAAAGTGATTTTAATTTCCGCGAGCACGGCATCGTCGGCTGAAACCAAAACTTTCTTCAAATCGCTGCCTGCATAAACAAAACGGTAAGTACATAGAGGGAAAGCCAAATAAATATATATTAATAAAAATGAACTGTACGGCCACCTGGTTCGCCTTTTCGTCTTGGCACGGGATCCAAGCGATCTTTACCCTTGCCGAATTCCCAATTATCTCGGACAATGACTATTACATCGTCAACACGCTTGTCAGAGCTGGCAAGCATAGTCACTAAGTGATGATCGATATCCTTAGCCCTGAGAAAATAGCGTCCCAGCTGGCCAGTGGATTCGGCTAAGGCATAACAATGCCGAATTGCGAGTATACCAAGGTTAATCCTAAGACATCGGTTCAACTCTATAATCCCCATTATAATTCTAAAAAAATTTACGTTAGGTTGGGAAGGGATTAGACCCCAGTGTCGAAGGACGGCCCTAAAAAATGGGTGAAGGGGGAAAACGGACTCCGCCCTTAGCAATTCACAGGAGAGGAAAGATAATTGTACTTTCATCAGTCCTCTCTATATTAGTGGTGCTGTCTGCCACGAGTGACAGGTAGACGTCGTCGGAAATAGAGTAATGGCATCGGAAACCGGAAATTCTATCCGCAGAAAGGAGTTCTTTCAAATGTTTTGCCATGCTAGCTAGCTTAACGATTATGCGAAACTAGAAATAAATAAGGAAATGGGATTCGAAATGAAGGAGAAGAAAACTTATAAGAAGCAGAAGAGACAATGAGAAACTGGAAGAAGTTGCAGAGGTCGCAAAACGGAGGTATATCGAAAGGCAAACCAGAAGCTTTGAGTATTCAAAAATAACTTTCATTCGAAGGGACAACATAATTTCAAATCACATTAAATGAAGGAAGTGTACGAAGAGGCGGGAAGGGGTAATGATGCCTAAAAAGCTTGTTCTGACATACGTTGGAATGGGGTTGGCTGCCATTCTATCCTTGACTTTTCAAAATCAAAAGCAAACACACCGTTCGAAACCAAAATGCCGACTAACTAGCATTAATAGGATGTTTGGGGGGCAATTGTGGGAGCTGAATATTATGGAGGCAATAAAGCCGAATAACAGTATGAGGATAATCAAGGAGAGAATTTGTATTCGGCCTCACCTTGGACAGTCACAGAGCCGAATAGACTAATCAGTCAAACAAGAGCCGAATAAATAAACGTGCAATAGATTAAAAGTGGGCCCGACCCTGGGGCCCAAAAGAATATATAAATAGAGGAACATTAGCTAAAGAAAGGTATGTGAGAACAAGTAATATTAAGTTAAGATACAAGTAACCAAGAGAGTAGATACTGACTTGTCTGTCGGAGTGCTAATTCCGGCACCCCCGACCAGAGTGTTCATTCATTTTCAGGTGATTAGCTAAGGATCTTAGAGCATCCTACAGGATCTAGAGAGTATTTCCAAACTACTTATCCACACAAACCAATGTGAGCTTATTTTTGATGGAACTGGAGTTTCTACCCCTCTATGTTTAATATCCTCTATGTTAGCCTAACGACTTCTGAGTTGTTATGGGTATATCTGTTATGTGATCGATTCTTAGCAATTGGACCCAACACTCAATTCAATTCCTATAGTCCTAGAATTTCCTGATTTTTTTCCTAAAGATTTACCTGGTACCTTGGTTGATCAAGAAGTTGAATTCACTATTGAAATTCAACTCAGTACATAACTAATATTGAAAACTCCTTATCATATGTCGATTGTGGAATTGAAAGAGTTGAAGACACAATTTCTAGAATTGTTAACAAGGGTTTCATACAACCAAGTACCTCACCATGGGAAGATCCAGTATTGTTTGTGAAGAAAAAGGATGGTACAATGAGATTGTATATCGATTATCGGGAATTGAACAAAGTCATTATCAAGAATCGGTACCCATTACCGCAAATCGATGACGTATTTGATCAACTTCAAAGCACTCAAGTATTTTCAAAGATCGACTTGCGGTCTAGCTATCATCAAGTGAAGGTCGAAGTGGGAAGCATTAAGAAGACTGCCTTCAGAATATGTTACAGACACTACGAATTCCTTGTCATGCCATTTGGCATCATGAACTCTCCAGCGGCTTTTATGGACCTCATGAATCGAGTATTCAAACCCCATCTCGATGAATTCATCATTGTTTTCATTGATGACATCCTCATATACTCTAAAACACTAGAAGACCATGAACAACACTTAAGATCAGCTCTCCAGACGCTACGTGATCACAAACTTTATGTTAAGTTCAAGAAATGTGAATTCTAGCTCGCTAGTGTACACTTCCTTGACCGCGTCATTGATAAAGATGGCATCTCTGTTGATCCGTAAAAGATTGCAGCAATTGTAGATTGGCCGTGACCTACTAACGTATTGGAGATTCGGAGTTTCCTAGGATTGGCAAGATATTACCGATGTTTCATTCGGGATTTCTCAAAGATTGCGTCACCATTAACTCAATTGACCCAAAAAAACATTCTGTTCGAGTGGACCGACAAACGAGAATATTGCTTCCAGGAGTTAAAAAGTAGGCCAGTGTCAACTCCTATTCTAGCACTCCCTACTGGAATGAATGGGTTTCTAAGATAGGAAGGTTATTGCACTCCCTATAGCGATGCCTCTCATAATGGACTGGGTTGCGTCCTTGTGCAAGATAGGAAGGTTATTGCATGCACCTCATATCAATTGAAGACTCATGAGAGGAACTACCCAACTCACGATTTGGAATTGCTGCGGTAATATTTGTTCTCAAAATTTTGCGTCATTACCTTTACGGAGGAATGTACAAAATTTACACCGACCATAAGAGTCTTAAATATCAGTTTACACAGAAGGAACTAAACATGAGGCAACAATGATGGTTAGAATTTATAAAGATTACGATGTGAAGATTCAACACCACGTAGGCAAGGCTAACGTGGTAGTAGATGTGTTGAGTCAAAAGACTACAAGAAGTTTGGCTTACATTCTAACCGACAAGAAACCACTTACACGGGAACTGAAAAACCTAGATTTGGAATTGGTTCCACACAAGACTTATGGATTACTTGCTAATATAATCGTAGAACCTACGATAATGGACGACATTAAAGCACGTCAATAGGAGGACCTACTTTTGAAGAAAAGATACGATGAGCAAGAAAGTAAGGCTAATTCTAATTTCACTATATGCAATGAGATACTGAAGTTTCAAAATCAAATTTGCGTACCTGACATTCCAAAAATCAAAAAGAATATATTGGTTGAAGCCCATAGCTCGAGATTTGCAGTTCATCCTGGGAATATAAAGATATACCATGATCTGAAAGAGCATTATTGGTGGTCAGGAATGAAAAAGGACATATCAAGCCACGTATCCAAATGTTTTCAATGTCAACGAGTTAAGGCAGAGCATTAGAGACCCGCAGGGCTGCTACAACCACTCTTTATTCCTGAATGGAAATGGGAACACATTAGCATGGATTTTGTGAGCGGATTACCACAATCAACTTCAAAGTATGATACGATATGGGTTATAGTAGATCGGTTAACGAAGTCAGCACATTTTCTGCCTGTCAGAGTCATGTATTCGCTTAATAAATTTGCCACTTTATATATCAAGGAGATAATTTGATTGCATGGTGCCCCGGTGTCAATCGTTTTGGATTGAGACCCTCACTTCATATCTTAATTTTGGAAAAAGTTACAAGCAACCTTTGGAAAACACTAAAGTTTAGCACCACTTATCATCCGCAAACTGATGGTCAATCCGAAAGAATGATTCAGACATTAGAAGACATGTTGCGAATATACGTGTTAGACCTTAAAGGTAATAATAATAATTACCATTAGTGGAATTCGCCTATAATAATAATTACCAAGCAAGCATCGAGATGGCACCGTATGAAGCACTGTACGAAAGGAAATTTCAATTGCCTATATGCTAGATGGAGGTTGGAGACAGAAAGTTATTGGGTCCTAAAATTGTGTAGATGACAAGTGACAAAATCCAACTCATTCAATAACGAATCTGCACTGCTCAGAACCATCAGAAAAGCTATGCAGATACTCAAAGACGAGATTTGGAATTTCAAATAGGAGATTATGTTTTCTTGAAAGTCACACCAACAAGAGGAATCATTTAGTTTGGAAAAATGAGAAAAATTGAATCCATGTTACTTTGGACCATATGAGATACTAGAAAGGATTGGCCCTGCAGCATATCATCTTGCACTTCCACTAGAGTTGTCCAATGTCCACAATGTGTTCCATGTTTCAATGCTCCAATAATATTTGCTGGATTCAGAGCATGTCATTGATCAGGAGGACTTGCAAGTTCAACTAGATCTCTCTTATGAAAAGCAATTGGTACAAATCCTTGACCATCATGATCAGATTCTCCGAAATAAGACTATACCTCTTTGTAAAAGTCTTATGGCAAAATCATCATATCGAAGGAGCTATGTAGAAAACTGAAAGTCAAATGCGAGCTCGATATCCACATCTTTTTGAAAATCAGCGTACATCAAGTTCGAGGACAAACTTCTATTTAGGAGGGAAGAATGTGACACCCCAAAATATATTTACTTAATCTTTGGGGAAAAAAAATGGAATTATAACATTTTTTTTTTGGGCCATAGTCGAATATGGGGAACTTGTGCAAATTGTTGCTTCAAAAATCATATGAGATGCATGGACTGCCATGTGGTGAAACCATATGGTCTCACAATGGTGCATAATGAAGGTTTTATCACTTATAAATAGATGAGTTGCATGGTAAGGAAATCACAAGAAAAAAAAAAACAAAAAACAAAAAACAAAAACAAATAAACAAACAAACGAGGGGTATATGAGAGAGTGAGCCAGGATTAGAAATGAAAGTTAGGAATTAATATTGAGGTGGGTTTTATTATATTCTGAGCTACCATAAATTGTTTTATGTAAAATCTATTTTGTAAATTATATTAGTTTTTAAGTATGTAACTTGCTAAATGAACCCTATTTGTTTAAACGAGAAACCTATGGATATACTTATTTTCTGAATGTATTTTTGAACAATTATTTGTACATAATCATTGACCCTGTGATAGTCACATGCCTTGAGGGGACTTTAATATCCATTGGCCCTTTGAATTGTCACTTTATGTGACCTTTTGTTCTATTCTGTTGTCACTTTGAGTGACCTTCTGTTTGTCATGGATCCACTGATCCTCTGTTATGTTTTGTTGTCATTTTTGTAACCCTCTGAAGGTCCCATGCCTAGGGACTCAAATATCTGGCCCTCTAAAGGTCCATGTTTGGGGGACTTAAATATTCATTGACCCTCTGTTCTGTTCTGTTTTGTACCGTGGTTATGATTATTTTGCTTATATGATTTTTGTATTATATGTTTGTTATTTAAAATAATTTCTACAAATAATTTTCTATTTAGCCTAATAATTATCCAGGGTGATTTTTATACCCTTATACTCTTAGTATAATATTTCTTACTCTGTCATGTGCTTATAGTTGTTAACCACTTTCAGGTGATGAAACTTAGGAAAAGACTTTGTAACAACCCTGACCTGTGATTAGTCTATAATCTTTGATTAAGAATACATAATGAGTGATTAAGATGCAATTCTAAGTTAATTGCATGTGCCATCTGTTATGTGTGTTTATATCTATTCACTGTCAGAATATCTATCTGAGTTTCTATTTCGTTGTACGAATTGAAGGCCATATCAGCGTCCGAACGCGAAATTGACTAGGTCAACGTGTAATTTGGAATTTTTAGGAACTTATGGTAGGTTGAATTGAAATTCGAATCGGAGTCAAATAATTAGAATAAATTAGATTAAATTAGGTTAGCTTGAATTAACTTAATCATACTTTATTAGCCTAAGCTAATTGGACCTATATAAGACCAATACAAATTCTAGAACTTATCTATCTTGCCATTTGAGCTCAAAAACGTGTAAGAGAAGGAGAAGAGAGGAAATGAGTGTAATTCAAAGAGAAAAGAGGAGATTGAAGGGAAAATTAAGGAATTGGCTTAGGAACTCAAAGAAATTGCTTCATAGTGTCCAATTGAGAAGTATAGGTAAGAATTTAACTCATAACCCTTGTACTTAAGACATCAATGTATGAAATCAAGAGATGTAAATGTTAAAACATGAGAATTGAGCTTAGAAAGATGAATTTGAAAGTAATTCATGTATGCATGTGCATTTCATGAAGTTTTGAAGTTGTTTTCAAAAGAATTCTTTCATACATGTGGTAATTCTAGTTTGGTTTTACGAATTCATCACATTTCATACCATTTGATCTCAATTGATCATGCTTTGGACGGTTTAAGTTCAAAGGATTACATGCACGTTATATATACATACAATTCAAGTTTGCTTTTGAACAATTAGCATGCTTTTGGGCCTTGATTTTGCGAGATGATCTTTAATTCACGATGTTTTATAAGTTTACAAGTGTTTTCTGAAGTTTTGGCCCAAAAAAATGAGTTTTGATGCATTGGAATTGAGTTTTGAAGCTTAAAGAGCAATCTGGAAAATTCCAGAATTCGCACTGTTCGCTCGAGCTGTAAACGTTACGCCCGAGCGAAGAATGCAAGCTCGCAGTAGTTTTGCAGAGTTTGGGGGTTGGCTTGAGCGGAAGAAGTTGCACTCGAGCAACCATCCTTTGTTTTAAACCTTGGCTCGGGTGACCAAAAAGTTGGCTTGAGCGTAAAATTCAAGCTCTTAGTACTTTTGCAGACATAAGCCTTGACTCGAGTGACAGAATCTGTGCTTGAGTGATCATCCTTTGTTTTCAGACTCTGCTCAAGTGACCAAGATCTTCGCTTGAGCGTAAAATGAGAGCTCTCAGAAGTTTTACAGACCAAAGGGTCCGCTCAAGCAAAGGAAATTGCGCTCGAGCGAACTGCCCTATTTTTAAAATTTTAAATGAGTGTTCCCAAGTATATTTTGACATCCTCATTGCATCTTAGGCATTCCTAAGCCTTAATTAAGACATAATAATGAGGATAAGGATTAGAAACACATCAAGATAGAAAAGAAATGAGTTAAGTGTTTTCCGAGCGTGCGTTTCAATGTGTATCCACTATGTGTTTGTGTAGATCACGCGCCATAGACTGTCTAATCCGTATGTTCTGCTATTGGAGCTATCTGTGAGTAATAACTTTTTAAAGCTATGTTTAACTTTAATTATTTTCTAAATGATATGAAATGATCTATTTTCTGAAATGGTATTTTCTGTATGGATGAATGATTGTTCAGATTTCTGAAATGTATTCATGGCATCCTTAGCATCATGTGATATCTGTTATCTGCTCTGTATACGTCTCATGTAATCATGAGTCAACTGTACGTCCCATGTGATCATGGGTCAAGTGCCTATGGATCCTTATGAACATCTCTTATGCACATGAGTCAACTGTTTACGTCCCATATAAATAGGTCAACTGTTCTATTAACACTAATGGATGTACCACGTATGATTATCTATGAACTTTGAATATGAATATGATTATGAATCTGTTTCTGATCTAAACTCTAATTTCTGAATCTGTTATGGACATCATTCATTAAAACCCTTACTCTTTATTATTCACTGGGCTCCAGCTCACTGTATTATTTATGTATGTAGGTGACCAGACGTGTGATTAGGTCTGAGCTATTGCTTGGATCTATTTTGTGTCAGCTTACCACTGTGCCTCCCGAGGAGGTTCCCATTTTGAGAAGTGATCAAGTTTTGTGATCTATGTTTAAGACTTTTGTTTTCTTTTATTTTGTCTGAACAATTTTGGGTATGTTTGGTTTGGTTTTGGGAGAATAGTTTTTAAAAATTGTTTTGGGGAGAGGGTTTAGAAATTTTTTTGGTTTGTTTGGTTGTGTATTTTGAAAGTAGTTTTGGAGTTTGGGAGTTTGGAATAATTTGATATTTTGTTATAATTGAATAGGTGTGTGTGAGAGAAAAAATGATTGATTGATAGGTAAGAGAGAGAAAGTGATTTTGGAAATTGTTTTGGAAAATTTACAAACCAAACAAATTTTTTAGAATTTTTTTCCCAAAATCACTCTACAAATCCAAACCAAACATACCCTTTATGTTATGTCTGTGTATTGGGCTAAGACCCATTTTGGTTTATCTGTATATAAATTGACATCATATATGTAAATATAAGTTTGAAATTTTTTGTCCTATGTACATCTACACAGCTCTATGGACATTATATTGTAATATTGCTTCCGCTAGCCCCTTAATTTTACTGATTTGTTCAAAGGCTTTTGGTAATCCCAGGATTACTGGTCGATTACGATGCTAAACCTATAGGAACGGGTTTAGGTTGTGACAGAGTGGTATCAAAGCATGTGTTATACCGCACACACGAGTCCATATGAGCTATAGAATGTCCTAGAAAAGAAATAGGGGCATTACATCTGCATGTGTGAGTGTGTGAACATATCTAAACCATTATGAATTGAATCTGAGGTGCTAAAACTGTGAAAATATTATTCATATGTTTATTAGTGCTTTGTTTACCTATAACAAATGTAAAATACAAAAAGTGATGATGCAACTGAATTCTCTGAAACTCGAATGAATCGAATGGAAAGAATGCTCGAGGCCTTAACCTAGGTGTAGTTGATCGAGTTGGTGCATTGAAACTGCCCAAATATGTGGATGTACTCAACTCAGCTCTGATGACAAAAGCTAATTTGGCCGCAATGAAACAAGCTAAAGCTCTAACAAGTGAATGGAAAGGCAAAAGATCTGGATTCAATTTCAGAAAGGGCCGTTCATTTTTTATGACCAAGAAGTAGAATACGGGATCTACTAGCAATTCAAGTCAAAATAGTGGATCTGCACCTATTTGTGCTGAATGTGGAAGAAAACATAAGGGTGTATGTCATTGTGTATCTGGTGCTTATTTCTGGTTTGGCAAAATTGGTCATGTGGTGAAAGACTGTCAATTCATGTTTGAAAACACCAATCGTCCTGCGGCAAGTTCAGTCGAATCCGCTTTTGCATCAAGATCAAATAAGAGAACTAATACTGAAAAAGAAACTCTAAGGCAAGGTCGGGTATTTGCACTTGTGCCTAGTGATATGCAGAACACCGAATCAGTAGTGTTAGGTATAATCCCTATATGTGCTTAGAATGCCTATGTGTTGATAGACTCTGGCTCTACAAATTCTTTTCGTGCTATATGCTTTTTTCCAAAAATTGACTAGGCCGCTAGAACAAATGAACTATTTGTTGTCTGTATCTACACCATCTGGGGGTTCTATGCTATGTGCTTATGTATATCTGGCATGTGATATTATGATTGATGATGTGTTATTGCATGTTGATTTGCTACCCGTGAATATTGATCGTTCTGATTGTATATTGGGTATGGATTGGTTGACAAATTATCATGCTAACATTGAGTGTGTTTCTAAATCTATTATATTTCGGCCACTAGGGTTGCCTGAGTTTGTATTTTGTGGAAATGGTGTAGTTTCTCCCCCTGTGCTTGATTTCTACTATGAAAGCTTTCAAATTACTTAAAAAGGGATGTAGGGGTTATCTGTGCTGTGTCTTGAACGTGGCTACTATTAGTCCTGATGTGGAAACTATCCCTATAGTTTGTGAATTCCCTGATGTCTCCCCAAATGAACTACCCAGGGATCTAATTGATAGGGAAATTGAATTTACTATTAAAGTAGTACCTGGAACCCAGCCAACATCTAAAACCCCATACAAAATGTCAACCTTTGAACTGAAAGAATTAAAAATCCAATTGCAAGAATTATTAGATAAGAAGTTCATTCGCCTAAGCACTTCGCCTTAGGGTGTTCCAATGTTGTTTGTTAAAAAGAAAGATGGGTCTTTGAGGTTATGTATACAGGGAATTGAACAAAGTAACTGTCAAGAACAAATATCTGCTGCCTCGAATAGATGATTTGTTTGACCAACTTAAGGAAGCCTAAGTGTTTTCAAAAATAGATCTTAGATCTGGGTATCACCAGTTAAAGGTCAAAGCATGAGATATTGAGGAAACAGCCTTTCGAACTAGATATGGGCACTATGAATTTTTGGTAATGCCATTTGGGGTAACCAATGCACCTACCGCCTTCATGGACCTAATGAAAAGGGTTTTTAAACCATATTCGGATGAATTTGTTGTTGTATTTATTGATGACATTTTGATTTATTCTAAAAGCAGAGAAGACCATGAAAATCATTTAAAGACTGTGCTACAGACTCTGAGAGAATAGAAACTGTACGCTAAATTGTCCAAATGTGAGTTTTGGCTTGACAGTGTGACATTTTTGGGGCGTGTAATTAACAAAGCTGGTATATCAGTTAACTTGCAGAAAATTGAAGCTATTGTGAATTGGCCAAGACCTACCACTGTAACAGAAGTTAGAAGTTTTCTGGGGCCTGCTGGTTATTACCGCAGATTTGTAAAAGACTTCTCAAAACTTGCTATGCATTAACTCAGCTAACACAGAAAAATACACTGTTTGTTTAGAGTGACCAAAGAGAATCTACTTTCCAAGAGTTAAAAACTAGATTGATAATTACACCAATCCCGACTTTACCTAATGGTACTGATGGGTTCCAAATCTACAGTGATGCTTCTTATAAGGGTTTGGGGTGTGTACTCATGCAAAACGGTAAAGTAATTCCACATGCTTCTCGGCAACTTCAACAACATGAAAAGAACTATCCAACCCATGACCTTGAACTTGCAGCTGTAATCTTTGCTTTGAAAGTCTGGCGCCATTATCTGTATAGAGTCACTTGTGAAGTGTATACTAATCATAAAAGCCTAAAATACTTCTTTACTTAGAAAGAACTGAATATGAGATAAAGATGATGGCTTGAGTTGATTAAAGATTATGACTTGCATATTTTGTACTATCTAGGAAAGACAAATATAGTTGCAAATGCTTTGAGCCGAAAATCTATTGAAAATTTGTCATGTTTGCTCACTGGCTAGAAATAGTTGTTGTATGATCTAGAAAGAAATGAAATTAAGATTGTGTTGCATGAGCAAGGTGGGGTTTTAGCTGCTATTTTTACTCAGCCGGCTATTGTTGAAGAAATTAAAGAAAAATAGCTAGAGGATAAATTTCTAAAAAAGATTATGAATGAGATTGAAACAAAATCGAGACCAAATTTTGTGATTAAGAAGAATGTGTTATAATTTCAGGGTAGGCTTTGTGTACCAGATAGTTCAGAATTGAGGAAGCGTATTATGATAGAGGGCCACAGTTCCAAATTTGCTATGCATTCTGGAAACACGAAAATATACAAAGATTTGAAACATAATTTCTAATGGCCTAGAATGAAGAAAAGCATTGGTGAATATGTAGCCAAATGTTTGCATTGCCAACAAGTGAAAGCCGAACATTAACGACTCGTCAGACTACTTTAGTCACTTCCAATACTGGAATGGAAATGGCAGCATATTATGATGGACTTCATTATTGGACTACCTCGCTCCTCTCGAGGTATGGATTTTGTCTGGGTTATTATTGATTGTTTAACTAAATCTGCTCATTTTCTGCCTGTGAAAACTTTTTATAATGTGGACAAATAGGCTAACATATATGTGAATGAAATTGTGAGATTACATGGGGTGCCCGTATCCATTTTGTCTGATAGAGATTCAAAGTTTACTTTAAGATTCTAGCAGAGTTTACAATAGGCTTTGAGAACCGAATTGAGACTAAGTAGTGCTTATCACCCACAAATGGATGGCGAACCAAAAAGAACTATACAGACCTTGGAAGATATGATGAGAATGTGTGTACTAGATTTCCAAAGAAATTAGGAAACTTACCATTGGCTGAATTTGTGTATAACAATAGCTACCACTCAAGCATTGGTATGGCTCCTTACGAAGCTTTATACGGAAGAAAATACCGATCTCTAATTTGTTGGGCCGAAGTAGGCGATAGACCATTATTGGGACCGAAACTTGTGCAAGAGAAAACTGAGAAAGTGAAACTAATTCAACAAAGACTAAAAACTGCACAGTGTCGTCAAAAGAGTTATGCGGATGTCCAGAGAAGAGATAAAGAATACGAAGTCGGTGATCACATGTTTATCAAAGTAACTCTAATTAAAGGGCAAACTCGATTTGGGGTTAAAGGCAAGTTGGCATCGCAGTATATTGGGCCATATGAAATTATTGAGAACATTAATCCAGTGACATAACAAGTGGCTCTACCTCCGATTATGGAAAATATGAACAATGTGTTCCATGTTTCAATGCTTCGGGACTACTTGAGAGATCTGCTACATGTGATTGAACCGACACACGTACTGCTGAAAGATGATTATACATATGAAAAACGACCAATCCAGATTGTAAACCACCAAATCAAAAGATAGAGAAATAAAGAAATTTTGTTAGTGAAGGTTGATTGGAAGATTCACAGAGGAACCTATGTTACATGGGAAACAGAAGAAGATATGATGAAAAGATATCCAGACCTGTTTGCATTAGACCCTACATTTTTCTAAAATAAAGGTAATTTGAGTTTGGAGGACCAAACTCTTTAAGAGGGGAAGACTGTAATAACCCTGACCTGTGATTAGTCTATAATCTTTGATTAAGAATGCCTAATGAGTTATTAAGATGAAATTCTAAGTTAATTGCATGTGTCATGTGTTATGCGTGCTTATATATGTTCACTGTCAGGATATTTGTCTGAATTTCTGTTTCATTGTACGAATTGAAGGCCTTATCGGCGTTCGAACGCGAAATTGACTTGGTCAACATGTAATTTGGAATTTTTAGGAACTTATGGTAGGTTGAATTGAAATTCGATTTGAAATCAAATAATTAGAATAAATTAGATTAAATTAAGTTAGCTTGAATTAACTTAATCATACTTTATTAGCCTAAGATAATTGGACCCATATAAGGCTGATACAATTTCTAGAACTTATCTATCTTGCCATTTGAGCTAAAAAATGTGTAGAAGAAGGGGAAGAGAGGAAGTGAGTGTAATTCAAAGAGAAAAGGGGAGATTGAAGGGAAAATTAAGGAATTAGCTAAGGAACTCAGAGAAATTGCTTCATAGAGTCCAATTGAGAAGTATAGGTAAGAATTTAACTTATAAACCTTGTACTTAAGATATCAATATATGAAATCATGAGTTTTAAATGTTAAAACATGAGAATTGAGCTTAGAAAGATGAATTTGAAAGTAATTCATGTATGCATGTGCATTTCATGAAGTTTTGAAGTTGTTTTCAAAAGAATTCTTTCACGCATGTGGTAATTCTAGTTTAGTTTTAAGAATTCATTTCATTTTATACCATTTGACCTAAATTGATCATGCTTTGGAAGGTTTAAGTTCAAAGGATTACGTGCATGTTATATACACATCATTCAAGTTTGCTTTTGAACAATGAGCATGCTTTTGGCCTTGATTTTGCGAAATGATCTTTAATTTATGATGTTTTATAAGTTTACAAGTGTTTTTTCATGTTCTGGCCCAAAAGAATGAGTTTTGATGCATTGGAATTGAGTTTTGGAGCTTAAAGAGCAATATGGAAATTCTAGAATTCGTATCGAGCGAAGAATGCAAGCTCTCAATAGTTTTTCAAAGTTTGGGGGTTGGCTCAAGCAGAAGAAGTTACGCTCGAGTGACCATTCTTTGTTTTAAACCTTGGTTCGAGCGACCAAAAGTTGGCTCGAGCGTAAAATTCAAGCTCCCAATACTTTTGCAGACATAAGCCTTTACTCGAGCAACAGAATCTATGCTCGAGAAATCACCCTTTGTTTTCAGACCTGGCTCGAGCGTAAAATGAGATCTCTCAGAAGTTTTGCAGACCAAGGGGTCTGCCTGAACGAAGGAAGTTGCACTTGAGTGAACTGTCTTATTTTTAAAATTTTAACTTAGTGTTCCAAAGTACATTTTGACATCCTCATTGCATCTTAGGAATTCCTAAGCCTTAATTAAGACATAATAATGAGGATAAAGATTAGAAACAGACCAAGATAGAAAAGAAATGAGTTTAGTGTTTTCCGAGCCTGTGTTTTAATGTGTATCCACTATGTGTTTGTGTAGGTCATGAGCCATAGACTGTCTGATCCATCTATTCTGCTATTGGAGCTATCTGTGAGTAATAACTTTTTAAAATTATGTTTAACTTTAATTATTTTCTGAATGATATGAAATGATCTGTTTTCTGAAACACTATTTTTTATATGGATGAATGATTTTGAAATATATTCATAGCATCCTTAGCATCATGTAATATCTATTATCTGCTCTATATACATCTCATGTAATCATGAGTCAATTGTACGTCCCATGTGATCATGGGTCAATTGTTTATGGATCCTTGTGAACGTCTCTTGTACACATGAGTCAACTGTTTACGTCCCATATAAATGGGTCAAATGTTCTGTTAACGCTAATGGATGTACCACGGATGATTATCTGTCAACTCTGAGTATGAATATGATTATGAATCTGTTTCTAATCTGAACTCTAATTTCTAAATCTGTTATGGACATCATTCATTAAAACTTTTACTCTGTTATTATTCACTAGGTTCTAGCTCACCGTATTATTTATGTATGTAGGTGATCAGACACGTGATCAAGTTTGAGCTGATGCTTGGATCTATTTTGTGTCAGCCTACCACTGTGCCTCCCAAGGAGGTTCTCATTTTGAGAAGTGACCAAGTTTTGTGATCCATGTTTAAGACTTTTGTTTTCTTTTGTTTTGTCTGAACAAGTTTCTGTTCTGTTTGTGTATTAGGCTAAGACCCATTTTGGTTTATCTGTATATGAATTGACGTCATATATGTAAATATAAGTTTGAAATTTTTTGTCTCATGTACGTCTACATAGCTCTATGGATAGTATATTGTGATATTGCTTCTACTAGCCCCTTAATTTTACTGATATGTTCAGAGGCCTTTGGTAATCTCAGGATTACTGGCCGGTTACGATGCTAAACCTATAGGAGCGGGGTTGGGTCGTGACAAACTTGTTCTCTTGTCCTTATGTTGGTGTAGTTGGACTAGGGCTTGGGTAGACACAAACACTTTGTAACCATAATTTTAGCTCTAACAATGTAAATAAATAAAAAAACTGACATATAAGTTTGAGTATATAAATATTTGGGTACCCTTTTATTTTATTCCACTATTGACCTATGTTTTTGTCCTATTGCGGTGCCTATCTCTGGGTACTGGGTTTGGGTCGTGATAGATGCATCGAATAAGTTTTTGACTAATCAAATTAAACCACTTGTCACTGAGGTGGTCAAGCCAATAAAATTATGACATACCATTAAAGTGATATTTTGATATTTATCTCTAAATAAATTAGAGATAATTATCAAAGAATTTAAAGTTTAGGGTAAATTACCAATAGATCCTAATAGTTGGACTTAATTCCCATCAAGTCCTATTGAAAATAAGTCTTGGTAAAATTGTTGCTAAAAATAATTTTTTTGTAATAATTTTTTATATATGTCGCTAAAAATTGATAATTAGTGACTTCTTTTGGTCATGATTTTTATAAATTGTCGCTAAAACTTACAATTAAATTTTTCCTATAGGACCTATTAGACAATAAGTCCACTTATTAATACTTATACGTAAGTACCCCTAAAGTTTATTAACACTTTTCTCCATCTATTTCTATAAATAGGGGTAATCTCCACCAGAAGTTTTCATACAATTTTTTGTACAATTTTACATTCTACATACATAAATCAAGTTGTAGGGGCAAAAATCTACATCAAGGCAAGGAAGAAAGCTCCATTGAATTCAAGCTTATAAAGCCCCGAAATTCTCTTCACCAAAGTCGATCAATTTCCATAATGCATAAAGTTCGGAAATTCAAATCAAAATTTAACAAATTCATCATCTTCTTCACGTTACATGGAAGAGATTTCGTCGCTCAATTTGGGAACAAGCTATCAAGCCCTCAAGTCAACTTTTTGAAAGGAAGAATCAGAGGATTATTTTCTTTGATTATAAAATTCATCAGAGATTGTAATCGTATTATTTAAATCAATAAATTTATATTTTGTTACTCTATTTTTCTATCTTTATTTTGTAGATAAGAAATTTGTGTATACACACGTGACTAGTTTCTATCAATCACATGACAATCCAATGAGGTTACATCTTAAGTTGACTTGTCTTGAGACTTCGTTTCGTTTTAAAATTTTAAAATAAATTTTAAATTTTGTGTATTTTATTATTTTTGAGTGACTTTTTTTTTTTTTTTTTTGATAATTTAGTCAACTTTTTTTATTTGTTAGACGCATCACCTAATCTAAATGTATGTAAAAAAATAAAAGATTTGTCAAAAAATCTAAAATAGATTCAATAAATAAAAATATATATATATATAAATGTATTAAATTTTTGTATTTTTTTTTTTTTTTGTATTTGATGAATTTTTAAAATATTTTTCACAAATTTAATACCTTTTAAATGCATCTAAATTAAATGGATATAAAAAAAAAAATTAAAAATTTAACAGCAAAAAGTACAAATTGAAAACTCAAATATTATTTTTGAAATCTCCAAAATCAAACAGAGTAGAGTCGGAAAAAAATGAAACAAATTCTGAATAATTGGTTCTTTGAGCATTACTCCATATTATTTATTACTTGATATTTGTTAAGTTGTCTTCTAAAAATTTAATAAAAAGTATTGAATATGATTGTTTTGGTCAATAATTATATCTATCTATATTATATTATTATTAAGTGAATGTTAGACTTGGTGTCTAAACCTTCACGTCATGCCACATGGCATTTTTTTATAGCCTAAAATAAAATGTCATTGATAGAGGATGGAGAAGGTTTGAACCCAACATCTCAAATTTCATTAAGAACGTATTATTTTTTTTATTTGTTTTTATTTTTACTTGAATTGGACACGCATCGTGTGTGCCACCTACTAATACTATTATTAAGTGAATGTTGGACTTAGTGTTTAAGCCATCACGTCATGCTACACGATAGTTTTATCTAACTTAAAAATAAATAAATAAATAAATAAATAACTAATATTCAAAAACTTGAGTAAGATTTAAATCCAACACCTTAGATTTCCATAAGAATAGTTTTATCACTTAAACAACATACATATTATGATATTAATTTTTTTATTATTTATTTTCATTTTTACTTGTCTGAATTGCACATACATTACATGTGCCACCAACTAATATTAAGTTAAGATAGCACATAAATTTATTTTAAAATCACCAAATAATTTTCCACAAACTCTAATGAGAATATTCACGGTGAAGTGAAATTCAGGTTAAAAGGTATCCACATAATGGCTCTTATCTAATTAAGGCTTCGTTTGAGAACATACTATTTTAATAACTTTTTGATTTTTTAATTAAAATATGAGGTAAAAAAAATAGTATATTTAGAATGACTTTTTGATTTTTTACAAAACGATGTGCAAAAAGTAGAGAGAAAATAGAATTTTTGACTTTTTGATATAGATTGTTGGTTTTTTTAAGTGACTTTTTGACTTTTAGACTAAAACAATGAGTTGCCAAACGAGACCTAAAAGTAATATTATTCAAATTAATAAATGTTTACAAAATTTTTTATTCACTGATTAGATAGTTATTATATTATTAAATTGAGTCTTATTTTAAAATTTGAAATTTTATTATTACATTTTAAATGAGTTAAGGAAAAAAAAATTATTAACTTGTCTAATAATTTTTATTAAAAAAATTACAGTGACTTTTGTATACTTTTTTTATATATAATTTTTTATCAATAGAATTTTCATTAAAGTCAAAATTGCTAAACGACACTTACAAGGAAATCAGCAATAAGTTTAGGAAAAATCTTACTCAAAACAAAGGAAAATTCCCAAATGAAGCACCAAGGAGAAGTTATGTATAGATCTACACATAACATTCACACTTCGAAACAGAAATCGATCATAAGAGTTCAACACTACAATAAGTCTAAGATACATATATAAATTACATCCATCTATGTGGGTAAGTTACGAACACACCAAAAAATAGAAAAACAAAACTCAAAACCCACAAACCCATAACTTCCAAGCAATGGCAGTTGCAGACTAGATAGCATAAGGCATCGAGTTAGGGTGAAGACGACAAATTTAGAGATGAGAAGTGACAGATCTGACGGAGAAGAGGTGGTAGGCGAAGAATCGAGATGATGGTGGCAGCGGTGACGTTGAGGTGACACGAGAATGAATTTTGCATACACTACAAGAAGTTATTTGGTTGGCATTTGTTTAGTTCTTTTTCTAAAAAAGAAACAAAAAAATTAGTAATTCTTGCTATTTTAATTAATAAAATTTATATTAAGACACCATTTTAATTTGTTCTAAAAACTAAAAATTATTGGTTGATTTAGGAATATCACGTGACTATATCCCTCACCAGTTACAATTCACTATGTCTCATTGTGTTTTTTAATTACTCAATACAAATTTATAAATTTTACCATTTCTACCAATTATAATACTATTAAAATATTACGTAACTATATCCCAAGAAGAATCAATAACTTCTCTCTAAAAACATAAAATAATTTTCCATTAAACACGGTAGTTGATAAGACTTGATCATAATTTAGTGAGGAAAATGATTATTTGTTAATTTTTTCTAATAAATTTCTATCAATGACAGGACAATGTACAAAAAAAATAATAATAATAAAATTAAAAAAAAAAAAAATCAGGGAAGCTACATCTCAAGTTTACTTGACTTGAGACCACTTGCAACGGGTGCTTGTCATTGAAGAAATTGAGCAGCTAGCGTTCAGTTTGAGATCGGATTGGACGGTATTGTTTGATTTATGAGGGTTCATTATGAGTTCTGTTTTGATAATTTGAACCGTGTAATATGTAGAACTCGTCGAGTATTATATGTTTATAAAAAATCACGTTGATCGGATATCGATAGCTATGTAATCAAATCAGTTTTATATAAAAAAAAAAAAAATAGACGGTGAACAAATTAACGGTTGAAAAAAAAATTAAACCGATAAGATAGCTATCAATATCGATCAACGTAATTTTTTATAGACCTATAGTACTCAACGAGTTTTATATATTGAACGGTTCAGATTATCAAAACGAAATCCATGGTGAACCTCTACATGCCGAACAGTACTGCCCAGTCCGATCTCACACCGGAGGCAAACTGCTCCCTTGAAGAAAATGAAACAAACTCTAACGCCACACTCTCATTGGGATTGAAATTTTCTTCAATACATCATATTGTAAGAGTTTGCTGGAGAATTAATTATTCTAATTATTTTTTAAATTTTAATAAAAAGATGTATGGAAAAAAAAAAAAAAGATGTATTGAATATTTTGATTTTTTAAAATTATTTTAGTTAAAAAAAAATTCATGCCAAACACCTTCTAAGACATTCTAAATTGTTTAATATCATTTTATCGTCTTTATTTATAAATTTATATATTTTGATTCTCTCAATTATAAAAATATATCATTTTCATTATTTTTAGACTCCTTCAAAAAGAGGTGTATTTGTACGATTTTTATAATTGATAGGATGAATTTGTACGGCTTTATAGATAAAGAAGATAAAGTGATATTTACTAATAGTTAAGGGGGTCTTAATGTAATTAATCCTAAACACCACACCAAACTAGAACTTTAGTCTAATAGTTATGTAACACCACTTTTAGTGTGAGATTGAAAATTTTAATTCCTATAAAGAGGAGTTTGATATTTGGGATATTTATTTATCTCACATCTTGGGGGTTGTATGTAATAGTTGTTTATTAGGTTAATTACACTTTTAATTCATGTAGTTTAATCCAAGCTTCATTTTGTTACTGATTGTTTTAAATTGTACAATTTGATTCATCTACTTTAAATTTAGTTTTAATTCTATTATTTCATTTATGTTTGATGTTAAAAATAGCAGTTTTGAGATATTTGTTAATCTTTTAAGGTGCATACATAAGAAAAATAAATGAAAATTTGTACAAATTACCAAATTAAAGGTAGACTTAAACTATAAAAACTAAATTATTCAAATTAAAACTATATAAATCAACGTGAAAATTGAGTTAAAATATAAAAGTAAAAAATGTATTATCCTTTGTCTATTTATTTGTTCTCTAAGTTTGGACTTGTGGTGCTTTAGTTATAAGTGGGCTAATGATTAGTTTGATATAGCACTCGTTTGGGAAGTGATTATGGGAATAAAATGGTAAAAATAAAATAAAATAAGTTAAAGTTAATAAGATAAAATATTATATTTAAATTACAATCATTTTATTTTTTTCTCACAAAAGTTAAAAAACAACCAAAAAGTCTATTTTAAATGAGACTTTTTAGTCTCAGACTAAGGCCTCATTTGCAAACAAGCTAGTTTAGTAACTTTATGATTTTTTGGTTAAAATATGAAGTAAAAAAATTAGTATGTTTGGAATGACTTTTTGATTTTTTACGAAAATATGTGCAAAAATAGAAAGAAAAAAGAGAATCTTTGACTTTTTGATAGAGATTATTAGTTTTTTAGTTTTTTAATGACTCTTTAATTTTTAAGTTAAAACATTGAGTTGCCAAACGAGACCTAACATAGTTAAAAAGTCAAAAAGCCAGCCCACATCCCAAACGAATCCTTTGTGGCTAAAATAACCTTTGAGCCCCAAAATCTGCTATGCCAAACAAGTGTAATATTTCTCGTTTGGACACTTGACCATTTTAGTTGACTTTTTTTTAAAATTTTTTTAGCCCGGTTAAAGAAAGTTATATTTGGGATGATAGTTGACTTTTTTGTAGTTGATTTGATGATAGTGAAATAAATAAATAAAATAATTATCGTTTGAATGTGATATTTTGTCTGATTAACTATTTTAATCTTTTTTTTTTATTAATTATTTTAACTAAAAAAGCCATAAACCTAACTTTTCAATAATTTTCAAATAAATTTTAAACAAAACCATTGTTTTCGTTTGGGATGTGGGTTGACTTTTTTATTTTTTGGTTATTTTAGTATGGGAATAAAAAGCTTCATTTGAAATGGTTTTTTTTTTTTTTTTTTGTGAGAAAAAAAATAAAATGCTTATGATTTAGATGTGACATTTTATCTTATTAAGTTTTTAACATATTTTATTTTTATGTGGCTAAAATAACTCCAAAATTACATGCCAAACATAGCCATTATTTATAGGAAAAAAAGATGTAAACAAGCCCTAACAATGATAATTAAAGACTGAAACATATGTCAAGGTCCCACTACAATAGCTTAGTCAAGAGTCTAGAAGACAATTATGGGGCGGGGAGTATTTATTTATTTATTTATTTGAGCCAGTGGTAGCCTAGGGAGTCTATGAAGCGTGATCCAGACGCATTAGGAAGATGATAGTCATTTCCTTTAACGTGTATTCACTTCATGGAAATTCTATGCTACAATCTATAATATGCATTCTTTATTTTTATGTTTATGATTATGACTTATTGTGTTATTAATTATGACACATTATAATATTAGTTATAAAATTATTTTATTTATGATTCAAGAGTTGTTTGATTATAACTCATATGATGTTTGATTCTAACTCAAATTTTTTTAATCAGTTATGACTCCTGTTAGGACTTTTTGTTGTCAAATTCCATGGATCAAAACCAAGGTTGTAACAAGAGTTCTTTAAGAAGTTGGTTTCCTTCAAAAACAGGGTTACTTGGGAGTTCTGAAAGAAGTTGGTTTTCTACAAGAAGTTGATTACAAGAAGTTGGAACTCTGCAAGAAGTTGGTTTTCTGCAAGAAGTTGGTTTTCTTTTCCAACTAGGATTGCTTTGGTTTTTCTATAAATAGTTGGGTTTCTTCCAAATCTATGCTATGGATTTAATTGATTGAAATCCTCCAGATCTTCTTTTTGGTTCTTAAAGGTTTATATCTGGGGATATTTTGTTAATTTTCTTTGATGTCTTATTGAGTATTAAACTCATGATATGAAAAGGCTACATATTGAGTATTAAACTCATGATCTGAAAAGGCTACATCAAAGGTTTTTGTTTGTTACATAAAAGAGTGTTGTTCTTCAGTTGTGGATTCTGAAGAATTCGAGCCTGAAGCTTCAGTTGTGGATTCTGGAGTGGCTCATCAGAAAGACAATTCCGTGCTGAAGATGGGGTTGGAAGAGGCACATAGAGGTTGGTTCAATTAGGCGTTATGGCTAGATAATTGAGAGTGATACCTGTGTAATTCCTTTAAATCTTCTTAGTGGATTGTTCTTGTGGCAGTTGGCCCGTGGTTTTTTTATCACAATTGGAAGGTGTCCAATTGTGGTTTTTCCACGTAAAATCTTTGTGTCTCTTTCTTTTGATTGTTTGATTGGGATTGTTTTTATATTTTGTTTAAAATTGATACATAATCACAAATCAACATCTAGGAGGTTTCTAGATTTTTCAATTGGTATCAGAGCGGGTCGTTCTATTTTGTTTAAAACAAAAATATTTTTTTTAGAACGAGATCTTGTTTGATTTGTGATAATGGATTTAAAGAGGTCGGTTGAGAATACCACTAATAATGAATCCTCTGAGAGTGATAATGAAGAACTTGAACAAGCTTATAAAAAGTTGTATAAGGAGTCTCTTAAGTTATTCAAATTGAATGACAAACTCACAAAGAAACTCAAAGCATGTGAATGTGAGAATGTCAAACTTAAGGAGGAGATTTCCGAGGCTAGGATCAATGCCATCAAGATAGCTGATGATCAACAAGTCCTTTGTGCAAAACTGTTGACTTGTGAGACAGAGAGGGATGAGCTACAGGAAACTCATGCCATGTATGAAGAAAAGATTGAATCTCTCGAGATGTCTCAAGTTGCTTTGGAAGAACTAATGATCAAGAAAGAGGAAGAGCTAAAGTGTGCTATGGCTACCATTGGTTTTTGGAACAAATGATCAAAGACTTTGGAGGATATCATTGGATCTCAACAAATCTATTCAGACAAGAGTGGCATTGGCTTTGGAGATAAGAGAGAGCAAAAACAGAGTGCTTCCACATCTCATGATACAAGAACTCAAGGAAAGGGAGGACAAAAGATTCAACAAGAGGAAAGACTTCTCAAACTCCCTAGAGTTGGTAAGGTAAAAGAAAAGAAGGTACACCCTGTTTTTATTTGTCATCATTGTGGTATGCATGGCCATATTCGCCCTTATTGTTATAAATTGCATGGGAGAGTGCCTCAAAAGGGTAGAAATTCGACTTACATGTCTAGGCGGAATACCAAGATTCATGAGGGTGTTTACAACACCACGACACTTACCAAGACTGCTAGACCTGATTTCGTTAAGATCAAAAAGATTTGGGTAAGAAAACTTGACTTGTGTTAATGTGTTTTTTTTTTTTGGGTCTTTATGTGTTTTTTTTTAATGAAAAAAAATGTGTGAATGTTTGTTTTTTTTGTCTTGCTTTGTTTAGAAAAAGAAAAAAAAAAAAAAAAAAAAACCCAAAAAGATTTTCTTAGTATGGTTTTGCAAGCTTGAATTTTTTTGAGATGTCCTTGGTGCATATTGGAATTGATGAGAATATCCATTACATGTTAATATGTGTGTGCTTTCTGTGGTCATTACTCATTTTGGAGTGTGTGTTCTTTGATTAGTATGTCTCATTCTGTACACACTCTTGGATTAGCAAATATCGGAGTCTTCCGACTTAGTGTTTTTTTTTCATGGACTTCTGGCATTGTATCTTTTGCTTTACTAGAGGAATTGACCTATACTAGCATATCATGGGTGATGTTGAGTCTCTTAACCACCTTCCATCTTTTTGCATCTCCACGGCTTTCCCCTCTATTCTTTGTAGTCCAGGCATGAGGAAAAGGCTACCTCAGAGTCACCAACCAGGCCATCCTTATTATATCCATGCTTCTCTGGTTCGGTTTCCATACTCTTGAGCGTGTTAGCCGCCGATGAGTGTGCAAAAGAAAAAAAGAAAAAAAAAAATGTGCACAAGAAAGAAAAGAAAGAAAAAAATGTGCAAAAGAAAGAAAAGAGAAAAAAAATGGAAAAAGAAAATAAAAGGATTCATTGATTGAGGGGGAGCCTCCGCCTTTACTCACCAAATACCCCTTGATTCCTAGTGGTTTGACTTTCCTTAGTTGTGCTTAGATTCTCTTGTCAGAGGTCCAACTTTCATATCACGACTAGGATTTGAATCTAGTGTTTGTCGAACTCCAAGAGTCACACACACACTTTTTCTCATGGGATCTATGCTTTTCACATAATGCATCACTTTCTTTCATGAGGAATCTTCTACAGACTGTGCACATTGTGTTTTCAAGTAATTGTGCTTCTTGGATAATCTTGTGTGTTTCAAGGTACAAATCTGAAATTCCTTACTTGCTCCACCATATTATTTTTTGTCGTTTTTCTTCTTGTTCACTGTTTTCAGTGTTTGTGGTTATTTTTAATGAGGGGGAGTTTGGTTAATCATTACCAGTGTTTGATGTATATTGATGGTACAGTAGTTTGGTTGATGGAACAGTGTTTTTACTTTTGCATATATCCTTCTTTGGTACAGTTGGATTTTTAGTATTTTGTTTATGGATGGATTTATATTTTGTTATTTAATCTAGTTCCACATATTTTGGTTGGCTTGTGTGTGGCTGTTTTATTTCAAGATAATTATTCAAGAGCATGGATTTGAGTGTTAGTTCATAGTTGGTGGTGCTGCTTGAGGGATTTTGTTAGGAAATTTGTTTTAGATTGGTTTTATCCAGGATTTGACAAAGGGGGAGATTGTTAGGACTTTTTGTTGTCAAATTCCATGGATCAAAACCAAGGTTGTAACAAGAGTTCTTTAAGAAGTTGGTTTCCTTCAAAAACAGGGTTACTTGGGAGTTCTGAAAGAAGTTGGTTTTCTACAAGAAGTTGATTACAAGAAGTTGGAACTCTGCAAGAAGTTGGTTTTCTGCAAGAAGTTGGTTTTCTTTTTCCAACTAGGATTGCTTTGGTTTTTCTATAAATAGTTGGGTTTCTTCCAAATCTATGCTATGGATTTAATTGATTGAAATCCTCCAGATCTTCTTTTTGGTTCTTAAAGGTTTATATCTGGGGATATTTTGTTAATTTTCTTTGATGTCTTATTGAGTATTAAACTCATGATCTGAAAAGGCTACATCAAAGGTTTTTGTTTGTTACATAAAAGAGTGTTGTTCTTCAGTTGTGGATTCTGAAGAATTCGAGCCTGAAGCTTCAGTTGTGGATTCTGGAGTGGCTCATCAGAAAGACAATTCCGTGCTGAAGATGGGGTTGGAAGAGGCACATAGAGGTTGGTTCAATTAGGCGTTATGGCTAGATAATTGAGAGTGATACCTGTGTAATTCCTTTAAATCTTCTTAGTGGATTGTTCTTGTGGCAGTTGGCCCGTGGTTTTTTTATCACAATTGGAAGGTGTCCAATTGTGGTTTTTCCACGTAAAATCTTTGTGTCTCTTTCTTTTGATTGTTTGATTGGGATTGTTTTTATATTCTGTTTAAAATTGATACATAATCACAAATCAACATCTAGGAGGTTTCTAGATTTTTCAACTCCAATAATATTGAGTTATACCATTTGTGATAATCAAATTTATAAATGGTATAACTTGCACACAAAAAATGTACCATAACATTATCCCTTCATATATATATATATATCAAGAATTAAAAATATTAACCCCAAGTTAAAATAATTAAAAAATTAAAAAGTTAAAAAACTAATCCACATCCCAAACGAAAACCATAGATTGTAAAGTTGTGGTACATGATCATGGTGTCATCCATGAGAAGGGCAACAACAGGGGTGTTGTTGAGTTCGATTTTGAGGTAAATTAACAATCAAATTAGTCATTATTATATTCTCTAAATTTATAAATCCAACTGACAAAATGTTATATTAAATTTAAAAAAAAAAAATTTGTCACAATTATTAAATTATTAACTTAAAAAAAAACAACCAATTTTCCGAACATAATTATTTTAGTCAGGCTAAAATAACTTAAAAGTCGAATAACTAAAATAGTCAACTTCCCAGACAATGCCAAAATATCACATTTAAATTATAATCATTTTATTTTTTTCTCACAACTATCAAATCAACTACAAAAAAGCTAAAAATTTATCTCATAAAATCTTTTTTAATCAAGTTAAAATAGTAAAAAAGTCAGGCAAAAAAAAAGTTTATCCCAAATAGGGTATCAATACTATGTGAAATATAGCTAAAATGAAAAAAATAAATAAATTAAGTATTAACCAAATATCACATGAGGTGTAATTGAACAATTTTTAAATCATAACAAAAATAATATCATAAATAATATCACAATATATCATAATTAAAAAAAAAAAAATCATAACTAAAGAAATAAAAATCGTAATCAAAAGTGCATAGTACATTGGACCATAGAATTTCCCATGAAATGAAATGCACGTTAGAAGAAATGACTATCTTCTTCCTAATGCGTCTGGATCACGCTTCGTGTACTCCCGCCTACCATAATTGTCTTCTTGACTTTTGACTAAGGGGTTGTTTGAGATGTCCTAAATAAGTGCACTTTTTGACTTTTTAGACTAAAAAGTTGAGGGAAAAAAATATGGTTGTTTGGGATAACTTTTTGACTTTTTACGAAAAAATGTGTATTAAAAAATTGTATAATTTAGTATATAAGAGAAGGGAGAGACAAATAGGCTGTACGTTGGGGCAGAGCCGTGGCAGACTAGCATATAGGACATGTTTGCCTCCTTTTCGGGCATTGAATTGGACGGTGATGTTCGGCCCGTGAGGGCCACCACGGGGTCTCATTTTGGTAATCGGAACCGTTGAATGTGTAGAATTCATCAAGTACTATACGTTTGTAAAAAATTACGTTGATCGGATATCGGTAGCTATTTGATCGGATTATTTTTTTGTCAACCATTAACTATGATACCATCCATTTTTTTTTATACAAAACTGATTTGATCATGTAGTTAGAATATTCGATCAACGTGATTTTTTACAGACATATAGTACTTGACGAGTTCTACACATTAAACGGTTCAGATTATCAAAACGGGACTCATGATAGGCCTCCACGGGCCGAACAACAACATCCTTAAGCTTGCCTCCACCTGTGTAATTTGTTCTCACCAAAGTCAGCAAAAGGCAACTTACGTCAACGTGATTTGTACCTTTTTTTGTATAAAAATAATTTTTTTATAATTTTTTTTGTGAATAGTGACAACCTTTTAATTTTTTTAGTAACTTTTTGTCTTTTTATCTTTTTCAAAGATCCCAAACCAGGCTTAAGCAATTGTAGTGGGTCCTTGACACATGTTTAGTCTTAATTATCTTTGTTATGGTCCTTGTTTACATCTTTCTTTTTTCTTCTTCTTCATTTTTTTTTTTTATAAATAAATTTGAAATTATGCTTCACTAAATTTTGTTTGGAATTTATTTTTTAAAAAAATTGGTACATTATCTATGGCTTCATTTGGAATGTTGGTTGACTTTTTGACTTTTTAGCCTGAGGTTAAAATAGCCTCGATTGAGATGGGCTTTTGGTTTTTTTTTTTTTTTTTTAAACTTTTGTGAGAGAAAAAATATAATAATTATGATTTGGATGTGACAATTTTTAGCTTAAGACTAAAGAGCCTATTTTATCTTTTTGTAGCTAAAATAGTCCCAACATCACCCAAACCCACATGCCAAATGAGCACTATATAACATTGTTTATGTAGAAAAATTAGCAATTACAAATCACATCTCTGAATTAAAGGGCAAAATTAAAAATTGCCTAGAGGTGCCAATCAAGGTATGTGTTATAAAAATTGAAGTAATTTTTCTACATTACTAATTAAAGAAAATTTCTCATATAAGCAGTTTTGAAAGAAGTATTTCATGAACATAAAAAATATATAAATAAATTTGACAATTTTTTTCTTTTATTTTTTTAAAATTTTGAAATTGAAATATAATTAGATATCAATATATAATCGATTAGATTACCTTTAAGTTATTTTATCAATTGACATAATCTAATAAATTACGTCATTTGTCTCTATATTTTTTATAAAATTTATGACTAAACAAATTTCCTTAAAAGTATTATAAAAAAAAAATTCCTTAAAAGAGACTTTCTACTAATTTTCTTTATTTTTAAATGTATCCTCATGAAAATTTTCTTTATTTTTATTCCCCTTGCATTCATTTAACACAGCCCAAGTCAAGTTAATTTGGATTGTTGCAAAAAAGTCGCTTAAAATATCTCATAGGATCACAAATGCAAAATCCATTTTCATCCATCGGGAATTGACTTTTTAAATATTTTTAAATATTTTTTATAAAAATTATGCAAAAAAGTAGAATGTATAAGTTGCTGTTAATAATTTTTTGATTTTTTAACTAAAATTTTATTTTAAAGTTGTGGTCATGATCATTGTTTCATCCATAAGAAGGGCAACAATATAGGTGGTTAGATAAATTTAGTTTGATTTTGAGGTAAATTAAGAATCAAATTAGTTGTTATTATTCTCTAAATTTATGGATTGAACCGAATCATGAAACTTTAAAAGCGAATCAAAATTGAAACCACCAAAAACTATTCAGTTTCTGTTAAGTTTCAAGACTCTAAGCCTTCGTTTGGCATTGACTTTTTTAGCTGACTTTTTTGTGTTGGGGTTTTTTTAGTTTGGCTTTTTTAGCCTCGTTTGGTTTGAATTTGTTGATTTTTTTTGACTTTTGTGAGAGAAAAAATGCAATGATTATGATTTGGATGTGACATTTTATCTCATTAGCTTATATGGTAAATTTTGTCTTTTTATGCTTTTTTAACTAAAAATCTTTAGCCAAACGACCCTTAAATTAAGAACTTCATCACTATATTTAGAATATGTAATTTAATAAATATTAATTCCTATGCAAGCATTCCAAAAATTTCATAAACATACTCAAATTTTTCGAATACTCTCCAAATTATTTTTTATAAAATGTGTGAAGATAAAAAAAAAAAAAAAAATACTCATATTACATATTAATTTCTATGAAACTAAATTTTTTAATAATGTTTATTTTTTGAGACAAAACTTTTGATCTCAAAAGGTTAGTAATTAAGCACAAAATGCCTAATTTTGTCGCTAAAAATAAAATAATAACACTTTTAGGGACAAAAATATTTTATCTCTAAAAAGTTATTTTATCCTTAAATTTTTATCTCTAAAACTTTAATTTCTTGTAGTGATAAAACACTAAAATAAAAAATAATTTTAAAAAAGTTGAGTGGATAGGTGTGAAACGCATTAGAGGAAGCTAATATTGACTTGAATTTCACATCAAGAGGCAGAATCACATGAATTGCATTAGAGTTTGTTACATTTTCATGGATGAACTCTTATACTGTGCTTGGTTGAGGGATTTGATAAGGAATTTAAAAAGAAAAAGGAAAAAGATATATGAAATGTAGGTATATTTTATTTACATTTCACTTATTTTTTCTTTTTTTTTCCCCAAATTCTCCAACCAAGCACAACGTTAACAGTTTGGTTTGGAATAGTTTTTTGAAAATTGGATTTTTTAATTTTTAATTTTTATTTTTTTAGGGCTTTTTTTAAAAAAATATTAAATATTAAATATTTTTTTATTTTTAGATGCATATAACCTAAATACAAAAGAATATATATATATTCTTTTGTATTTATCTAGTTTTTTTTAAAAATATTTTTTTAGAAATATTATACTTTTTAGGTGTGTCTAAATTATGTGTATCTAAAGAGAGAGAAAAAAAAAAAGGTTTAAAATATTAAAAAAATTTATAAAAATACAAAATACAAAAAACAAAAAAAAATTAAAAAGCTATAATTTTCAAAAATCTATATATATATATTACCGCCTATCCACAACAAAAATGAAAGTTACATGTGTAAACCCCATTCTCATTCTAAATAAACCATATAATATATAATAGAAAATGATGCGTGCTTATTCAAACTAAAATTTCATTCCTTAGCTAGTCACTAATACTTTGATGGAGATATAAGTGAGAAAGATCAAAGATTGTAACATTTTCTTTTGGATTGTTATACAAAAGTCATTTAAAATATCTCCCCAGATTGACCAGCCAAGGTCTGGCCAGGAAAAACGTACTATATATAGCGCGAATAACATTCGATATTAAGTCACAAATACACCGAATACTAAATTGTGCTGTGTTGCATGTTTATCATGGGTTCATCATCCATGAGAATTGCAGCAATTGTTTTTTACCTTTGCTTTCTCACCGTTGCAACATTTCATAATTGCTTTTGCAATGGAAACTCCAACATTGTTTGCTCCAAAACTGAAAAGCAAGCCCTTCTAAAATTCAAGCAAGATCTTAAAGATCCTTCAAACCGGTTGTCCTCTTGGGCTGGTGACAACTGTTGTCAATGGTCCGGAGTTGTCTGCGACAACTTCACTGGCCATGTCCATGAGATCCACCTTCCTTTTAATTATAGTGATGTTGATTGTCATTATAATGGAAATATATCTGAATATGATGCTTGCTGGAGTTCTCACCCCACTTAGGAGGTAAAATAAATCCTTCTTTGCTCGATTTGAAGCACCTCCGTTATCTGGACTTGAGCGGGAATCATTTTGGAGGGATTCGCATTCCTAGCTTCATTGGCTCTATTCAGCGGAGCCATTCCTCATCGGAATCATTTTGGACATTTTGGTAAAATAAATCCCTAGCTTCTCGTCCTGTCTTTTGCTGAATTCAGCGGAGCCATTCCTCATCAACTAGGAAATCTCACCATGATACGTTATCTGGACTTGAGCTTGAATTATTTTTATCTTCAAGGTACTTTTTCTGAAACTAAACTACAGTTACGTGGTGATAATTTACACTGGGTTTCAGGTCTTCTTTCATTACAACACCTTGATATGTCATAGGCAAACCTTAGCAAAGCAGTTTTTTTTTTTTTTTTGATAAGCGAAAGGGAACTTTATTGATGAAGAAAGCATTACAAGCAAAAACTTACATCAATAAAGAGGGAAGTGCAAAAAGCATCACCGCTGCCTTAACAATCCCAACTAGGTTGGCACCGCTAAGGAAGCAAAATCATCTGCTAGCACTTGACCCAGGATTGATGAGAAACCAATCCAGAGAAAGCAAGAAACAGAGGAAAGAAAATAAAGATAAAATAATACAAACAACATAGCAGCAGCCATTATTCAGATTAACCAGACCACAGGGGAGCAAACCAGCAGACACATCAAACCAAGGGGAGCAGCACTGGGGCCAAGTTACCTACACAGACAGGTCAGGCTTCCACCTTCCAAAAATTATTGACATATGCCTGTGATTCATTGCAGCAGAATACAACACCCAGCAGAAAACAAATGTGCAGCCCATATACAAGTCTGCAGTCCAAAAATTCTGTGTTTCACTGCAGTAAGCAGGACAACCTAGCAGAGAACCAAAGCAGGCCACAGTTCATCATCAGAACACCAGACAAACACATCTAGATCTACACCTGGTACTGTGGCTAGTAGTTAACATGACTATCATATGCACCCCCCAAAAACTTGGTTCCAAACATCATCAAGCACACCATCAATCACACACCAGCACAGCAGACTTATCACCATTCCCGTACTTAACACCATTCCCATACATTGAAGGATTCTAAACTTAACACCCCCCCAAAACTTGGTCCCAAACATCAACATCAATTAGCAGACTTATCACCAAGCCTACTAGACACCACCAGCAGCCTACAGAATTGCATTTCTGCTGCCAGAAGAGCTAGCTTGGAAGCATTTCTGAAGGCAATCCCCACCATCAATCACACACCAGCATAGCAGACTTATACAAGGCAGCAACACAGAGCAGACAGCAAAACAAACTTCCACACCGGATACAACAACACATCAAGACTGTATATGGACATAGCAACAAGCAGCAGAGCAGATAGGGCACACAGACAACAACATCTGATGCAGGGCACAGCAGAGAGCAGCAGCCAGCTCATTTCAATCAATCTTCAGCCTAACCTTAAAGGTTTTGACACACCCATTTAATATTTGAAACTATCTCATGAATGGAGTAGAAGCACCCCATGTCATAGGACTTCAACCACATGGCCACTCTACTTTTTATTAACTCACACAAATCTACCACATCAGGTTGAGTATTATTAAATATGCAATCATTTCTATATGTCCACAATGACCAAACACAGGAAACGAAAACCACTCTCCAGACGAACTTAATCTTTTTCCTAACTTTCCACCCCAGCCACCATTGCATAAGCTCTTCAAAGGATCCCGGTAACACCCATTGCATACCCCACCAATCCATAATATTGGACCAAACAAGCCACACAAAAGGACAGAACAAAAGGAGGTGATTATATGATTCCTCCTCTGCTTTGCACAGCACACAGGGCAGCATCCCAGAAGCAGACACTACTCCAATACTACTAAGGAAGGCAGATGTTTTAAGCCTACCTTTCCAAGCAAGCCAAGTGATAAATTTAGCCTTAGGAGGGGCAAAGTTTTGCCAAACCAGAAGTGATGAGCTGAGGTTAGGGACAACACTTTGCTTATACCAGTTGTAAACCCCAGCAACTGTAAAAACCCCTGACTGCTCAGCTTTCCACCTTACTAAGTCCTTTTGATCCAGGTGAAGGCAAGGCCCTGCTCCCAACAGGTTTTGCATCCTTAACACCTCATTCTCTTCCCAACCAAATAGAGGCCTTCTAAAGTTAAAGCACCATCTGTTTATAATATTTCCTCTGGAGATCTGCATTTTAAGTGTGTTCTCTTTATCTATAACCAGCTGATACAGCCTAGGGAATTGGGATTTAAGGCTTGATGATCCCATCCAAACATCATCCCAAAACTTCACCCTATTACCATCACCAATCCTAATCTCCACATTTTCCACAAAAAAGTTGTACAACCTAGGATTTGAGTTTGAAACAGCAATCACACCTCTCCAGATAGCAGAAACATGATGAAGATCATTTAATGTAGGGAGCCATTGGCCCCCAAATACACCATATTTGGCACATATCACAGATTTCCACAAAGCCTCATCTTCCAAGGCATATCTCCACCACCACTTGAGTAGCAAGCACTCATTAGTCACTCTAATGTCTCTTATTCCAAGCCCCCCTTGATTCTTATTCAGTTGCACCTCTTTCCATTTGACCAAGTGGATCTTCCTTTTAGCTTCATCCCCTCCCCATAAGAATCTAGCTTGAATCTTGTCTATTTCTCTAGCAACACACTCGGGTATCTTAAATAAAGACATATAATATATAGGTAAGGAGGACAAGACAGATTTAATCAAAGTCACTCTTCCCGCATAAGAAAGCAATCTTCTCTTCCAACCAGATAGTTTCTTTTTAAATCTGTCCACCACCGGCTGCCAGGTTTGTTTCCTACCTGGGTTGGCACCAAGAGGCATCCCAAGATACTTTAAAGGAAGCTTATGACTTAGGCAGTTTAGTTTGGCTGCAAACTCTTCGACCAACCCATCATCCACACCCACACCACAAATCATGCTTTTATGAAAATTTATCTTCAACCCCGAGATCACTTCAAAACATCTCAGAATGCGTTTCACAGCCACTACCTCGGCCCATTCAGCCTCGCAAAATAAAATGGTGTCGTCAGCGAACTGGAGGTGAGATATGTTAACCTCCCTAGCACCCACTAGCACTCCTTTTAGGATTCCCTTTTCCTTAGCTCTTTTCAACAATATGTTCAGCCCTTCCGCAACAACATTAAACAAGAACGGGGAAAGGGGGTCGCCTTGTCTTAACCCTTTTTGAGGACAAAATTCAGCGGATGGTGAGCCATTGACCAAGACAGAGATTCTAGCAGATTCCAAGCATTCTTTCATCCAGCCAATCCATCTTGATCCAAACCCAAAACTAGACAACATCTGCAACAGGCAATTCCAGTTGACAGTGTCATATGCTTTCTGAAAATCCAATTTGAGAATGAGGCCCTTCTTCTTAGATTTTTTCCACCAGTCCACTACCTCATTTGCAATCAACACTCCATCCATAATATTTCTACCCCTCACAAAAGCGGACTGGACCTTATCAATCACACTCGGTAAGGCTAGCTTGATTCTATTGGCCAAAACTTTGGATAGCACTTTATAGGGAGAGTTTATCAAGCTGATTGGACGGTAATCAAATAAAGAGTTAGGGCTGTCCTTGGGGATAAGAGTGACAAAAGAGCAATTTACCCCAAAACCTAACTTCTATTACTGTAAAACTCCTTCATGAACTTCATGATATCCCCTTTCAAGATCTTCCAGCTTTTTTGGAAAAACAGCATATTGAATCCATCAGGGCCTGGGGCTTTGTTACCATCACAATCTTTGATGGCAGCCCAAACTTCTTCCTCAGTGAATTCTCTCTCCAAATTGTCAACTGCTTGGTTATCCTCAATCTTCTTGAACTCGCCTCCAATGCTTGGCCTAAACCTCCATTGTTCAGAAAATAAATTCTGGAAGTGGTGACAAACAGCTTGTTTGACCTCACCAGGTTCTTCAACCTCAGTCCCATTCACCTCAATAGATGCGATCGCGTTTCTGTTATGCCTCTTAGTAGCCATAATATGGAAGAATTTAGTGTTTCTGTCCCCCTTAAGTGCCCAGTCCAACCTAGATTTTTGCACCCATATCCACTCTTTCCTTTTCCTCAGTTTCCAGATGATACCCCTGACCTCCTTTTGTCTGCCTTGTTCCACCACATCCAGCTCTCTTGACTCAGATTGTAAGTCCAGGGAGTGTAATTCAGATTCAGCGACTTGATAAGCACGCTTCCTTCTTTGGTAGAATTACACTTAAATGCTTGTGATCTCAAATATTCTTCTTCTTCAACTATCATTAACTTTACATCACTACGTATCCTCGACCTTTCTGGTAACTATTTTGGACCTTCAATACCTAAGTGGATTTTTAGTCTGAATCATCTAGTTTCACTAGATATCAGTTATTGCAACTTTTATGGCCCAATTCCCAGTGGTATTCAAAACATGATTTCTCTCAAAGAGTTTAATGCTTTTGAAAATAATCTGAATTCATCATTGCCCAAGGAGTTGTTTAGCCTCAAAGACCTCGTTTCTCTAGACTTAAGCTTCAATAACTTTCAGGGATCAATTCCAATTGGCCTTCTAAACATGACTAGTCTTAGAGATCTAGATTTATCCCATAATTTTTTCACTTCCTTGCCAAATGGGTTGTTGTCTAGTCTTAGCCGCCTCGAGTCGGTCATTCTCACCCAGAATCACTTGCAAGGTGTAATCGCAGGAGCCATAGTAAACTTGACTTCCCTCATTAGCCTTGACATGTCACACAATCAACTTGAGGGAAACATAGCAAGATCATTGGGAAAATTATGCAAGTTGAAGAGAATTGATTTATCATATAACAAATTGGGTGGAGAGCATAGTTCTAAATCGCGGTATCGGGTAACGTAACGGTATCGATCGCGGAGTATCGGTATCGGTAGTATCGACCAGTATGTATCAGGTATCGGGCGTCGCGGCTGTGAAATGTCAAAAATTATTAGCAATCCATCTCAAAGTCAATTTTATGCATTTTTTTGACTCTTTTAGCCGTAATTTATCACATTTTAATCAAAATTTTGATATGTAGAGGCACTTTTTTGACTCATTTTCAACTAAATGATATGTATTTATTTTAGTCTCAATCTTTTATTTGGCATATATGTTAAAATAAACATCTAAAATATTAAAAATAATGCATTTAAAATAAAAATAAAAATCTGAAATATTAAACATCTTTACTTAACAATTTAATCTGTTTTAAAAAATATGACAGATTAAACCTCTATAAAAAAAATCTGATATAAAAATAATCTGAAATAAAAAGATTTGACAGATTAAAAAATCTAAAATAATAAAAAAATTTTGAAATAAAAAATCTGACAGATTAAATCTCTTTAAATAATATATATAAAAACATATATATTGAGCATATGTGCATTTAAAACATATATAAAAAATATTTTTATATATAAAAAATTATATTCTATGCTGATAATATATATATATAATTATGTGAGAACAAACCTGCTCCTGAGTTATAAAATTATGAGTTCTATTTAGCTTTTGAACTTATGTGCATTTAAAATTATGTAAAAAATTGCTCCTGAGTTCTATTCAACCTCAATAATATGTATATAAAATTATGTGCATTTAAAAAAATAACCACAGAAAAAAAAAAAACAAAAACAAAAACAAATTATAAACAAACGGAGCACAACTTAAAAAGCAAAACCATGACTTCTTCAGTCAAAAGAAAAAAATAGAGCATCACATATACAAACTTCTTAGCCAAAAGAAAAAAACAGAGCATTACATATACAAACAGAGCATCACTTTTGCAGGTACTTTGCTCATTATTTTTTGCTTTTCCAGGTGCTTTCCTTTGCTTTTCTCAATTATTTTTGCAGGTGCTTTGCTCGTTTTCAGCCGTATCGGACTGTATCGGAAACAAATTGCTTACGTATTGGATTCAGGCCGATATGTATCGGGAATCGGCCGCTACGGGTGTGAAATTCATTCTCGCCGGTATATCGGTAAGTATCCGACTCAGCACTCCCATTTTCCGGTACAAACCGGCTGGTACGACACGTACCGATCGATATTTAGAACCTTGGTGGAGAGATAACAGAACTTTTCAGAAGTTTCTCCCAATGCATGTTATGTGGACTGGAGTCAATGTCATTAGAGAACAATTATCTTGGTGGTCAATTTCCAAATGAGCTTGACTAATTCAAAAGTCTAACCTACCTTTCTCTTCAAAACAACTCCATTTCTGGTCCCATTCCAATGTTGATCGAAAGATTATCATACTTGGCAACGTTAGATCTTTCCTATAATCATTTGAATGGAACTCTTCCTGAAAGTCTTGGGCAACTTGCAAACTTAGAAACTTTAGATCTTTCATATAATCATTTGAACGGAACTCTTCCTAAAAGTCTTGGGCAACTTGGGATGTTAAACTATTTAGATGTATCTCATAATTTGATGAAGGGTGTTGTCTATGAGATTCACTTTGCCAATCTCACAAGATTATGGCACTTAGATGGAAGTAAGAACAATTTAACTTTGAAAGTGAGTGATGGTTGGATCCCCACTTTTCAAGTTGGATATTTGATGTTGGCCTCTTGGCAATTAGGGCCACAATTTCTAGATTGGCTTCAATACCAAGGACAATTAATAACACTGGACATAGCCAACACAGGAATTTCTGATTCCATTCCGCAATGGTTTTGGCCCAAAATTTCCAACTTTTTGCTATTAAATCTCTCTCGTAACCGAATTTGTGGAGAGAGTCCAAGAAAATTTGAGGTTCTCATTAGTGCTTCTATGATTGACCTGAGCTTCAATAACTTCAAGGGTATGTTACCATTCATCTCCTCTACTGTGGAAAGGTTAGATCTTTCAAATAATTCTTTTTTAGGATCTGTTTACCATGCCTTATGTAGTAGGATGAGGAAACAATATTGACTGATTGTTCTTAATCTAGCAAACAATTATTTGTCTAGAAGAATTCCTAATTGTTGGCAGCATTGGCAATATTTGCAAGTCTTATAATTAGAAAATAATCAATTGATGGGTAACATTCCACCGTCTATTGGACATTTGGCTTCCCTGAAATCATTGCACTTGCGACATAACAACCTTTCAGGAAAACTACCGCAATCTCTACAACATTGTATATACTTGGTGCTCATTGATCTTGGTGGAAATGAATTTATTGGAAGCATACCTACTTGGATGGGGAATTCATTTTCGAAATTGGTAGTTCTAAACCTTCGTTCAAATAAGTTTCAAGGAAGCATTCCATATGAACTATGTCGTCTAAGTTCTCTTCAAATCTTGGACCTTGCACATAATAATCTCTCAACAGTTGTGCCAAAATGTTTCAACAATTTCATAGCCATGGTTGAAAAACAAAATTCAAGCAATCTCTTTTCTTATTTTGCAATGAGTCCTATATCAGAAGCTCACGAAAATGCATTTCTTGTGACCAAAGGAAGAGAGGTTGAATATAGCACCATCCATAAATTTGTTACAAGCATGGATCTTTTAGAAAACAATTTGTCTGGAGAGATCCCCAAGGAACTAACTAGACTAGTTGGATTGCATTCATTGAATCTGTCTGGAAATCATTTTACCGGAGAGATCCCAAAGAATATTGGTGACATGGAACAACTTGAATCCCTAGATTTCTCTTTGAACCAACTTTGTGGTGAAATTCCTTTAAGCATGTCAAGTTTGACATTCTTGAGTCATTTGAATTTGCCGTATAACAATTTGACAGGACAAATTCCATTAAGTACTCAACTTCAAAGCTTAGAGAATTCCAGCTTTGTTGGCAACAAACTCTGTGGACCTCCACTCCCAAACTGTGACACAAACACGGCAATACCTAAAGCTGGACATGGAGGCAATGAAGAAGGAGAGGGATTTCCAGAAGTGTGGTTCTATGCGATATCGACACTTGGATTTGTTGTTGGTTTTTGGGTTGTGGTGGGTCCTTTACTATTCAAGATGCGCTGGAGAATTGCTTATTTTCAGTTTCTTGATGATATTTGGTACAACTTCTGTAATTTTATTTTAAAATGTCACTATATTTGTAATTGAAGGAATTGCTCATTTATTCCCTCAAATAATCATGTCTAATAATTGATGTACTTTGTTGTTTCATTTTGAGAAGGTTAGCATTGTTTAGGGCGCTAAGATATAATGTGAAAAGAAAATGAATGATGAAACATCGCCATTTGATGTAAAAGTATTGGAATTTAAGCTTCTTGTCAAGCTCAAAATGTGATGAATGTTTTTTGAGATAGATTTTTTATTTTTTTAATATTTTTTTTAGCAAAGAAAGGAATTTCATTGATGAAATCAAACAAACAAATATATGATATTATATAAATAAATAAATACATAAAGGCAAGGGCAAAGAGAGTATTTAATTTAGTTTACTGGAATGATTTGGATGAGAATAAAATGACTGTTTCGTGATGATCATGCTCCTCATTGATGAATATTTAAATGGAATTACCATTTTATTAGGAAATTCTATAGTTTTGGGTGTGTACCATTGTTGTTAGGCCATCTTCAACGCTACACTAAATCCATCACCAAATTTAAATTTGTGAAAAAGTTCCTTTTTTTGTACTCCAATGTTTCATCAAACCCGTATCAAATTGAGAATATAACAAATGTTTCACCAAACTGAGGATGTCTTGCACCTTTTATCAATTTACTGTGCATAGCCGTTGAGTGTTGACTCACCAGACGACTGCCCGGATGTCCCCTAGATGACCACCTCAAGGCAAAATTTGTGAGAAATTTACATTGACCGATAGACCCCCGAATGACCACCCCTGCATTTTTTTTTTTGACCTATCTTCTTTGTTGGTTTAAAAAAATCATGATTTGGGGTGACCTCCAATGAGGCACTTTCATTTGAAGAGGACTTTTACAGATAATAGAAATTAGATTCTCCAATACAGAAAAGCAATTTGATCAATACATATATGCAAATTAGATAATCTACTCAGTAAATCCAAAAGAAAGCCTTCTATGATCAATTTGTTAGTGCATACTTATATATATATATATATATATAACTGTATTCAAACATACACACACACCCATATATATATGATCAATCAGATAAATTTTGAAAGATATATTACATATAGACTTTGTAACATATTTGGTTGAATAAGATTGAATATACAAAAAAGAAAGGAGAGCAGAGCATACCATTACCACGATTGTTGGTGCGGGCAAGCTTGAAAGTGATATAGCCAACATCACCAAGTCTTCTTTCATACATGTCAACAAGTTCTTTATTTCCAACCCAAAACTTTTGTCACAAACACAATCACAATTTTGCATTTAAGTATCCGAATTGATCAAAATCATCCATAAACAGAGAAGAAAAAAAATGGGAAAATAATGGCAAAACCTGAAGAAAAAAAAGGGGGGAACTCATACAAGCAGTGCACTTGCTAAGCTGGATTACAGTTGCCGGTTGATTGGCCAAACGTCTGGCTGGTCATCCTCTCGATCGACCTATGTTTTGATGACAGTTACAAATTCACCATTGAAGTGGCTAATATCAGATAGAGGAATTAGTGCTTTTTTTACTCAAATTTAATGAAATATTTGGTGAACCGTTAGCGATGCCCTTATCTCTTACAGGTGCATTACCCCCCCTCCCCCCCCCCCCTTTTTTTAATATTTAAAGTACTTTTTACATATTTTTTTATTTTATGAAAAGAGCTCTAAGGTTTGTCTCTTATAACAAAATAAACCTTGAGTTTTAAACATTGTCAATTTAAACCTTAATCTTTTTATTTATTTTCAATCTACATCATTGACATATTTTTATTAAGTAAAACTGACGGAAAAAAATAGTATTTAGTCACTAAATTTAATGTATGTTTACATAACATGTTTAAAATATGCTTTTTCGTTGAGCTTAATTAATAACTAAAATATCATTTTTTTTTGTAAGTATTACTTAAAAAAATTAGATAGATGATTTAGATTAAACACATATCAAAATATTAGGGTTCAAATTGATAAAATTACAAATTCAGGATTTATTTTGCTACAAGGATCAAACCTTAGGTAATTTTTTTTTTTTGTAATTTCCTCAAAATTAAATATTTGTGAAAATATTAAAAAAAATCAATAAATAAAAAATATATAAAAATATATTGAATTTTTACATTTTTTGTATTTAGTGCATTTTTATAAGATTTTTTTTCTCAAATTTTAATTTTTAAACATATTTAGATTAAATGGATTTTAAAAGAAAAAAAAATACTTAAATTATTTTTAAATAATTTTGTAAAAACAAAAATAAATAAATAGCTCTAAAACTTACACACAAAAAAAATTTGTGTTTAAAAACTTAAAGGTAAATTACATATACATTTTCTGAGATTTGCTTAAAATATGAATTACCCCCTGTGATGCTGGAAATTAAAAGGGAAAAATTATTTATAAGTCTCATTAGGAGAACTTGTTTAATGTGAAATCCTGTGTAATTTCTTATAGAGTTTCAAGTCCTATTTAGATAGGAATATGTTCCACAAGGTCCAATGAGTTGTGAATAAATGGTATTAATAAACTATTATACCCTATAATGGCAAAACTATATATATGAAATTGAATGTTACCATAGATTATATCTATATGAATATGAAATTGAATTTCAAAATACACGAACAAGCAATATTTTCACATTAACTTTAAAAAATCAAAAATCTAGTAAATTTGCGAAATGTAACGTGACACGTACGTTATAGCGATCCCGGTTTCCCTTTTCTTTAATTTTGTACCCGGACTTTGGTTCCGTGGAGTTGGTGATTGTATATCTTGTTGTCATCCTTTAATTCCCTATGTTTGAATTTTGGATGTATTGGGCGTGTTTCGAGCAGGTGGGTTGAGCCTTGGTCTAAAATCTAGTTGCCAGGTTTTTGGTCGTTCCGCTCGAGCGGGTCATATAGCGCTCGAGCGGATATTGCGCACTCCCAGTATTTTTGTGCCCTGCAAAACTTCTGCAGGTGTGATTTCTACACTCGAGCGGATTTCCTGCGCTCGAGCGGGTTGCACTCGAGCGGACCTTTTGGCGCTCGAGCGGGTAGTGTCTTGTCTGTGAAAGTTCTGGGAGGGGAAAATCTACGCTCGAGCGGACTGGTTTTCGCGCTCGAGTGGATGTGCTTTATATCTGTGTCTTAGCGCTCGAGCGGCCCTTCTCGTGCTCGAGCGGACCATGCTTTTTGTTCTTGACGCTCGAGCGTTGTGTTTTCCACTCGAGCGGACCTGTCGTATATCAGATAGCAGTTGAACATTTTTGAATCACTTTCTACAATTCCTCTCTCTCTCTTACTTTCCGAAAAAGCCATTGGAGAGCACCTCACTCTTAAACCTAACTTCTCTCTTAGGATTGATCTAGCTAGAGTGTTTTCTAAACCTTTGGCCTTTACAAAAAGGTTGTTGATCGTCGAGGGCTATCTTTTGATCCAAGAATCTCGGGATTTGAAGCATTCCCGTTTTCTTCATCTTCTTCGTTGGGTGTCAACTTTTGAGGTAGGGATTCCTACTCACTATTATGGGTTTTAACCTAGATCTTTGGGCATTTTGTTAAATGGTTGATTTTGGGAAGTTAGGGTTTGAAAATGTTGAAAGAGGGTTTTGTTATTTTGATTTTAAAAATGTGTATTTTGGGTTTCAAAATGATGATATTGTTGTTGGTTGTTGATATTTGAACCATTGGGTTGATATTGGGAAATGGGGTAGAAAACCCTAATTTGTTGTATAAATTAATTGGTATAATTAATTTGGAAAAATTGTGATTATATGGAATTGAGTTGGAAATAATGAAATTGGCTCATTATATGGTAGAATGGTGGAGTTGGATTTATAAATCGCTCACTTTTGAAAACATTGATATTTTATCTGTTGGAGCTTTTATTATCTGTTTAGAAATGATTGCTTGGGCTACCGGTGGAGGGTACTTTTAGTTGTTGTAGACAATGCATGATGATTAGGCAAACTAAAACTAATCAATTGGATGTGTCATAGAGTATGACGGTTGATAGAATACATTAACGTTATGTATTAATTGATTGTGTTTATGACCTACGTATATACATTGTGTGTACGGGAGGAGATAGGGGATGTACTCCACGGTTTAGGGGAAGATAGGGGATGGACCTCTAAACCGGATGTTGTTTGGAAGGAGATAGGGGATGGACTCCGCTGATACAGCTCATATGCTTATCAGTTAATGTGTTGATACAGCTCTTATGCTTATCTATGGAAGTGTTGATATGGCTCATATGCTTATCTGTTGAGGTGTGGATACAACTTGTATGCTTATCTGTTGAGATGATGACATAGATTATATGCTCGTTTATCGAAGGGTTGATATAGCTAGTATGCTTATCTAATGTAAAATGGGAAAAGTTTAATATGGGTTACTGTCTCATATAAGTTGTTGGCCAGGTTCTGAGCCGTTGTTATGAATGGTAAAATTGATAAGAAATGAAAAATGAAATGAAACATGGACATAGTGATCATGTAATGGGAATGAATTATGAATTGATTTATGAGGACTTGACATTTACCAATTGCTAATGTCTTAGTTATTGCTCATACTGTGTTTAGCATATCTCTATTGGGCGTTGGCTCACCCTATATGGGACATTATTTTCAGGTACAGGTAGTATGCCACCTCCAAGGACTTAGCTTGGATGGATCTGGGAGTTGAAGACTCTTTTTGATTATTTTGTGTGTATTACATGTATATCAAGCCAAGGGCTTATTTTGTATAGAGTTAGTACTCTTCTTTTGTGTAACCAAGTGTTGACTTGGAAAGCTGTAAGCCCGTAGGGCAATTGCTTTTGTTGTTAACATGTAATATTGTTGTAAGAACTACTCTGATGAATGGAAAGGTGTTGATTTCTTTATATCATTGCATGTCTAAATGATGGGTTTTATATATTATTTTGAGGGTGTTACATATGTAAACACTGAATACAACAACGTCACAACACGAATTCAAAGAAAAAATACAACCGAACGTAACACACACAAAACATGACAACATGACAGATGTGGGTTAACATTACAACCTAAATGTAACGTCATTAGAGGCTAATGAAAGTGTGCCAATGTATGGATGTACCATTTTACAATGCAAATGTGTTTTTTTTGCATTTGAATGTTGCATCTGATATGGTCACGTTACATTACGCTTATGTAGGTGTTACGTTACGTTTCGCAAACTTAATGGGTTTTTAATTTTTTTAATTGAATGTGAAAATGTTGTTAGTTTATGAAAAATGATACATCTATACATTGACACACTTTCATTAGCCTCCAATGACGTTACATTTAGGTTGTAATGTTAACCCACATCTGCAATGTTGTCATGTTTTGTGTATGTTACGTTACGTTATACTTGTCTTTGAATTTGTGGTGTGACGTTGTTGTATTAAGTGTTTATGTACGCATCACGTTACGTTTCGCAAATTTAATGGGTTTTTAATTTTTTTAATTCAATGTGAAAATGTTGCTGGTTTATGAAAAATGGTACATCCATACATTGGCATACTTTCATTAGCCTCCAATGACGTTACATTTAGGTTGTAATGTTAACCCACATCTGTAATGTTATCATGTTTTTTGTGTGTTACGTTCAGTTGTATTTTTTTCTTTGAATTTGTGCTACGACATTGTTGTATTCAGTGTTTACGTACATATCACGTTACGTTTCGCAAACTTACTAGGTTTTTGATTTTTTAAATTGAATGTGAAAATGTTGCTTATTCGTGTATTTTAAAATTCAAATCCACATTCATATATATATGATCTATGGTAACATTCAATTTCCTACATATGGTTTTGCCATTATTTATGATATTAACAACTAATATTGAGGGTAAATGTGTATTTTGAAATTCAAATTCAAATTCATATTTATATAGATATGATCTATGGTAACATTCAATTTCCTATATATGATTTTGTAATTATTTATGATATTAACAACTAATATTGAGGGTAAATGTGTCAACAAATTTCCCACAGGACTTATGGGAACATAAGTTTTTTAGTAGGACCATATGTAGTATAAGTCTCCCTAATATGACTTATAAATAATTTTCTCAAATTAAAAATTCCCCATTCCCATAATTTTTTATTTAACAAAATTAACAGAAAAAATAAAATTCCTAACTACTCTTCTATGCAACAATAAAATTACCAGAATTATTAATTAAAATATATTTATGGTATCATTAAAATCTGTTCATTGACTTAATAATTTATTAATAAAAATAGTCATTTATTATGAGATTAAAAATTTAAAAGAGTGAAATATAATTTCAAGAATCACAGGGGAGAGAATTCATATTTTAAACAAATTTTAAGAAGAGTATTTATAATGAGAAATAGTGTTTATATGTAAAATCTGCGGGCACTTATGGGCCGGTCCTGTTGACTAGACTTATTTGCCTATAAGTCCTGTTCTATTTTTCACTTATCAATATCTCTAGAATGCCCTCTCCTCACCTATTTCATCCTCATTATTCACACTACCATGACTGCACCTTCTTCGACCACCGGTAGCCACCTTGACGATATTTTTTTGGTAATAATTTTTGACAATTTTTCTGTCATTTTTTTAAGAAAATCAACATCCATCTCCACCACGTCACTCTTCTATATCTCTTCAAATTTGGTGGTAACAAGAAGAATGGAAAAGAAGTAGAAGTATTTAATAATGATAAATGTATCATTGTATCAATATTTATCAAGCTATTTTATCACTTGCTCTTTTTTAGCATCACACTCGCACTTACATACATACACCATTCCTTCCATATTCATTCAAAGAAACACTTACACCCACTTACATATAAAAAATGAGTAAGAATGATAAATTTATCATTGTAATAGATTCATCCAGATTTATCACTGTATCAATATTTATCAAACAATTAATTACTTACTCTCTTTCACTATCACACTCACACTTACATACATTCACACTCCTTCACTTATTCAAAAAAACACATTAGTTTCCTCAGTGATAAAGCACAATTTTTTTCAAAACATAAGTTTACAAGCAATTGGCAGAGACAATAAAATAGAGAGGTGTGATCTGAATAATCTTTGTATCTTTCATCATTATAATCATCACCTCACAAATCCAAAAAAAAAAAAAAAAAAAAAAGCCCAAAAAAACAAAATTACTAAAAAGTAAATCCAAACAAAACCAAAAACATCTCTAATTGGGAAGTTTTTCAAATTCCGGTGTGATTTTTGAAGTTTTTCTAGAAGATTTTTTTTATGATAGAGTATAAATTAGGATGGTGGAGTATAGATCGGAGAAGATGAAGTGTAAATCGAAGATAGTAAAGCATAGTCAGAGAAGAGAGTGTAGATCAATGATAGTGGAGGTAGATCGGCGACGATACAGTGTAGATCGACGATATTGAAGGTGATTGGTGAGTGGTGATAGTGGCGGTCAGTAGTGGATGGTGGTAGTAACGGTGGTTGGCGATAGTGGATGGTGACGGTAAGTGGTGACGGTGGCAATATGTGGTGGTGGTGTGAAGCTTTAGAAATGGTTGTGAGAGAGAGAGAGAGAGAGAGAGCAAAAAGATCTCTACGAAATATTCAAGAGAGAAGAGAAGATATTTAATGGGGGTAATATAGATAGTTGAGGAGTTATTGGTGCATCTAAAGAGTCAACAGGACTTAATGATAATTAAGTCCACTTTAGGGAATTGCCCATAATAAACCCTAAAATCTATGCACATAATGTACAGAAACTCTCATACAGGGCTGGCTTTGGCCAAAAGAAGATAAAGTAGCCACTTTGGGCCTTAAAAAATTGAGTAGAAAAAAGGCCAATTTGGAAGATCTTGATAAAAGACCCTCATAAAATTTGGTGAAAATTCAAAACTAATAGATGGTTGATGTAGCATTTAAAACTCATGGATAATTGATTTTATCAGAAAAAAATAAAAAAGTTAATTGATATTATGAGTTATTTGAAATTAATGGAGGGTTGTTTCTCAAATACATGTATTGTGTATGTAATACAATTATTTATACTAGTTACAGTTATTAATGGGAAAATAACTTTTTGAATTTAAAGTTGATTACATATTACTTTCGGTCAATTATGACACAAAAAAATTGAATGAATTAGAAATTTTATCTATTGAAAATGATTTAGTTGATAAATTTAATTATGCAAGCTTGATTAGTAATTTTGTAGTTAAAAATATGAGAATGGTGATACTCAAGTGATATTTTGTTACACTTTGTTTACTTTTTATTTAGTTCTCGATTTTGGATTATTTTGATTTATTTTATTTTATTTTAATTGTAGGCTTTGTATATATTTAAGTAAATTTTAGGACCTAGCTCATCTCCAGTAATTGGAGGGTGTTGTTCTGCACTATTGGGCCTTGATTCGGGATCATAGCGATAATTCAAATCGCTCAATGTGTAGAACTCGTCGAGTATATCATCCCTGCAAAAAATCACGTTGATCGGATACCGATAACCACTTAATCATATCACATTTTAAATAATTTTTAGAAATTATTTTAAAATGTGATATGATCAAGTGGTTATCGATATCCATTTAAAGTGATTTTTTTGCAAGAATAATGTACTCAACGGGTTCTACACATTGAACGGTTTGAATTATCGTCACGGATCTAGATCAAACCTACTAGTGCCACCAATTATTGGAGAGGAGCAGTTATATATGGAAGTAATCTTTTTATAGGGGGTTTTAGTTTAAAATCCCTAATATTAAGATTTTATAAGATAAAAGACATGCAACATTTTTTATAATAGTTGGGATCCCTCAATATTTTTATAGAGAAATTTCGTCACAGAGAAATTTTGGCACAAATAAATTTGTCTTCATAGAGAAATTTTAACTTTTCAAGAAGAAATTTAAGTTCGTAATAGAAAAATTTGTAAAATTTTTCTATGATGAATTGAAATTTCTCTAATAAATATATTGATGGATCCTAACTAATAAGAAAAAATATATTGAATCTCTTCTACTATTAAAAGTTAGAGAGTGATATTTCATTAATTTTGTTCTTTTTATCAGCAGTGTTTAAAAAAAAAAAAAAAACATAATTTTTTAAAAAAATATATATATAAAAAGGCCTATATCAAGCCTTAAAACTGGCAGAGCCGACCGTACTCTCACATCAAAACAAAGATAGGTGACTAGTCTTTGTTGCTGGACTCGCACCCGCTTGACCGTACTCTCACATCAAAACAAAGATAGGTGACTAGTCTTTGTTGCTGGACTCGCACCCGCTTATTTTCTTGGGTTGGTGGCTCGTTCTTGCCGCTAGACCCAATGGTTAATTGGCAGATAACCTTCGGCAACTCCAAAACTATTTGCCTTGGTTTTGATTGATTTTTTTTGAAATTGAATTTTTTATTTTTTGTAATTTTTTAATATTTTAAGTAAATTTTTTATTTTCTAAATACACATAACTTATATACACTTAAAAAGTATGTATTTGTGAAAAAAATATTTTAAAAATTTAATAAATACACAAGAATACAAATATATATTAAATTTATATATTTTTGTATTTAATGAATTTTGTAAATATTTTTCATAAATATTATACTTCTTAAGTGGGACTCAATTTTCTGAAAAATTGACTCAAATTTTTAAACCAAACAAGGTGATTCATTTAAAAAAATACTTTTGGGTTTTTAATTCGTATTTTTTAAATTTTAATGCTTTTTTAAAAAGTCCACTTAATATTAAATATGTATATATAAATTAGTAAGTTTTCGTATTTTTATATTTATTAAATTTTTGCAATATTTTTTTAAAAATATTTTACTTTTTAAATACATCTACATTAGATGCATCTAGAAAGTTAAAAAAAATGACCAAAATATTTTTAAAAATTTACTAGAAATAAAAAAAATATGAATTCAAGATTCAAAATCAAATAGTCATTGGAGAAGACAACTTATTTGATATATTATTTTTATTTTTAAGAAAATAAAATTGATTTCAAAAGTTTCAAAAATTTGGGGAATAGAAAAAAAAATGTTTTTATTTGTTTTCAAAACAAGATTTTACTCTCCCATTCTTCTCCCACCCCCACTGGCATTACGAACCACCACTGGCTAGCCACCAATGATCCTGCAACAAGCACCCTGCGATCTCCAACGGCACTCCGGTTACCAACTCCAACAACCATCACCAGCCACCTCAAACGTCAATTACCACATCAGTCTATTGTCTACCGTTGGCCACCACTTTCCACAACTCCCGACACATATGCTAACAAAGTATGTTGTTTTTTCTTTTTAGATTTTCTTTTTCAAAAATTGACAATGTGATCAAATGATTTAAATTTTAGAGAATTTTTTTTTTCTCAAGTATGAAATAATAAGATTTTGAAATTTGAGACAAAACTCACTAAAATAACATGGAGGGAACAACTTAACTACCAAATGGACGAATACTTTTTTTTTTTTTTTTCTATAACAAAGTTTACTAATTTCCATTACATTACTCAAAATCATATTTATAATTAGTATTGAGAATCTTCAAAACTGATTTTCATTAAAGGAAAACTGTAACTTACACCTTGTTATATATTGGTAATCAAAATATCTAAACTAACTCTTAACAAACTTAACAAACTAACAACTAACTTGATAACAAACTATCTAACCGCCACAACTAATGCCCTGATAGCATGGCAGTGGAACACTAGCTTTACAGAGCTGTGATGGAGAATCTAGAACAGACACAAATGCTGAAGGCTGTGATGTAGATGGCTGTGATGTAGATGATATCTGAAGAGGCTGTGATGTAGATGGCTGTGATGTAGATGATATAAGAACTTCTTCAACCCCTCGCAAGCTGATAGGGCAAGCAGATGCTAACAGCTTGTCACGCAGATAATGAAACCTGGAAGGAGACAGAGGCTTAGTGAAAATATCAGCCACTTGATCCATAGTAGGAATATACTTAAGTTCAATTTGCTTGGCAACCAGTTTTTCCCGAATAAAATGACAATCGATTTCTATATGCTTGGACCTAGAATGGAAAATAGGATTGGATGCTAAGGCCATGGTAGATAAACTGTCACACCAGATGACAGGAATATGAGATGAGGAAACACATAAATCCTTAAGTAATTGCTGAATCCAAGTGAGCTCAGCTGTGGCATGAGCTAAGGCTCTATACTCAGCTTCAGTGGTTGAGCGAGCAACAATTGCTTGCTTCTTAGCTGACCATGAAATCAAGTTTGAACCAAGATATACATAATAGCCAGAGGTTGATTTGCGATCAAGACTATCACTGGCCCAGTTAGAGTCTGAGAAGGCAGAAAGATCACAAGGACTTGGTGTGAAAGAGAGACCATGATGCAGAGTTCCTTTGACATATCGAAGGAGTCTTTTAACAGCCTGAAAATGAGCATTGGTGGGACAATGCATAAACTTACAAGCTTGTTTAACAGCATAGGAGATAACTGGTCGGGTGATAGTCAAATATTGTAGTCCACCAACTAAACTGCGATATAGTGAGGGCTGAGCAAATGGCAGGGAATCAGTGGCAGAACACACAATTTTAACAACCATAGGAGATGAACAGGGCTTGCAGTCTGCGAATCCAGCTTTGTGCAATAAGGCAGCAACATGTTTGGCTTGGGATAAGAAGTAACCATGCTCATCAGACTGTACAGAAATGCCCAAAAAATAAGATAAAGAACCAAGTTCTTTCATGGAAAATGCCTTGTGCATGTGCTGAAGAAGCAGGGCAATAAAAACAGTATCATTTCCAGTTAGTAAGATGTCATCAACATACACCAATAGCAAAGTGAGACTAGTAGCAGTTTTTCTAATAAAAAGAGAGGCATCAGACAGGCTGTTTATGAATCCTTGAGAAAGCAAGAAAGCAGAAAAGGTGGAGTACCAAGCCCTAGGGGCTTGCTTGAGACCATACAAGGCCTTCTTGAGTTTGCAAACATGTGAAGAAGACTGTTCAAACCCTGGAGGCTGCAACATATATACTTCTTCTTGAAGAGTACCATGAAGAAATGCATTGGAAATATCAAGTTGTTTTATAGAGCATTGAGATTGAAGAGCAACACTTAAGAAAATTCTAATGGTAGGTTGTTTTGCCACTGGACTAAAGGTCTCATGGAAATCAATGCCTTCTTGTTGCAAAAACCCCTTGGCCACCAATCTAGCTTTATAACGGGCAATGGTACCATTGGAATCCCTTTTTGTGCGAAAAACCCATTTGCACCCGATGGCAAGCTTATGAGGAGGAAAGGCAACAAGATCCCAAGTGCCCTGTTGTTGAAGAGCTTGATATTCCTCCTTCATAGCTTGAAGCCACACTAGAGATTGAAGAGCAGCTTGAACAGTGGTAGGCTCAGTATCAAGAAGAGAAACAGTAGCAGAAAAACACTGAGGAAGTTTATGTTTGGACCTAGTAATCATGGGATGTGTGTTACAAATAGAAGAAGAAGGAAGAGAATGAGGAGTTAAATCAATAGTAATAGAAGAGATAGGAATAGGCTGAGCACTGGATGGAGGAGTAGAAGAAGAAGGCTCAGAAGAAGAAGTTGATGGAACAGATAGAGAAGGAGCTGAAGGCACAGATGTGGGCATAGAGGCAGTGCTAAAAGAAGAAAGCCAGAAAAATGAAGTAAGAGTAGACAAATCTGAAGATGAAGGAGCAGAAACAGAGGCATGCTTTTGAGAAAAAGGAAAACAGGTTTCATTAAAAATGACATGCCTAGAAATGTAGATTTTTCTAGAAATAGGCTCAAGACATCTATAACCTTTAATGGTAGGATGATAGCCTAGAAAAACACAAGAGATAGATTTTGGTGCTAGCATGTGAGGAGCATAAGGCTTTAACCAAGGGAAGCATTGGCAACCAAACACTTTAAAAAGAGAACAATCAGGTATGAGATAAAACAACATTTCAAAAGGAGTCTTGTGATGTAAAATGCTAGAAGACATTCTATTAATTAGAAATGTAGCTGTAGCAATGGCATCAAACCAAAAAGTGATTGGAACTGAGGAGTGATGAAGCAAGGTGATAGCGGTTTCAACAATATGTCTGTGTTTACGTTTAGCTATGCCATTTTGAGCTTGAGTATATGGACAACTACTTTGATGAACAATGCCATGAGAAGACAACAAAGTATCAACTTTTTTATTTACAAATTCAGTTCCACAATCAGTCCTAAGAATTTTAAGAGAAGTCTGAAATTGAGTGTCAACATAGGCTTTGAATACAAGCAATTTATCATACACCTCACTCTTGTAAGCCAAAGGATACACCCAGGTAAATCTACTGTAATCATCTATAAACAAAACATAGAACTGAAATGGGGCATTATCTACTGTAAAAGGCCCCCATACATCACTATGAACTAAGGCAAAAGGACAATTGACAGAAGCATTAGACAAAGTAAAAGGAAGTCTATGAGATTTAGACACATTACAATCAAGGCAAGACAAGGCCTTATTCAAAAACATTTTATTTTGATCTGGTAAGAAGCCAGCCAGATGTTGAAGCTTTAAAGAAGATGGATGGCCTAGTCTTTGATGCCAAAGCATTTCAGACACAAGAGCTGGACTGCTAGTAGACATAGGAGCAGTAGTACTAGACTGAAAAACTTGAGGAGAAGAGAATGGCTGAGATGATGGAATGAACTGGTAGAGACCATTGATATTAACACCTCTATGCAGAATCTTGTTCGTGCATTTGTCCTGAATGACAAAAGTGTTAGCATCAAAAATAACCAAACAATTGTGGTCTTTGGTAAGTTGATGGACAAATAAAAGATTTGAAGAAATGGCAGGAACATGGAGAAGATTTGAGAGCTGAAAAGAATGATGTGGTGTAGGCAAGAACCTGCTCCTGACCTTGATAAGGCTGAAATTGTTGAAAATTAGCCAAGTCATTTGTCAGATGATTGGTAGCAGCAGAGTCAACATACCAAGAAGGTATGGGAGGATTAGTAGAAGGCTGTGGTACTAAAGTAGTATAGGCTTTTGGCAGAGAAGACTGAGAAGAGGTGCTGCTAGTGAAAGGTTGAAAAGTAGGATCCAGTCGATACCAACAGTCAAAAGCATTATGACTTAGACCTCCACAAATCTGACAGCCAGAGGTAGAAGAAAAAATGCCTCTGGATCTATTATTATTATACCTATTATTAAATCTGCCTCCTCTAAAGTTATTATATCTACCTCCTCTAGAACCACAAGATGAAGTTCTTCCTCTTGTAGAGTGAAAACCTCGATTGAAAGCATGTGAAGAATCATAGCTAGTTTGAGAGGAAGAGGAAGATCCTCGTGAGGCAGAGTAAGCAACATGAAGATCTGTGCCAGTAGACTGGTTAATTTTTTGTTCAATGTGAATGGATTCAGAACATAATAATGAATACAACTGGTCCATTTTGACAGGTTCAGATCGAGTGCGAATAGAGGTTTTGAAGGCATCATATTCCTCTGGTAAACCATTCAAGGTTAGAAATACCAGATCTTCATCATCAACCTTTGCAGACGCCAAAGCTAGCTGAGCAACTATATCTTTAATTTGAGATAGGTATGCCTCCATTGAAGATGACTTCTTACAGAGTGTTTGAAGTTTGGTTTTGAGTTGATGAATATGAGAACGTGAGACTGAAGTAAATTGCTTCTCTAAGAATTGCCATACCTGATCACTTTGAGTCAGATGAAGAACAGAGGAATAAATGGATGAAGATAAAGTTGCAGTCAGACAGGTGAGCAGATGCGCATCAATCAATTGCCATTTTGCATAACTCGAATTTGGAACAGTTTTTTCCAGAATCATCAATGATTTCTGAAGATGGACATGGATGAGATCCATTTACATGATCAAGAAATCCAGATGCTCGAAGCACATTTGTCATCTGTGATTTCCATATGATGAAATTGTTTGACTCAAGCTTCACTGTGATGAGAGAATTGAAATTTGAAATTAGTAAACTGAGATTTGGAGGTAATGAAGCATTTGCCATTGAAAAACTAAGGATCTTGCTCACGAGAGCTCACAGCTCTGATACCATATTGAGAATCTTGAAAACTGATTTTCATTAAAGGAAAACTGTAGCTTACACCTTGTTATATACTGGTAATCAAAATATCTAAACTAACTCTTAACAAACTTAACAAACTAACAACTAACTTGATAACAAACTATCTAACCGCCACAACTAATGCCCTGATAGCATGGCAGTGGAACACTAGCTTTACAGAGCTGTGATGGAGAATCTAGAACAGACACAAATGCTGGAGGCTGTGATGTAGATGGCTGTGATGTAGATGATATCTGAAGAGGCTGTGATGTAGATGGCTGTGATGTAGATGATATAAGAACTTCTTCAATTAGACATTCAGTAAATCAAATCAAATTACGAAGCAAAAATATAGCGACGTTTGTACTAAGTTTATTATTATTATTATTTTTTGTTATTTACATCTTCCTTACATTTTTCTTTTGAGTTCCATGTCACTAAAATTTCTCACCAACTTTTGTCACTATTTTGAGACTCTCCCACACGCGAGACTTGGAATCTCACAAAGGGCACTGATATGTTGCTTCTTGAGCTCCATCGTCCACCGTCAATAGAATTGTTAAACGAATCAAATTAATTGATTTTGACTTATCTTCAGTTTATTAAAAACTCATTTAAGATTGAGTTAAGCTGAAATATAATTTTAAATTCATTAAGTTTTCAAGTCAAACTTAAATAACCTACTACTCAGTTCGATAAATTTATATGTACAATAAAAAATCAAGTCATTAGAACTTGATTCGTGTTTGACTCATTAAAATTTCATTCAAGAGCCAACAAGCCAAACTGAAACATATTTTGAAACTTGTTATGTTTTTAAACTAAATTTAAACAACTTATTACATTTTCAACTAGGCTTGTTAATAGGCACAACCGTTGAGTCGCACTCCTACGAGCACAGAACCTACTAATAGCGGTGTTGGTGTATTTACCACCATAAAATAAATTTAGGGCAAAAATAAATATTGAGAAAGGAAAACCGTCACAGTAAGAACACAAAATTTAATATGATTCGGCTAATTAAGTCTATGTTCACATATCTTTCCACTTTGTCGACAATTAATTATGTGATTACACATCATTTACTATTACTAAAATAACATGTTAATATTATTTTTTCTAAGGAGATTTAAGTCCTTTGTGGTTGGCAAATGTTTTAAACCATCCGATGCAGCAGACCATTTCAAATGACTTGTCTCTCTCAAGATACAACAACCCAATTACACATCATGTGGGTTAAACCATCTATGTACAAGAGTTAAATCCAAAACTTATAGAAACACCTTTAGAAATTGCTTGAAAATTTATAGAAAATACATAACACAAAATAATAATAGAGAGACAACCGAAACAAAGAGAAGTCTTTATCTTGGTCAATTACTCCATATCTTTTGCAAAGAACAACAAGATATATCCACTACAATATATAAGAGTTTTAGAGATCAAATGTTTGGGTCTCTAAAAGTGAAAATTTTGTTGCAAAAGACATTTAGGGACCGATTTCCATCATTATGAGGATAGTCGCTAAAAGGTCATCCCGAAAAGTCAAAAACAAGTCTTTTAGCGAATTTTTTTTGAAAATGTCACTAATAAATAGACTTTTAGGGACAAAATAATTTGGTTTCAGTTTTTTTTTTAGACAAAAAATTTGGTCCCAAAATGATAATAATTCATCACTAATGTCCAGTTTTTGTTGCTAAAAATATAACAACGACACTTTTTGCAACAAAATTATTTGGTCCTTAAAAAATAATTTTATCTTTAAATGTTAGTTTCTAAAATCTTAATTTTTTGTAGTGATATATAGAAGATGAGTGCAACCCCATCGTGGCAAGCAAACGCGGAAGAAGAAATTCTAATTAGGGGGATGAAGAGTGTGCCAAAAAAAAAAAAAAAAAAGTTTTGATGTATCACTAATTGAAAATAATTTTGTCATATGAATGCTGTGAAAATAATATTTCATAAAAAAAAAGTTAAATAAATCTTGTAAGTCATTTTTTTCATTCGTTTCTAAAATTTTGAGCTATAAATTAGAATATAATTGATTAGACTAAAATTTTGAATTAAATAATTAAAACTCAATATATAATCGATTAGACTACATTTTAAATCATTTTGTTAGTTAACATAATCTAATAAATAGAAAAGTAAATTACATAGACTTCTCATGAGATTTGGAGATAATACAACATGCTCCACATTTTGGTATTGTTACACTAACCGCTCTTTTAATGAGACTAAAAGGATCAAAACTAATATTAATGGTGTGAAAATATAAAGATAAACCAGATTTAATGTAGTATAAAAGAGATAATAATATTATTTTTTAATAAATTATTGACGAAAAATAGGCCAAATGTTATATGAATTAAACCTTAGTAATGGTCAATGTAATTAAGTCAAATTTATAGAGTTTATTATATTTTTTAAAAATTTTATGCCAGTTCAATATAATTTATTCTAAATAAAAAAAAAATTGTACATACCTTAAAAAGAAGTGACATGTATATCTTCTAGAAATAATATGTGAAATTATTGTGAAATTTTTTAGCATCATGTCTTTGGAAAGAACAATTTATTAGAAATCATCTCATTAAATATTATGAAATTCTAATAAAATAAAAATTTAACAAATAATTTTTATAAAATTATCAAAACATTTCATTACATAGAATACTATTTTAAATTTTAAAACCATGGGACCCGTGGCCACCCCAGTCCCCCTGTGCTTCCGCCCAAGGGGAGGAAAAGATCCTAAAACTATTCTCTACATTAGTACAGAGCTAATCACAATTATTGTCCCATGACCCAACTTCAACAAATACAACTATTTGCATTTATTAATTACTATTAATTAAAGTATGAGAGTATTTCGGTAAAAGTATCATATTCAATTATCCCATTACATTAGGAATCAAGTTTCGGTTCATTACCCGATCAGATAAAGTTTGTATATATGTTTCAGTTGCATTGGAAAAAGTTTCTCACAAAAAGAGTTTTAAATGAGTATAAAAATCTATCCTAAACTGGTTTTAAAAAAATACAAAAATCTATCCTCAGTTGGTTTTGAAAAACTATTTTTGTATATAAAGACCTCCACAATTTATTTTATAGCATCCCAAATAGTTTTACATATAGCCAAAAACCTGTGAAATCTCTAAAATAATTTTGAGCTTCAATTCACATCTTTATGATAAAATATTTTTGAGATATCACTACAGGAAATTCTATCATTAGCTGTGTGTAAAAAAAACGCCACCGTTTCTCTGAAAAACGCCGCTAAAAGTTATTGTGGCGGTTCAGCTCAAATGCCAAAGACGCGACCGTCGCTATATTTTCACGACGCTTCTTAAATGTTGCTAAAAACCAATACAAGCCATTTTAGAGCGTCACTAAATGCTGTAAAATATATTTTGCCGACACTGCTAGTGCATTTGAAAATGCCGTGGAAGGTTTTTTTCTTTCAAAAAAATAAAATAAAAACAGGGCACATGATGATGTATCAAAACACACCAAAATATTCCTATTTTCATTAATTCCTTGTTTAAAAAGTATCAATCAATCAGAAGCCTTTTTTAATTTTTTAATTTATTTTTGGATAAAACAACAATCATTATCAATTTATCATATATTACTAAGACAAACATCATCATCTTTTTTTTTTTTTTTGTTTTTTTTTTTTTTTCTCTTCAGAATTGAAAGACCATATTCAATTTTACAAACTTTCTTTGCAAGAACATATAACCATTGAACTTTCAGAATACATAAATAAACAATCACACCCCATCACTTTTGCATGCATGATACACACTCAATTCCAACTCAACTCTGCTCTTATCAAAACAAACCTATGCCATACCAGCTTAGCTGCTGCCACAAGCCATCAATAATAATAGTCCACCTGGGTAAATCTGCACAAAAGAGTAGAAGAGATAGTAAGAAGAAAAAAAGAGCTATCCACCTTACAAGCTTGTTAAAAAAAAAAAAAAAAAAATCTAATTGATGATTTGAATATAACTAAGCTAAGTTCCCAGTCTTCCAAACTTTCACCATTGCCATTCTTACTCTAAAACATAAAACACCTACATATCAAAATGATCAGAAACAACAGAATAGTGGAGTGAAATTAATCTTTTAGAATGTCTAATACTTTATAGATCATTATTTATATGCCTTCTCAATTACACTTATTCTTTTACACGACAAAATAATTCAATAGTAACAATATAAGTTTCATATACAGATCCCATCATATCATCAATTATAAAGTATACATGAAAAATTTATTTGTTTACATATATATATATATGAATAAAGGGTACAAGAATTAGAGTCATCCAAACATATTCCAAAGAGCTAATTTGTACAATTTCATATGTTTTCATTGAATCTGGATCTCCATGCCTTCATAGTGTAACAATCATGGAGTAAACATCAAACCTATTAGGAATGCATTCAAAGTAACAAAGAATGTGCAGAATACTAAAATCCTATTTTGAAAAGAAAATATATATATAGTGAAAATCCTACGTGATTCGCGATTAGATCAAGATTAACTTATTCCAAATCCCAACAATTCAAAACACTCAACCTAAAATCATTAAGCACTTACGAGAGTGATTTTAGTTTGTTTTTTTTTTAAGAAAAAACAATAAATCGACACAAACGATTTTTTACGTGGAAAAAACCACAATTGAAGAACCTTCAATTGTAATAAAAAACCACGGGTGAATCGCCACTGATCAATCCACTACTGAAGAACTAAAAGATTACAAAGATAATACACAAATTACCCAACACAGTCAATTTGTCCTCGAATCTTCTGTAACTCTTTCTCCACGTCTTCGTCACGGAACTGATCAATCCTGAAGTTGATTCCACAACTTCACTCGTCGAATTAACGACTACGTAAAGTATCAAACGCCTTTTGAAGCTCTACGTGATAACCTTCGGATTCCACCGAAGAGAACTCTCTTGAATATGTAGTATCAAACTCTTTGATGTATGAATCTCAACTCATAAGTTTAGAACTCTCTTAAGAACATCAAAGAAAACTCACAAAACCTCAGAAGAAAACTTCAAACCAAAACCCTAGAAAACCCTAAACAAGATCTAGAAAAGTAAATCTAGAAAAAGACCCAACCAGCGAATTTATAGAATCTGATCTCGCGTGGTCTGCTCGAGCGTGGGTCTTCCCGCTCGAGCGGAGACTTCATAATTTGTGATTCATATAGCCTTCCTGCTCGAGCGTCCATTTCCCCCTTGAGCGGGGAATCACACCATCCAATACTTTGTTCATGCTGTGCAGAGATGCTGAGGACTAGTAATCCCCGCTCGAGCGTTACTTTCCCCGCTCGAGCGGGGAAGACAAACTTGGAAAACCTGGAAAGCTTTATCAAATTACAACCTTGGTTTTGATTCACGGATTTTGACAACAAAGGGTCCTAACAATCTCCCCCTTTGTCAAATCCCGGACAAAACCATTCTAAGACAGTTTTCCTTAGCAAAAGCACAAAAAAAAAAACTCAAACAAGATTCCAAACTAGTCTAAAAACAATTTGCCAATTCTGAACAAACTAATCTAAAATCAAGTGCCAACTGATGAACCAACATGCAATAATCCACAACCAAACGCGAGTACAATGAGCCTAAAAAAGAACAACGAAACACAAGCCAACCAAAAATCTGTGGAAAGGATTAAATAGTAAAAGAAAAAATCCATCCACAAACATATATCATGATCCATCCACAAACATATATAAAAAATATAAAACACCAACTGTATCAAGGATCAAGGATCAAAAACTGTACCAACCATCCAACTGTACTGTATCAAAAACTGTACCAACCATCCAACCATCCAACTGTAATCACTCCCCCTTTTTGGCCGGGAGATAAAAAGAATGGAGCAGAAAACAAATGAACAAAAGCATCATGGAGCAGGAGGTGAAGGCGGCAGCTGAAGCAAGGTCAAGATCTGAGCCAGCTGTGATGAAGACTGCGCCACAGAATCCTCAATCCGCTGAGAAGAGGCCTCCAAAGCACGGAAACGAGAATCGGCTGTGGTCTCAAGGTCAGTGAGTCTCTCCTAAAAAATATCCATCCTGGCCTCAAGATGATCAAATCGAGTACCAACAGAACGCTCTAGTGACTGAAGCTGTCCACGGATGGTCCGAATTGAAGGGTGCTGCTCCCCCTCACCAAGATCTCCGCCAGCCGCAGCATCATACTTGGCCTCCTCTGCCATGGCCTCATCTGCACTACGACCTGCACTGGAACGACCAGAACTAGAAGGAACCCCCCTAATGTGAGACTGACTCTGGGAGACAGTCTTTTTGGTAAATGGACGGGTAGGGGAAGCAAACTCATCCTCATCAGATGTAGGAACCTCAAATTTGGCTAATAGCCGGTTGATGAGGCAGCCATATGGTAAACCAAGATTGGTGCGCTCAAAAGCAGCAACCATCTTCTGAATGATGAGGGTGGCAAGGTCTATGGGCCGGTTGTGGGCAATACACTCGAGAATAAAACCTTGATCTTGCTTAATCTCAGAACTATGGGTTGTAACAATGATATTTGCACACATGATTAGGTTGAGTAACCTAAAGTGAGGAAGAAGTTCATGCTGTTTGATCAAAGAACCGGAAGGCCAAGAACGAGAAGAACCACACAAAGTCTTAGCAACCTCATCAAAATTACAAGTGGGGCGAGATGGTACTGGAAAGGGATAATAGATAGGAGATCTAGCACAAATCCCTAATAGCTTATGGATAACATCAGTGGTGACAGTGATTTCTTTGGATCTAACCTAGGTCTTAAAAGAGGGGCCAATATCATCAAGACCATTCATATTACAATAAAATTCCCGGATCCAAGTAAGATTTTGTTGCCCAGAGAACAAAAGAACCGTATCACCGCCCAGGGGATCAAAGAAAGACCGGATAGAGAGAGACTCAAAGGTAGATGGATGAACATTACGTTCAAGGTGTATGGAACGGGAATGGTAAGACTCACGGTATAACTTGGCTTTTTCGAATGACGGGAAACGCTCAGTGTTATAAGGAGGGCGAGAGGCGGTTGACTTACGGCGTTTGTGGGTAGACATGGCTAACATGACAAACAAACCCCCAACCCAAAATCAAATAACAAAATCAAGAAAGCCAAGAGATACAATGCAAACATTAGTCCAATAGTGACATCCAGAAAGCTATGAAAATACCAAGAAATGAATCAATAACTGGAAGCTATATCAGAAGCAAATCATGGCAAACAAATTGCAATTATGGATAATGTAACAAAAATTACCAATGCAAAAATCTGAACAAAATCCTAAATGTAAACAATCATGGGCCCACATGGATGAGGAAACAAAACCCCCAATATAAGCAGACCACAGCATACTATAAAAGAGATAAAACCCCCAAAAAGAAACCCAAAATAAAAACAGAGTCAGAAACCCAAACAAAAAAAACCCTAAGAGAAGAAGGACAGACTAAAAGAAAAACTAGCAAACAAAATAAACAAAAAAAAAAAAAAACATGTGCATCACAAAGAAACCACTCAACGACTCAATGAAAAAACAACACAAGCAAACCGAATCAAATGGACTCAAATACGAAATAAAACTGACTCAAGAATAGAGGAGAAGAAGAGTGGAGATATACCTGAGGAGAAGAGAAGAAGAAACCAACCCAATGTGTAGGAGAGGCAATGAAGCACCGAAAAACCCTAGAAAACGAGGAGTTGGAGGAGTTGAGAAGCAAAAATGAGGCAAAGAGTCGAAGGGAGGGAATATATACAAAACCAGTCTGCTCGAGCGTAGGGTTTAACGCTCGAGCGAGAGGCAAACCTCGCGAATGCACGCTCGAGCGCGAATAATTCCGATCGAGCGGAAAATCGCCCCTTCCAGAACTGCAAAAAGTACTGCAAGCCTCAAAACCACGCTCGAGCGTGGAACTGTCCGCTCGAGCGGGGACAAAAAAACAATTTTTTTTTAAAAAAAATAAAAACACCTAGGATGTCCTGTAACAAGCAAGATGACCAGGTGTCAGACTATACCACAAGGACATAAGAATCCATCAATCATGAGTCCTGAAAATTTGAGAAAAGAATGAAACACCAAATCATGAATAAAACAGATAGTATTAAATCAAAGCCACAAGCATCATGAGAATGCAAAACTCAAAAACACACATGAGAGCTCACATAAATGATGTGTGTGTGTGGAATCCTTGAGAGTCACAAAGCTAGAGTTAATCCTAGTAGTGATCGGATGGCTGGACCTCCGACAAGAGTAACTGACTATCACAGAGAAAAGTCAAACCACTAGGAATCACGGGGTATTTGTTGAGTAAATGCGGAAGCTCCCCCTCAGACTATGATTTTATATATATATATATTTATTTATTTATTTTTTTGTGGGCACTCACTGGTGGCATACACGCTCAAGAGTATGGAGACCAAACCAGAGAAGAATGAAATCAAAATGATGGCCTAGTTGGTGCCTCTGAGGTAGCCTTTTCCTAATGCCCGGAAATCATGTACTGAGGGAGAAACCATGGAAGTGAAATAAGATGGTAGATGGTTAAGAGACTTAACATCACCCATGATATACCAGTATAGGTCAATTCCTCTGAAAGAGTACAGGAAACACTGTCAGTGGTCCATAGAGAACTTTGATCACTTGTGCGGAAACCCCTGCAACAGTTTATCTCAAGGATGTGTACAAAATGAGATCATGAAGTAAATGAGTATGGGCATTCAGAATGAGCTATGAACAAAGATGAATAAGATTTTGTAAGCAACATGAGTAGTGTTCATAAAAAATTTGATGCAAAGATATCAGGACTCAATAACAATGAGATTACTTCATCCAAGAACAGTAAGCCAAACACTCACACTCACCGCACAAAAATAGGAAACAACCTAGTTACTGAGCATTACACCCAAGGTCTTTCTAAGAAACTCAAATCGAAGAAGATCAAGGGGTTTTGTAAAAATATCAGCTTTTTGATGCTCAGTAGGGACATGTTCTAAAACAACAAGGCCTTCATCCACTAACTCTCGAATAAAATGATGACGGATGTCAATATGTTTGGTGCGAGAGTGTTGGACAGGATTTTTTGAAATGTTTATGGCGCTTGTGTTATCACAAAAAAGAGTGAGAGTGTTCTGTTCTATCCCATAGTCATGAAGCATTTGCTTCATCCACAACATTTGTGCACAACAACTTCCTGCAGCAATGTACTCAGCCTCAGCAGTGGAAAGAGAGATGGCATTTTGCTTTTTACTATGCCAAGAAACTAGATTATTCCCAAGGTAAAAACACCCCCCGGATGTACTTTTCCTATCATCAGCACACCTGCCCAGTCGGCATCAGAAAAACCAGTAATTTCGGCTGTAGTATCAGTGGAAAACCAGACCCCACACCCCAAGGTCCCATTTACATACTTGATGATGCGTTTTACCGCAAGAAGGTGAGACTCTTTAGGACTGGCTTGGTAATGAGCACAAACACCGATACTGAAGGAAATATCAGGACGACTGGCTGTGAGATACAAAAGACTCCCTATCATACTCCTATAAAGGGTAGGATCAACATCAATACTAGAGGAATCTTTGGAAAGGTGAAGACTGGTGCTCATGGGAGTGCGTGCATGCTTGGAAGACTCAAGACCAAACTTTGACACAAGATTTTTAGCATACTTAGACTGAGAAACAAATATGCCTGAAGGAGATTGTTTAATTTGGAGACCCAAAAAATAAGACAACTCTCCCATCATGCTCATCTCAAACTCATGTGTCATGCAATCCGAAAAATATTTCACAAGATGATCAGCAGTGGAACCAAACACAATATCATCAACATATATCTGAGCAACAAGACTATGAGACTTAGTATGTTTCACAAATAAGGTCTTATCCACACTACCCCTTTGAAAATCATTATCAAGAAGAAAAGTAGTAAGCCTATCATACCAAGCCCGAGGAGCTTGTTTCAATCCATAGAAAGCTTTGTCTAACTTGTAGACATGATTAGGACATTTAGGGTCCTCAAACCCTTTTGGTTGCTCAACATATGCCTCTTCTTTTAAGTACCCATTCAGAAAGGCACTTTTCACATCCATTTGAAACAATTTAAAGCCAAGAAAACATGCAACACCAAGCAAAATGCGAATAGATTCGAGACGTGCAACTGGGGCAAACGTCTCATCATAGTCAATACCCTCTACTTGTGTGTAGCCTTGAGCAACCAACCTAGCTTTATTCCTTACAACAGTACCATTCTCATCAGATTTATTTTTAAAGATCCACTTGGTACCTATCACATTCATGTCTCTAGGTCTGGGAACAAGAGTCCAAACTTTGTTACGCTCAAATTGACCTAATTCTTCATGCATAGCATTGACCCAACTATCATCTAGCAAGGCCTCTTTAAAATTCTTAGGTTCAATTAAAGAGACATAACACATGTGTGATACCTCATCCCGAATCTGTCTTCGGGTTTTCATTCGATCCGAAACACTTCCAATCACCTGTTGAGCTGGATGATTCAGTTTCACCCTTGCTGATGGTTTAAGTTCAGGACTTGCGGTGATAGAAGCAACAGGAGTGATGTCCCTTTGAGCACTCTTGGGACTTGAACTTACCTGTGAGGATGGTGCTGTAACATTTTCTTGTGATTGAACCTCAGCTTCTCCTTGATTTTGTGGTTCAGTATCCAAGATTGGGGACTCACCATTGTCATCCTCATTTGATGCCGGAGTAAGAGAACCTGTGTCATCTATAAACACATTGATAGATTCCATTAATGATGAAGTTCGCAGGTTACAGACTCGAAAAGCCCTACTATTGGTTGAATACCCTAGGAAAATACCTTCATCACTTCGGGAGTCAAATTTGCCCAAGGGCTCTCTATCTTTAAAGATGTAACACTTACTACCAAAAGTTTTGAAGTATTTTACATTAGGTTTCAAACCCTTCCACAATTCATAAGGAGTTTGTAAAGTGCCGGGCCTTAAATACACACGGTTTATGACATAAACAGCAGTATTTAGGGCTTCAGCCCAAAACTTTGGAGGAAGACTCTTACTAAGGAGCATGACCCTAGCCATTTCTTGAACAACTCTGTTCTTCCTCTCAACCACTCCATTTTGTTGTGGAGTAATAGGTGCAGAAAACTCATGCTTAATTCCATGCATATCACAAAAATCAGAAAACGAACTATTTTCAAATTCACGACCATGATCAGTTCGGATTCTTATGATACGCCCAATGGAAACACCCTGTTCATTTTGGATTTTAAGGACTAAAGCTTGGAAAGCATTAAACGTATCAGATTTTCCCCTTAAAAAATTTACCCATGAGAATCGAGTAAAATCATCAACAGTTAAAAAAATGTATCTTTTACCTCCAATGCTATTAGTGCGAGTAGGACCCGTTAAATCCATGTGAACCAATTCAAGGGGACGTTTGGTTGTAAAGCTGTTCACCTTTTTATGAGGAGCACGGGTTTGCTTGCCAAGCTGACATGGTCCACACACATGGCTCAAATTCTTACCCAGTTTAGGAACTCCTCTCACAAGCTCTTTGTTGGCTATCTTAGTTAGGTCTTTGAAATTCATGTGACCTAATCTTTGATGCCACAGGTCAATGTTACTTATGATGGCAGAATGACAAGTGAGATCATTAGTAGTAAGAATCCCATAGCAGTTATCAGATGTGCGAACCCCATGTAAAACAGTATTTCCCTTTTTATCCAAAATTTCACATTTATCTTTTGAAAACAATACTTCATGATGGGAATCACACATTTGACTAATGCTCAAAAGATTTGCTTTAAGGCCATCAACAAGTAAGGCATTATCTAGCTTGGGAAGACCAGCAACACTTATAGAACCCTTACCAATGACTCTAGAAGTGCCGCCATCTCCAAAGGTAACGATTCCTCCTTCATATTTTTCAAGAGAGGTGAAGTAGGATTTGTTACCGGACATATGACGAGAGCACCCACTATCAAGATACCACATGTGTGAGTCACGTGCTTTTAGAGCAGTGTGAGCAACAAAACAAGTCAAATCATCTTTTCTAACCCAAATCTTTTTAGTCTTGGTGTTCTGCCTAGACATGTAAGGTTGTCTCCTAACCCAAAAAGTATTAGAATTTCTACTCTTTTGAGACACCTTACCAAACAGTTCAAAACAGTAAGGACGAATGTGGCCATTCCTACCACAGTGATGACAAATAAAAACAGGTTTTACCTCCTTTTTTTTTGATCTTACCTGCTTTTGCTTGATGAAGAGAAGGATCAACCTGGTCTATCTTCACTTTGCCCTTTGCTTGAGTCTTCAAGTTATGTGAGGTAGAGGCCTATCCCTTGTGAGCTGTCGCACCATAGCCTAGCCCTCTTTTGTCAGAACCCATTTGTTGAGACCCGAGTATGTCTTCTAGAGATTTGGAACCTTTGTTCCACATGGCAATTGTTGCTCTAGCAATACGGAGTTCTTCATCTTTCTGTCTGACTTTCTCTTCCAATGCAGCTTGTGACAGCTCAAGACTTTCAAGCTTTTCTTCATATGTGGAATACACCTTCAGAAGTTCATTCCTTTCAGTTTCACAGGATAGAAGTTTTCCACATAAGTCTTGCCTGTCACTTGAGATCTTGATGACATTCTGTTTTGCTGTCAAGAGTTCTCCTTTGAGCCGGACATTCTCACTCTCATATGTTTTGAGCTTGAGAGAGAGTTTGTCGTTGGTTTTAGACAAATTTAGAGATTCCTCGTACAGCTTCTTGTAAGCTTGTTGTAGTTCATCGCCATTGATCTCATCAATGTCTTCAGATATTTCATCATCCTCTCTTTGCTCCTCATTCTTCTTGACCTTGTCCACTCTAGCAACCAAGACAGATAAGTTGTTGGATGGTGGTGGAGGTGGATCTCTTCCTTCATGGAATTGGCTCAAAATTTCCCATGCATCTTTAGCCTTTGTGCAATGAACAACCCGTTGTTGTTCTTCATTGGAGATTGCACCATGAATAGTGATCAGGGCTCTCTGATTGCCCGGATTATTTGCACTTTCTGTATCTTCTTCAATGGCTTGCCAACCTTCTGGTTCAAAGGCTCTCAGAAAAGCCCTCATTCTGATTTTCCAATACAGATAGTTAGTCCCATCAAAGGTGGGAGCATGATGGAAGTTTTGACCACAGGCTGATTCCAAATGCTTTGGAAGAGGTTGAGAAACCGTCGCCCAAATGCCATGAAAGCACTATCCCCATCTTCGCCAGATTCAGGTTCTTCGGGTTCTTGCTCTGACCCGCTTTCATCATCCCAAGTTACGGTGTAGACTTTCTTCTGATTCTTTTTCGAAGGGCATTCAAGGGACATATGGCCAAAACCTTGACATTCATAGCACTTGACCCCTGGCCCCCTTACAATCTTCTTTTCAGTAGTTTGAGCAAATTTTGGTGGAACAGTTTTGGGTTTGTCATTACTCTTATCTTTTGAAATAGGGGCTCTGAAATTAGGCTTCTTTTTCAAAATTTTTTTAAACGGTTTTGTAAGCATAGCCGTCATCTCAGACTCTAAATCAAATTCAGTCTCTGGAGGTTTTGCAGTCTCATGAGCACTCGTGAAAGCCATAGTTTCTTTTTGCTTTTTCTTTGAAATTTGGTGGGCTTCATAAGTCTGCAAATTTCCAACCAATTGATCGAGCTTGAGGGTATCAACATTCTGAGCCTCCTCAATGGCTGTCACCTTTGATTGGAACCTCTCGGGAAGGGACCTCAAAATTTTTCCAACAACTTTTGCTTCCGGAATTTTTTCACCGAGAGTGAAACAGGAATTCACGATATCACTGAGTTTTGCATAGAAATCATCAAACGTCTCATTGTCGCGCATAAAAAGGGTTTCAAAGGCAGAGGTGAGACGTTGAAGTTTTGACCTTTTTACAGAGGTAGTACCTTCGTCAATCGTTTCAAGAATATCCCACGCCTCTTTTGCTATTTCACACGTGCAAATTCAACGGAATTCTTCAGGTGTGACAGAGCAGAAGAGGGAGTTGAGAGCCTTGCTGTTCCAACTCGAGTTCTGGTAATCAGTTGTGTCCCATTTATCAAGGGGTTTAGGAATATCAATGCCATTAACTGTGATAGTAGGTTCACTCCACCCAAAGATTACGCAGTGCCAAACTTTCTCATCGATGGATTTTAAAAATGCTCTCATACGAGCTTTCCAATAAGAATAGTTTGTACTGTCTAGTAAAGGGGGTCTATGAGTTGAGCTACCTTCACGAATAGAATCCATGATACTAGTCACACAAAATCACACTCCTATAGTTTTGAAAAAACAAAGTTTTTAATAAAACAAAGAGTGACCTGCTCTGATACCAATTGAAAATCCTACGTGATTTGTGATTAGATTAAGATTAACTTATTCCAAATCCCAACAATTCAAAACACTCAACCTAAAATCATCAAGCACTTACGAGAGTGATTTTAGTTTGTTTGTTTTTAAGAAAAAACAATAAATCGACACAAACGATTTTTTACGTGGAAAAAACCACAATTGAAGAACCTTCAATTGTAATCAAAAACCACGGGCGAACCGCCACTGATCAATCCACTACTGAAGAACTAAAAGATTACAAAGATAATACATAAATTACCCAACACAGTCAATTTGTCCTCGAATCTTCTGTAACTCTTTCTCCACGTCTTCGTCACGGAACTGATCAATCCTGAAGTTGATTCCACAACTTCACTCGTCGAATTAACGACTACGTAAAGTATCAAACGCCTTGTGAAACTCTACGTGATAACCTTCGGATTCCACCGAAGAGAACTCTCTTGAATATGTAGTATCAAACTCTTTGATGTGTGAATCTCAACTCATAAGTTTAGAACTCTCTTAAGAACATCAAAGAAAACTCACAAAACCTCAGAAGAAAACTTCAAACCAAAACCCTAGAAAACCCTAAACAAGATCTAGAAAAGTAAATCTAGAAAAAGACCCAACCAGCGAATTTATAGAATCTGATCTCGCGCGGTCCGCTCGAGCGTGGGTCTTCCTGCTCGAGCGGAGACTTCATAATTTGTGATTCATATAGCCTTCCCGCTCGAGCGTCCATTTCCCCGCTCGAGCCAGGAATCACACCATCCAGTACTTTGTTCATGCTGTGCAGAGATGCTGAGGACTAGCAATCCCCGCTCGAGCATTACTTTCCCCGCTCGAGCGGGGAAGACAAACTTGGAAAACCTAGAAAGCTTTATCAAATTACAACCTTGGTTTTGATTCACGGATTTTGACAACAAAGGGTCCTAACATATAGTACCTATCTTGCAGAACATAGTATTATGATCAAAGTTCACAATTAATAATTCAAATGGAAATGGGAACAAAACATAGTATTATCAACAAAGTTCACAATTAAGAACTTCTATGTGTATGAACAACTAAACGATATAGTACCTGATCTTGCAGATGAGGATTAAATTATACAAGAAAGTCACCAAATGGAATCCATGTAATAAAAGCATCAATGGTACCTGTATAAAATCAAATCTTCAATTCAATCGAATTCAAGTGACTTGGCAATTTCCTAAAGAAAAAAAAGAAAAATAGCAAATAAGAGAAGTATTTATCCATTAAACATAAATTTATATAAGCATGGGATTCAAAATTCCCCATATAGACAAATTTATATACCCTAGGAAAGTACTGCCAAACATTTTATTCATGATAAACAAAATCAAAACAAACCAAAAGGAGAGAGAGAGAGAGAGAGAGAGAGAGAGAGAGAGAGAGAGAGAGAGAGAGAGAGAGAGAGAGAGAGAGAGAATGAGTCAGTTTTGATAAGAGAGGCAGAGCATATTTGACATAGTGATTGTACAAAGTGAGACAATAGATTGAGCTTGTGGCAAGGAGCAGCTCCAAAATCTTGTTCCACTTCTCTTTATGCAGCCCAAACACAAGAAAGCTTACATGTGAAATAGAGTGAGTAAACATAAAAAATTTCTCCATAATTGAATGAAAATTAAACTACTAATACCATACTATAATTTAAAATTTCAACCAACTTACAAACAGAACTAAGGAATAAGGGAAAAACCAAAAATAAACAAATAATCTTTAAAAAAAAAAGAGTTATGAATGTATCCAAATTCTAGAGTATAAACTCAAGAAAATAATTAAAGTTTGACGCAAAGTTTTATTGAGATCAAACCAGTACATATGCAAAAAGCCAATCAATCATCAGTGGTGGCAAAGCTATTTAAGCTAGCTAGGAGGATAACCAGATATTTATAATTGCAACATTTTGTTAAATGATCTTAAAAACAACTCATTCACATAAACAAATTAGCATGCACTTCAAATGAAAAAAAAAATCTCAAAATGTTATTCAAGCCCACAAATCAAAAGCCATAAATCATTTTGGAGTCTATCTCAGGATTGTGAGAGAAATTGAAAAACAAAAAATGCGTGGGAGAGAGAAGTGGAGAAAGAAACACAGAGCATGCATGAAAAGGGAAATATGTCACCAAGTAGGATGCATGTTTTTAAAAATGAGTTGCTTAAAAATATGTTGAAAACCATTGATACATCGCTAACTTACAACGGTTTAAAAAATGCAATAACAAAAATGTCATTATAGACAAATTTTCTTGTAGTGCACCCAAATGAGATTGGGTCTTTGACTATTCTATTCTATTTCAACATTTTGTAACGAAAGGGGCATATTGTTTCACATACAGGATAAACTAATCCAACCCTGATAAGTTACCCATTCCCATTACTTTTTGCCCATCCAAACACTAGATAAATAGGCCCCTAGGTCAAGTACTCCTAGCTCCCTTGCCTTTACCCTCTTATCATTGTAACAAATGAGTCCTCATTCATATCAAATTTGTAGTGTTACGCAGCCGTGTTATTTTAACTAAATTAATATTAACATATACAATTTCTCCCAAGTTGAAAACTAATTGAACCAAAAAGAAAAGATTAATTCATTCCTATAGTCATAGATATATTATTAGGAAATGGGAATGTGATTCTCTGTAGATATTTCAATGTAAAAAAAATCACATAATGCAAGTAATATGAACAAAACACTGGACAACAAAGAGTAGGCAAAGCTACAATGTATACTATAAGTTACCTACAGATGCTATGATGAAACCTATCTTGTCAATCCATGAAATTGTTATATGTTGCTCCATAAAAAATTATACCTTTTAAAACAACACGAAAACTATGAAGGCCAATCAAAGATATCTGCATAGCAAGACTAATAGTGATGATAATAACAACAAACAAATTGATTTCTTGAAAATGAAAAAAAAAAAAAAAATGATTTCTTGTATAAATTGTATATCCTTGCACAGTTACACATCATCCAAAGGTAAGCAAACCAAACCAAGGGAAATCATCACTTGTAATATTTAAAAAAGAAAAAGAAAAAAGAAGAAGACTATGTATAGCATCTTATCACGTAAATATATGTTTTAATATTTGATCGGGGAACATCAAACCAAGGGAAATCATCACTTGTAATACTTAAAACCATCAAATTTTGAAATGAAATAGTAATGAATATAAACATAGAATAGTTCAACAATCAAGTCATCCAACATTGTAGAAGTAAAAATCCAGAATTCAAGACAACCAAAATAATAATTGTAGCAATTAATTTTTGAGATTTTATTAACAGCTAAGAGTGTTAAAATTTAGTGTCATCAATGAATGAGGTAATAAATAAAAAAATTCATACATTATCAAGATGTCACCCAACTCCCCCATCATTACAGCACTGTCACCAACCACCAACACTATAATCATACCTATTATTGTTGACAATTGAAGGCATTACCAGGTTTCTAGATCACAAACTTGGATATATACAACTAGTTAGGTATTTAATGAAGGCTGCTTTCTATTTTCCTTTTCAATGGAGATAAAGGCCTCTTAACTACAATGAAAAAAAAATATTTAAAAATTAAAAAGAAGCCAATGTTAAAACAATCAGATTCCTAGATCACAAACTTGGATATAAATTGTCTTTATTGTCCTTTTTTTTCTCTCTCTCTTTTTTTTTTTTTTTTTTTTTTTTTTTTTTTTTTCCAATGGTACTTTTACCTTGTTAGTTCTTCTTCTTTTTCTCTTTCTTTGAAAGGTGAACCTACATTTAATAAGAATTGCTCAACAGGATATTGACTTAATTCAAGAATTGACAGCATCACATTGTTTGTTGCAATTTAAAACTCATTTCAAGATTATGTTTCCTTTCATTGAGCAACTTAGCAGCACCGAGCAGCATTATCGTGTCCACATCCACGCATTTTCCCATCTATTTTACTCTTATGCTTCCACTCAACCAACTCCTACAAATACTCAAAAGCAGAATGACAAGAAAAAAGAATACAAATGACAGAAGAAAGAATGTAAACCACAATCAATCTATACATAGAGAGAAAAAAGAATACAAATCACCAACTGTCCCAAAAGAAAGAAAGAAAGAAATAAATATAATATCGAGCAATCCAACAAAGAAAACTATTGAAACATACATTCCTGAATATATATATATATATATAAGAGGAAATTGAGGGTGAATTGGGACTGCAAATTACCTACAAATGAAGGGCATCCATGTCGGCATGAAGAGCCACAATAGGGTGAGAAGCAGAGCCAAAATGAGAACAAATTTTACCATCACTTGCAAGGTAAAATTTTAAATTCTTAATTCAATTCTTGTTGATGGGTAGTATTACATAACAACAATTTTAAACAGCAGGTTCATAATGGTTATTAGTTTTAGTTTTTTGACAGCTCAAAAGGTGGCCCACCAATTACATGGATTACACATATGCATGAAAGAGCAAGAATCAAACAACACTTCTCAATAATATAGGTTTCTAATGGGAATGGACAATTAGCTAATTAATTTGTTGATGCCTAAAAGTGATGTTACTTTAACAATCCAAACCCACCAGCCCAAGAACAAAAAAGAGAAAAGTGAAGACCTTGTTAATAATATGTTACATATCAATGCCATCAGATTTAATATTCTTAACATTCTACAGTTGTGGATCACATTGTAGACGGTTAATAATGAACTAAAAAGGCATAGTTCAGTTCCACAGATATATCACCTAAAATGTGTTAAAAAAACGTCTAAGGAAAATTATTAGACTATTCAAATTGGTGAGACAGTAATGGAAAAGGCATTTTAAAAATTCAATTTGTAAGATCTCTACCTGAAAACATGACATAAAAAAGGTTACTTTTTTGTTGTGAAGGTTGCTTTCAATGTTTTCCTAGTGCTGTTAGAAAGTGTAGTATGCATCCCAATTTAAAGTGTAGTATGCATCCCAATTTAAAAGACAGTCCATTATTCTTAAACCAGGAGGGATACAAAGTAAAGTTTACATGTAACCTACCTGAAAAATTTTCACGCCCATCATCAAACAGATTAGATCTGCTTAGGTTCAAATATAGCAAGGCAGGAATAGCTGCATGCATAGAACAAGTGGCAATCAGATTAATACCAAACATGAATAACTTTTGCTATTATTAATCATAGTATATCACAAGAAATCCTTCACTCATCACCGGCATTTACCACGCCTAGTCAAAAAAATTTAAGCAGAAAATCAAAAAATTAACAATCAACTCCTTTGAAAATCAGAAGTCAGCTTCCAAATAAAAAACATTCCTGAGAAAGTAATTTTTTTCATTTTCTCATTAATCCGATGCATTACACTTCCAAATATTTTTATTGTGCTTTGATCCACAAAATGTTTAAATTTTCAAAGGGAAATCCTGGATTTGCAATAAACTGCTAGTCTCCTACAAATCCAAAATCATATCTTTGAGTTACCTTTGTCAAGATATTTTCTTAAATTTAGACCATAAAACAAATAGTACTCATGAAATATTTCTTGTTCCACACCACATACCCTTCTCTCAAAATGCAATATTTATCACAATATCCAGTAAGATAACTACAATAGCGATGACTCAAAGGAGAAGAAAAGGCAAGAGTGAACCTGCAAGAGAGTCCAAGCATGATGTAGTAACAAGGCAACCTTTCATGTTCAATAGAGAGAGCTTGTGCAAACCTGCAATGCACACATATACCAAATATTTCAGTGGAAAAGTTATAGAATTTTCCATACCAAGAAGAAAATGAAACCAAAACTGACCACGACAAGTTCCTAAGGGAAGCATTATCAAACCATTTAAAGAAAAAAAAAAAAAAAATCAAGGATGACGTATCTATATTACTATGCTTCCAGTATATAATGAAAATACACTTAGCAAGTATGAGGAATTTAATGGAACAGGGAAGTTGACCTAGTAGTCCATGTAGTTGTCCCTTGTCAATAATTTATTACACTTTTTCAATGAATATAGCATGAATTGATAACAAATAAATAAATAAATAAATAACTAAAATGCAGAACATAACAAAAGACCTCATCAAGGATGTCATTCATATATGCAAAAGCTCGAGTAATCGGATTCCCTAAAAAATCAACAATCAAAATCCTAAGCAAGAAGAAGGCTATATCCAAAAAAAAAAAAATCCCAGCGAGTCTTCATATCTCAAACGAATAAATACTCCTAGATCTGAAACATGTATTTTTGAATGATAATCTCATATCTAAAGGATATTGTTTCGAATGAAAAAATTCAAATCTCAAACAAATATTTTTGAATGAGAAATTTCGAATCTTAAACATATATTTTTGAATGAGAAATCTCAGATCTGAAACATGTTTTTGAATAAGAAATTTCAAATCTCAAACATATTTTTGAATAAGAAATCTCAGATCTGAAACATATGTTTGTAAATAAGAAATTGGAGCTTCAAACTTCAAATCTTACCTTCTTAAGGGAGAAAAAGATATGATCTAGTCTCAATAACTGTAGCTAGGTTTAGATGTAGCGGTATAGACGATATTGCCTTCAAGGAACAAGAAGAACCCCCAAGACACAACAATCTAGGGCTTCCTTCACCGTTCGAACTCAGATCTCACAACATAGTCAAGCAAGAGGAGAGTTGATCGATGGAAGGAAGAGCTTTTGAGAGAGAGAGAGAGAGAGAGAGAGAGAGAGAGAGGATACAAAACTGAGATTGTAGATGGTGGTGCTCACCTTAGTAGACGATGCAGATGGTGGTGGCGGTGGAGCTTCGAAATCGAGAGAGAAAACTTTAAATTGAAATCACTCTGAGATTGGATCTGAGATGAATCACCGAGCTGAAGAAGGTTGAATCGTAATCTCTGAGACTGAAGGGTTTAGAGAGAGAGAGAGAGAGATAGATAGAGAAAGCGAGTGAGTGAGAGATTTGAGGGATCGATAAATGAGGGTTTGAAGAAAGAGACAGGTTCTGATTCTCAGAGAGCTGTGAGAGTGAGAGAGAGAGAGAGTGTGTGTGAGTGGGATACCACAGTAAGACATTTGAAGGCATTTAAAAACGACTTCTATTGGTAAACGATGCTGTTTTAATTAAATCAAAATGCGACGTTTATAAAGCGTCGCTAAATATTAGAAAAAGTGATGTTTGAAAAATGCCGTTAAATCCCATTTTCCCTGTAGTGTATTTCTCAAAAACCCTCAAAACGTTTTCATATATTTCTATCGTTTGTTATACACTTAAGGCCAATTGGGTAATTAAAGCCATT